>JAXQQM020063223.1:0-535973 GCA_034641835.2 Pinus albicaulis | reverse complement strand
TTCATTTTTACACAAGCTTGAAACAAAGGTAAAATGTGCTTGAAGTTGGTTTCATCTTTACACAAGATTGAAATGGAAACAAAGGTTTCATCTTTACACAAGCTTGAAATGGAAACAAACTATGCTTGAAAAAGTAAGCATGCCCCCAACATGGTGACTCAATTCGAGGTGCATGCCCCCCAAGCTTCAGTCCATATGAAAGGCAGATGGAGTGAAGGTTCAAGTTACGAGATCAAGAGAAAGACTCGAATGGGATTTTACGAGATCTTATCAAAGACTCGAATTGAACAGGAAAGTGTTTCATTATTTTAATGAGGTTGACAGATTAAAAGAACTATCCTCAGAACACCTTGTTTCATTTTTTAATGAGCTTGACACAAGAAAACATACTATGCTCTGGACACCTTGTTTCATGTTATTAAGGATTTTGACACAAGAAAAGAACCATGCTCCGAAGACAACTCATCATGATGAATAAGAAGTCATGGCTTCCAAGATTTCTGTGTCGGATGGGAGAACAACATCTTGGAAATTAGGAGCCAATGCCCCCAGCACACTATGCACAATGGCACTATCACTGAGCACCGGAACGGGGTAGGTAGCCACATAGTTAACCTGCAGTGGGGTAGATACAATGGGTGGATAAAAACCAGGAAGGGGTGGTGGCGGGCTAGTTTCCACATCAAGACCAAAGAACGAAAGTTGATCAATGGTCATGATCCATCCTTCATGTGGAAAACAGACCACACGGAAAAGGGAGGAGACAAGCGCTCCCATGGCATAGGTGTAATTGCACCCCAAGAGCAGATTGAAATCCAAGGGGCCAGGAACAACCATCACGTCCATATGGACGGTTTTACCTTCCAAAGTAATAGGTAACCTTGGAAGGATCCCTAACGGTTGACTAGTTCTTTTGTTGAATGTCAACAGATTCTACGTAATAGGTGCAAGCGGCGGTGAACTGAAAGCTTGCTAAGTAGTTGAGGATAAAATACTAACAGACGCACCTTCGTCTATAATGGTGCTGGGTATGACCAGACCAAAGGTCTATACCATTATCTCGAAAGGCACATAAGATGGAAGGCAGTATCCCGCAAATTGATTCCAATGAAAGGAAGCGACCAAACTACTTGGAGGGGCTACCATCGAACTGAGATGGTCTTCCCCTAGTGTTATGAAAGAAGAAGGAGCATCCTCCATGACCTCCATCTCAAAGCCAGGAGGACTATCCTCCAGGACCTCCATCACGGGAGGCAGAGGAGAAACTTCTTGAGATATAGGGACAGGATAATATTTCTCCAAGTCTGAGGAATCTGGAGAAACAAGAAGAACCTGAGGGATGTGAGATCCACTCTCAATGGAAAATACCTAGTGCACCGCAGAGGGGGCTAGTTCAACTGATCCCACGACCAATGGTTGGTCAAGGATGGATTCCTGAATTTGAATTTTCAAGGGGGCGGGATCAAGCACGTATGACTCTTGACTAATCGAGGCATCAACTAGTGGAGGACTCAAAGAAAGTTGCTTATAACCAGCCGAGAGGCATGGTGTAGAAATAGTTGAGTTGTCCAAAATTCTCTTGGCTTCATCCATATACGGACAAAGGTGAATGGCATGGTGTCCTTCACACAAATTACAGGGATTGGTAATCTTACCTTGATTCTTAGGAGCCTTACCAGCACCAGTTGAAGACGTGCCCCCAACTTGACTCCCAGAGGCCAAAGGCAATGGCGGGCGATCGTTGGACCATACTTTTAGCACCTTGGGAATGCCAGGGCAGTCTCGAAGAAGATGGTATTCTATGCACAACATGCAAGGGAACTTGACTTTTCACAGAGGGTTGGAAGGTTTATCAATGGAAGGCTTCTTAGGCACAATAGTCGCAGAGCTAGCCTCTCCTTTATCTAACTTCTTCTTCTTTGTATTCTTCTTCTTCTTATTAGCCACCTGGTTACTTGAATCCAGACTTTCACCAGGTGAAGTAGAAGAGGAGGATGCAGAAATAGGTGAAGAAGGGGAGAGGTCCACCTTGGAATCAACATGATGTTGTTCAGGTGGAGGAACTGATTGAACTGTAGCCGGGACATTCGGGACCACAGAGGTTGAAAACAACCAAACAGGCAACCCAACAGTTAACCTAGGAAGGGAAAACGTTGCCATATAAGGAGCGCCAACATTTCCAAAAGGAGAAAAAGGACTCGGATTACCATCAAAGGGGATTCCTTGGTTGGTTAACTTCGGAAAAGTTTCCATTAGAGACAACCCAAAATAACACCCTAAGGAAACTAACTTAAACCAGGAATATTTCATGGGAATTTAATTTTCAAAACATTGAAACAAAACTCTATTGTTTCATATTTTAAGAGTCGAGAAACATGCAAAAGGTGACACTATCACTTTCAGATTGGAAACAAGCGTGAAAAGACAAGCGCTTGATGATCTTTTAAAATTTATGGAGTCAGTAAAGATCAAACTGACTGCTCTGGAATTCTAGGCAACCTTAACCTTACCCTTAACCTTGACCTTAACTATAACCGAACCCTAATCTTAACCTTAACTTTAACTTTACCCTTAACCTTCACCTTAACCTTAACTTTTCCCATAACCTTAACCTTAACTATTGTAGAAATTTGAATAACTAATATATTATTCATCGAGATTCTCCTGATCACACACTATTTGACTTCATGCACAATACATAATCTCTTCTACCATTGATCATTACATGCAGAAATAAAATCAATTGCATGCACACATTAAAACCATAAAAGTTCACACATATGAACACAGTATGTAATGGGAAAGCTTAAAGCTAAAAACCCCCAACTATTTGTATATTATATGTCATATAGATCATGTAACAATCATCATACAAAGCTTTTCACAAGCTCTCGGTATAATCTCCACTTGCTACACACTAATCAGGCTTGATCTTGCAAAACACATGCACCGATCTTTGCCAGCCTTTAGCCTACCTCTACTGTGCAATCCTTGCTAAATAATGCCTATTGATGAGAATTTTATTACCCTATACTTTCTCACGCAGTATTTATAGGCATCTCTACTAAGTGTTGGATGCAAACCATGCATCTCTTATAGTCACAACTGATAGTCACACTTGCCCTTTCACGTATCTTTGCACTGGTCTCCACTAAAACTGTCCATGCACTGAATTTAACTAATGTATTCTTTAGTTGATTAATGAGTTTATAATTAGTGAATTAATTAATAATTAATTCACACTACTCTCACTAATTGTATCAATCAGTTAAACTAGATACAAATAGCTCAATTATGTTTAGATTAGTTAAACTGAACACAACTCCATTAACTTCCTCAATCAGCTCCACCAAACTCTATCACATGAGTTCTAAATAAATTATCCCTGCAATAGCTCCACATAACCCTTAGGAATAGCGTAATTCCTTCTGTCAGCTCCTGTGCCACATCTGTGCACTTAACTGAAGTGCTCTAAGAGAATAAGATAATGTTTAGAGTCCAAATATTATTAAGAGCTAATACTGTTCGACATATCTATTGTTAGACTGGCAATCTAAAAATAGATTCCACCTAATATGTCTAAAAATAGAAGTCCATCTATTTTTCCAACTTGACCAACCATCCACAAATAGCATCCCGAAACTCATAGAATATGATCGACATGTCTAAAAATAGACTTTGCGACAAAAATCACCTATGTGGCCCCCACCTAGTTTTGGTGATCACTTTCCAACTAGGATCGGGAATGATGTTTTAGGATGCCTCCTTCACTATTTCTTGTTGCAATATTCAACACTCGCTCTCAACAATAAAGGAATATCTTTGCATGCAACATGCAACTCCATGCATTCGCCCTGCAACCTTTACAAGCGCCATGCAACTCCATGCATCTGCTCTGCAACTCCTCTGAAATTGAATAGGCTCCAAACAACTCAATCATTCTGATGCATCTATCATCAAATTCTTCAACTTCTACTGGTACCAACTGCACATGTCATCAAGAACCACTACGCTGTTGAACTCTTGCACTCATGCACTCTGCACTTGCTGTCAACTCTGAACCGCGCTCCAGTATCCGACACTCTCACTTTGATCTACCTGCATCAATCCAACTGATCATGCTACTGTTGTGCTGTGGGAACCTCATAGCCAAGTTCAATTCATGAGATCCACACCATCTCATGAATCCTGCCCAAAAATCTCCTCTTGGGATTAATCATGCATGTCGCCCCACCTCTCACTTGGTGGTATAGCTGCATGCACTCCCTCTGCCCATCTGGCACGAAATTTCTCTACATGAGTGTTTTATCCCACTCCATGATCCTCATCTTGTGGCTTCTCCACATCTCAAGGTTCACTCTTACCTGCATGCAAAACTTGCTCCCTCTCAAGCATCAATTGCATGTCTTTCTTGCACTTCCCAACAGTAGGAAGCTCCGTAGACATCCCATCTACTTCAAGTCTGTAGAGATTATTTTCTCGAATCCCAAACTTCTTGACTTGTCCTTCCTCATCCACACTAACTTCTACACTCCGAAGCTCATCCCTGTAGTGGAAAAACTTGCTCAAGTATACTGGAATAGTGTCATTCTTCTCCATTTTTATTATCCTGAGTTTATCCTAAAACTCAATTGCTTCAATGCTTTGCAATTGCTCCAATGATCAATATCGCTTCGATGCCATGTAGAAATTTGAATAACTGATATATTATTCATTGAGATTCTCCTTATCACACACTATTTGACTTCATGCACAATACATAATATCTTCTACCATGGATCATTACATGAGGAAATAAAATCAATTGCATGCACACATTAAAACCATAAAAATTCACACATATGAACATAGTATGTTATGGGAAAGATTAAAGCTGAAAACCCCCAACTATCTGTATATTATATGTCATATATATCATGTAACAATCATCACATAAATCTCCTCACAAGATCTCAGTATAATCTCCACTTGCTACACATTAATCAAGCTTGATCTTGCAAAACACATGCACCGATATTTCCCAGCCTTTAGCCTGCCTCTACTGCACAATCCCTGCTGAAGAATGCCTCTTGATGAGAATTGTATCACCCCATCCTTGTTCACGCAGTCTTTATAGGAATCTCTACTAAGTGTTGGATTCAAACCATGCATCTCTTATAGTCACACCACTCTCACTAATTGTATCAATCAGTTAAACTAGATACAAATAGCTCAACTATGTTTAGATTAGTTAAACTGAACACAACTTCATTAACTTCCTCAATCAACTCCACCAAACTCTATCACATGAGTTCTAACTGAGGTATCCATGCAATAGCTCCACATAACCCTTAGGAATAGCGTAATTCCTTTTGTCAGCTCCTGTGCCACATCTATGCACTTAACTAAAGTGCTCCAAGAGAATAAGATAATGTTTAGAGTCCAAATATTATTAAGAGCTAATAATATTCGACATTTCTATTTTTAGACTGGAAATCTAAAAATAGATTCCGCCCAATATGTCTAAAAATAGAAATCCATCTATTTTTCCAAATTTACCAACCATCCACAAATAGCATCCCGCAACTCATAGAATATGATCAATATGTCTAAAAACAGAGATAGTCTAAAGATAGACTTTGCGACAAAAATCACCTATGTGGCCCCCACCTAGTTTTGGTGATCACTTTCCAACTAGGATCAGGAATGATGTTTTAGGATGCCTTCTTCATTGTTTCTTGTTGCAATCTTCAACAAATATAACCTTAACCTTAACCTTAACCTTAACCTTAACCTTACCCATAACCTAACCCTAACCTTGAGGCTAGGTTAACCTTGACCAAACCCTTAACCTTAACCTTAACCTTACCTTAACCTAACTTGATGCAGCCAAAGGCTGCCACACCCACAATATGCATATAAAATTTAAAAATTCATACTCACATGCATATAATCCAATAATCTGGTGCAGAATCTTCTTATTTAATCTTGAAAAGAAGATTTACTCACTTTTTAACGCATGGTTATAAAACCCAATAATAACTTCATATGCGGAAGATGTCCTTTTTCATGATACTGTGGTTAGAAACCATAATTAAAAACCCATTCATTTAAATTTCGAATATACGAAATAGTCTTTGGTTAAACCCAAAGCACCAACATAATATTAGATCTGGGTCCCACAATATTTACTAACTCACCTTTTTTTGTTTAATCGATCTATCCGCTTCCTTCATCCAACGACTGTGGCAAACACTTCAATCTGATCGTGTGTAATCCAACAGATTTCGCATCCAAATAAGTCCGATATTTATTGATTTTATTTCACGTGAAATGGGTGGTATTGAGGCACCACATGTCAGCCCACAACCACTATTGTGTGCTTTCAAAGATTACTGCCTTCCCTCTCAAAGCCGTGTGATAACACCTCTTACCATTTTGTAAAACCACTTCAAGGTTTCATTGTGCTATCATTAATGCGATTTCCGACGTGAAGTTGTGATGGCGATATCGCATCACCAAATCACACTTCCTACATCTTATTACAAATCGGCTCCCAAATAAAATCGCAAATTGCATAATTAACATGTATCGTAGATCTCAAACCAAGGCTTTATCCATCTGAATGTGATATGCGATGCCGATATCACATCGCAATATCACAACCCCCCAATTTATATCGCAAATCCATGTAGCGCGCAATTCCACATCGCATCACAATATCGCTATTGCATTAACAAGTGACTCCCCATCGCAAACCTGAACTTCTTCTGCCAAATGCGATATGTGATTTAATCTGAACTTTCCATCTCTCACTTCAGATCTACGATAAGATCTCGGTCGTTCGCTTGTCCTTCCTGAGCTTTCTCCTGTCTTTAAACGCGTTGATAATTCCTGAGTTTCAAACTTATCCTTCTCACCTGCATACGCAGCTGAAACATACGATTCCAAGTCCAATTTCCCTCTACTGTGTCATCAATCCATTCTGTGATCGATGATTGAGCTTTGACATACTCAATTTCACGCAGTATTTCAAGATTCAAATAACCTAAAACTTGAAATCACCATGACAGAAACAAAATCTTGAGTTATTTCCAAATTATTCAACTCCAATGAACACACAGAGAATCAATCATTCAATGTATACAATATAAACTCAAAAATTAAGTTCTATGTATTAAATCCAATATTTACATAGGAATTCTCTTCCTTTGGCCTGATCTTCTGTATTAGTGGCCTTTTCTTCCTATTGCCCATGGGCTTCCAATCCAACTCTACCTACCTCTACCTATCTCTACCCCCCCTATTTTTTTATTCCTTTGAGGGTTACAATTTATACAAATATTTTTGAAACCAATTTTGGTTCCAAATCCTTTATTTTCTAAAAAAATTCCTATGAATCCTCTAAGTCCTAAAATCTCTTCTAATCCCTAAGGATCCTCTCTCATCCTAAAATCATGAAGCAATTCTAATTTAGTATTTATAATTAATTCTTAAATATCTCAATCCCTATGAGTTCTCAACTAGCCTATTTCTCTCATGTTCTCAAACATTCAAGAACATTTAAAAAATTCCTCACAATATTTAATTAATTCTCATTAAAATCACTCAAAACATCACATAAGAAACTAATTCCCTTGAAAACACAAAACCCCTACGTCTATTAAAATACAAAGTGATTTCTGAGCCTAATGCTCCTGCATCAGACTCCCAAAGTATAAATTTATTATGATCTCCTGATCATGTGCTTCCAATCTTGGCCTTTTGGATCCCATACTCTGTTTTGCTATTGTCCAAATCTTTATCATTATTCTGTTGTACTTCTCCGTTCTTCCATATTTTATTTTGCATCTTCCCACTAGCTATGCTTTCACATTCGTTTCTTGTCTTTTTCTTGTTGTCATTTATTTGCTTTCTTGCTGATGTCTTCTTCTGAGACATCTTGATCATCAACCTTCTTATACTTTCAATCTCTATGTCCAATTTTTCTTCTGTCTGGAAATTACTCTGCCTTGTGTTGTTTGCTTCCAATTTCTACTGCAAATATTACTCCAAATACTGTTGCTTTGTACATTGTTGTAGATGTTTCTGCATATGTTTCCACCTCCCAAGATTCCTGAATATATTTGAAGATATCTCCCTCTACAAAATTATTCTTATGTTCACTACCTTATTTTTTCTTTCCCTTGACAATCTTCAATGATTGTATTTAATTTCCTTGATTGATTTTGGAAATCAAATCAAATTCCTCAAACACTATATCTTCATCCTTTATCAGAATAGAATTATGATTCTCCATCACTGTGGCAGTTCTAAAAGTTTGTCCTACAGTATTCTCTTGGCCAATTTAACAAGCCAACTCCTCCTTGTCATCAATAATAACAAGTTACTTCTTCTGCAACAATTCATCTTCATTCAAGGCAACTCCAAGACATGGATTGTCTTTTGCCACTCCTGGAAACACAATCAAATTATCAATTTCAAAATCGCAATATCCAATGGTCTCATTTGATGACCTAGTCACCAAATCTTCTTCTCACAGTTCCAAGTCTCTTTCAGGACTCAGAAAATCTTCACTGTCATTCTCTCCAGATTCCAAGGTTATCTCCATTGTTCCAATCACCATGATAGAATGATGATCCTCCACTATGTTTTCCTCTAACATAGTTTCCATTTCATTAGATTCTCTGAAATTTTCCATTTTTTGTCCTTATTTTATTGCATAATTAACACATAAATTATCAGTATTAAAAATAAAATGTTTCAATGTCTCTTCCTCCTCTGACAACATTTCAATATGCTGCATTGATTTTTAATTTAACTCCTTAACCTTAACCCTAACCTTCACCTAGACCTTAACCTAACCTTAACCTTAACCTTAACCTTAACCTTATCTTAACCTTAACCTAACCTTAACCTTAACCTAACCATAACCTTACCCTTAACCTTAACCTTAACCTTAGCCTTAACCTTAACCTTAACTTAACCTAACTCTAACCTTGACCTTAACCTTTGTAATGTTCCTTTTCAGAAACATTGCCAATCGACAAAGAAAATCTATTCCAGAGATAGAATGGAGGGGAATTTACTGGATTTGTCACCTTCACAAAGAAGGATGAGCTCCAGAGGCTACCTAGCCCACTATTAGACTCTATATATAGAGTGTTGTCAAGGGAAAATATCCCCAAGAGGGAAATACAACAAGATTGGGAATCTCTCAAGATAACCCCATCATTGCAGCTACAGTAATATAAAAACATAAATTGGAAATAACAGTGAATAAATATTATGTCAAAATGTATGAAAAATGTTGATCCATTTTATTATGAGATAACAACAGCAAAATGATACAATGAACATCAAAGGAACAAGGCAAGAAGCCTTCCATGAAAACATATGCCAAAATACAAAATGTTGCATTATAGTAGGATACCAATGAATAGAGAAACGCAGTCATAGAAGGGAGACTGCTACACTGAGTACAAAACATCATGGATCTGCATATATGTGGCTCATACATCATTGGGAGAGAATATCTAAGCTCCCAATCACTACCTCAAGCCAATCCTAAAAGGATTGACTGAAATATGAAAAACTACAAAAATGTCGGAGTTGCTAGGTAGCAGCAGCAACTCAATACATGGAATGGAATGGAGAAATTTGAATGGATGAAGCTGATGAAGAGCCCTTATCCATTGGAAATCTGAAGTGCAAGGCTGATCCTTACACCAAATATCTCACCCTCTGAAATGTCTGCAACACCTTCACTGCAAATGTGCTCCAACTAGAACGAAATCTATGAGAGGGTCTGCGATGTAACTGGTGGTAGTGGTTGGCCTCCTGCCAATGATGGTGGAATAAGCTTTGGAACCATCCTCACTAACCTCCCAGAAGTAGAGAACCTCCCTCCTTTGAAAGATCAACTCGAAATGGTGTTGTAGGAAACCTCCTCAGCAACACCCTACAACACTGCACAATAATCTGAAAAAAGATATTGTGCTGATGGAGTAGGCTAACGCTATGGCCTAAATGTTGGAATATGGGGAATGAGTACAATCCTTCATGAGCTCCTCAAGAAGGAGATGAAATCCTAAACATGACTCCCTCGTGCCCGAAGGAACTGCAGCTCTGCTGAACAGAAAGAGGCAGCAACAAGTCTCTAAGACTTGAATGTAAAATGATCAAAAGATAATCTCAATGGCTACCTTGCCCCTCTTTTAAACACAACGAAGTATCCACACTTGGCCTTCCTTCCTCTAGAAGTTTCCTCCCCCATGGAATATTCCTCCACTAAAAATGCGTTGTCCCACTTGGTGGCTCCCACCACTTATCTCAGCGCTGTTGACTTTGGTCAACTAGACCTTGTCCATTTGAAATTTAACCTCTTTCACACATGAGGGTGTGAAATCCTACTCCATGATGATCCATTTTCACATTGTAAGGGATTTTATTCCTGTTTATTACATGAATGGGTCACTTTACCTGCTTTTATTCAAAAAAATGAAAATATGCAACTATAATGTTCCTTTTTAGCTTGAGGCCAAAATTGGGAACATTACAGTCATCCCCTCCCACATGTTGCTTGTCCTCAAGAAATTGCATAGAGAGAAAAAAATTCCTCCCGCTTTCTTCTCTTTTGCCTCTTCATCAACAATCTCCACCACTGCTCAAGATGTGCTTCAATAAATCTGTCCTCCAATGCTCCCTCTCAAGTATTCAAACTGCAATGGTGTACACCCTGAAAGATAGAAGGTGTAGGTGGAAATCCTCCTGCTAAAATATGGCCTCCTCAAGGTAGGAGTGATGACATTCATGGGAAAATATAATCCCACTGATGATCCCCTCACCCATGATATCATCCAAATGAAAACCTTGCCCCTGGTTGTGTGCAATTTAATGGGGCTGAATGGAGAGTTTTGCTGATTTATCCCAAGGATTTCTTCTCTCCATTTGAAGCATACATGGGGCTGCCTATGTCCTTTGGATGAAATGGTATGGCATCCAAGAATGGCCCAAGCTACCCCATCAATAAAATCAGCCATGAATGCCTCTTCAATTCTCCAAGTGGCTTTCCCCCACATGAAGAGGAATGTAGCAATGTGGCAATCATGGTTTGCCCATGGTATCTCCTGCAGCATAAAACATGCATAGTAGGGAGAATCATGCTCCCAATGGGTTGTCCAAACATATAGAACACTCTCTCAATAGTGCTCCCTATGAATATACAACATCAGCAATTCAAGGAAACATAATACAATCTAAATAAGCTGTCACAAGACAACTAGAGAGTGGGTCACTACTCCACTTTATGGGACCAACACAGTGTACCTCTTGTTTGCATCAAAACAGAAATTTACAAGTGGATTCCCAGCCACTTTCTTGCTGCCACAACATCTTATAAGAAGGGAGCATGAAAGTACAAATAGGTGTCAATGGTGCACACCAAGAAGTATGTGGCCTCCTCCAAAGTCATCCTCCAAAATGCTGTAATGCCCACCATGCAGCTCATGCTCCAATAGAAATAGGGCTCATTGAAAATGAGCCTCCCATGAGAGACTGTCACCTCCAAAGAATCTCCCGGTTCTTGGCCAATGAAAGCATGAGTGGCCTCTATCTACTCCTATGAATGAAAGAGTCCTCCTCCAAAAAGGGAGTGTCCACTGTCTCTCCAAGCCTGTGGAGTATTCAACCTGCATCATGAAGATGCTATCCTCCAACCCTGCAGCAACTATATCAGTGCAGTATAACTGATGAGTGTGGGCGATGCTGAAAATTAGAGAGTGACTCCCTCCTCCTTGAGTCTATCCCAAACTCTCTGCACTGTGCCGAACTCTCCCAAGGTTTCCACCCTCTTGAAATCAAGGTGTGAGGCCCACAAATATGGAGCATCCAACTTCCTCTGTTGATCTAGTGGTCTCCTTGGTGCAATGTCTCCATGCAGTGAGACACCATCATTGAGAGATGACTGAATGTATGAATGGAGAAAACCCTCCATGCTTCTACTACGCAAACCAATCATCTTCTTAGATGCATCAACCTCATAAAATAGACAGGGGTGTGTGCTCCTCATCACATGATGCTGATCATCCTACCTATCTCTTCTTCTATCTCCATAGCTCTGCACGTTACCAACAATGGCACACGTGTATCATGAGTTGTGTGTTGATCTCTACATGGGAGATCCTGGGGAATTTCTTGCAAAGACACAAGAATCCTTATGTGTGGAGCAAGAGCTCCTCTTTCCTCTGCATGAGGCACTAGATCAACTTTAGCTATACCAGTGCAGTTGCCCTCCTTCTCATCAACATGTAGGGGCAACTTCTCCCAAAATTTGATCTCCTTTTGAAAAAAAGACCTCCATGCTCTCTTGTGAAATAATATGAGATGGATACCTTGCCTCTAACAAGGTGTGATGCAAGATTTCAGCCTTCTCAACAATGTTCTGAAGTGGATCTGAGTTTATTTTTTCTCCCTTTACATGCAAGGCCTTGGTGTGTCTCTCAGCATGTGTTTCAGAATTCCTCCCAACAAATATTTCCATCATTGTTTCAATGAATATGAAATAGGAAGAAGTATTTTCATTCTTTAAAGTACATGAATCAAATATCCACCATGCATAGGTCTTACCTCTAAAGTGCAGCGCTGCAAATCTGATAGCAACTCCTTAGAAACTTTGTGCTACTACAACAGGGTCTTCAGCTCCTCTACCCATGCTTTGGATGCACATATAGGTGAAATTATGAAAGTAGATAGAAAATATCTATCTTGCTACTGTCTCCCCTTCACCTTGGCCTTGAAAAAATCCATGAAGTGAGATGATCTCTAAATTCCTGAGTTTGAGACTCATACGCTCTTAGAAAATCTCCAAGAGTTTTCTTCTTGGTCACCTCTCATTTTTTTCCCATCTCTTTCATGACAAAATTGCACTAGTGACTGTGCTGTGCATCAAGGGATGTGACTGCGTGCTCACATTCCTCATCAAAAACCCTAGAGTTTGTTTCTGTTCCAAACCCTTGTGAAGATTCTTCAAATCTCTCTCTTCTCTTTTGCTTTTGGCTCCCATGAAAGCCCTAGGTGCATTTAGGGAGAATATTGGCTAGCTCATCTCCTTTTTCTTCTCCACAAAGTGGAGTATTCCTCTTCTTATTAGATGGAATCTTGGCTGAAGATCCATAGGCTAAGCCAAGATTATGCTCTAATACCACTGTAATGTTCCTTTTTAGAAACATTGTCAATCGACAAATCAAATCTATTCCAGAGATAGACTGAAGGGGAATTTACTAGATTTGTCACCTTCATAAAGAAGTATGAGCTCCAGAGGCTACCTAGCCCACTATTAGACTCTGTCTATAGAGTGTTTTCAAGGGACAATATCCCTAAGAAGGAAATACAACAAGATTGGAAATCTCTCAAAATAACCCCATCATTGTAGCTACAACAATATAAAAACATAAACTAGAAATAGCAGTGAATAAATATTATGCCAAAATTTATGAAAATGATTGAGCCATTTTATTATGAGATAACAACAGCAAAATGATACAATTAACATCAAAGGAACAAGGCAAGAAGCCTTTCATGAAAACATATGCCAAAATACAAAATTCTGCATCATAGAAGGATACCCATGAATAGATAAACATAGTCATAGAAGGGCTCATACATCATTGGGAGAGAAGATCTAAGCTCCCAATCACTACCTCAAGCCAATCCTAAAAGGATTGACTGAAATATGCAAAACTGCAAAAATGTCAGAGTTGCTGGGTAGCAGCAGAAACTCAATACATGGAATGGAATGGAGAAGGATGAATGGCTGAAGCTGATGAAGAGCCCTTATACATTGGAAATCTGAAGTGCAAGGCTAATCCTTACACCAAAGATCTCACCCTCTGAAATTTCTGCAACACCCTCACTGCAAATGTGCTCCAACTAGAACACAGTCTATGAGAGGGTCTGCGTTGTAACTGGTGGTAGTGGTTGGCCTCCTACCAATGATGGTGGAATAAGCTCGGAAACCATCCTCACTAACCTCCCAGAATTAGAGAACCTCCCTCATTTGAAAGATCAACTCGAAATGGTGTTGTAGGAAACCTTTCCAGCAACACCCTACAACACTACACAATAATCTACTACAGATATTGCGCTAATGGAGTAGGCTGATGCTATGGCCTGAATGCCAGAATATGGGGAATGAGTGCAATCCTTCATGAGTTCCTCAAGAAGGAGAGGAAATTCTAAACATGACTCCCTCGTGCCCGAAGGCACTGCAGCTCTGCTAAATAGCAAGAGGCAACAACAAGTCTCTAAGACTTCAATGTAAAATGATGAAAAGATAATCTCAATCGCTGTCTTGCCCCTATTTTAAACACAACGAAGTCTCCACTCTTCGCCTTCCTTCCTCTAGAAGTTTCCTCCCCCATGGAATATTCTTCCACTAAAACTGCGCTATCCCACCTGGTGGCTCCCACCTCTTATCTCAGCGCTATTGACTTTGGTCAACTACACCTTGTCCATTTGCAATTTAACCTCTTTCACACATGAGGGTGTAAAATCCCGCTCCATGATGATCCCTTTTCACATTGTAAGGGATTTTATTTCTGTTTATTACATGAATGGGTCACTTTACCCACTTTTATTCAACAAAATGAAAATATGAAACTATAATGTTCCTTTTTAGCTTGAGGCTAAAATTGGGAACATTACAACCTTAACCTTAACCTTAAACTAACCTTGACTTAACCTTAACTTTAAATTTACCCTAACCTTAACCTTCACCTTACCATTAACCTTACCCTTATCTTAACCTTAACCTAACCCTAACCTTAACCTTGAATTTACCTTAACCTAACCCTAACCTTGACCTTGACTTTACCTTAACCTTAACATTAACCTTAACCTTAAATTTACCCTTAACTTAACCTTAACCTAACCTTAGCTATAACCTAACCCTAACCTTGACCAAACCCTAAACCTTAACCTTAACTATAATCAAACCCTAACCTTGACCGAACCGTTAACCTTAACCTTAACCTTAACCTAAACTATAGCCTAACCTTAAATTTTCCCTTAACCTTACCTTAACCATAACCTTAACCTAACCTTAACCTTAATCATACCCTTAACCTTATCTTAACCTTACCTTAACCATACCCTTAAACTTTTCCTTAACCATAACCTAACCCTAACCTTCACCTTAACCTTAACCTAACCCTAACCTTAGGTTAACCTTAACCTTAACCTTATCCTAACCATAACCTTAGCCCTAACCTTAACCTTAAGGTTAAGGGTTTGGTCAAGGTTACGGTTAGGTTAGGTTAAGGGTAAAGTCAAGGTTAAGGTTAAGGGTTTGGTCAAGGTTAGGGTCAGGTTAAGGTTAATATTAACCTAAAGTCAAATTTAAGTTTAGGTTAAGGTTAAGGTTAAGAATTTGGTCAAGGTTAGGGTTATGGTTAAGGTTAAGGTTAAGGGGGTAAGGTTAATGTTAAGGTTAGGGTTAAGGTTAGGGGAAGGTTAAGCTTAAGCTTTAGGTTAAGGTTAAGGTTTTGGTAAAGGTTAGGGTTAGGTTATAGTTAAGGCTAAGGTTAAGGTTAAGGTTACGGGTTTAGTGAGGTTAAGGTTAAGGTTAAGGGTTTGGTCAAGCTTAGGGTTAGGTTATAGTTAAGGTTAAGGTTAAGGTTACATGTTTAATAAGGTTAACATTAAGGTTAAGGTTAAGGGTAAGTTTAAGGTTAAGGGTTTGAACCTTTACCCTAACCTTAACCTTAACCTTAACCTTATACAAACTCTTAACCTTGACCAAAACCTTAACCTTAACCTTAACTTTAACCTTAACCTTAACCTAACATTAACCTTCACCTTAACCTAACCTTAACCTTAACCTTAACCTTAAACTAACCCTAACCTTAACTATAACCTAACTGTAACCTTGCCCTAACCATAACCTTAACTATAAACTAACCCTAACCTTAACCTTACCCTTAACCTAACACTAACCTGGACCTTGACCTTGACCTTAACCTTAACCTTAACCTTGACCTTAACCTTAACTTTAACTATAACCTAACCTAACCTTGACCTTAACTATACCTAACCCTAACCTTGACCAAACCCTTAACCTTAACCTCAACCTCAACCTTCACCTTACACTAACCTTAACCTTAAGTTTAACTTTAACCTTCCCATAAAGATAACCTTAACCTTAACCTTCACCTTCACCTTCACCTTTACCTTGACTTTACCCTTAACCTAACCTTAACCTTAACCTTAACCTTCACATAACCATAACCTTAACCTTGACTTTTCCCTTAACCTAACCTTAACATTAACCATAACCTAACCCTAACCTTGACTAAACCTTAACCTTAACCTTAACTTAACCTTAACGTTAACCTTAACCTTAACCCTAACCTTAACCTTAACCTTAACCTTAACCTTCCCTTAACCATAACCTTAGCCTTAACCTTAACCTTCCCATAACCATAACCTTAACCTTAACCTTGACCTTACCCTTGACCTTAACCTTGGCCTTCACCTTAACCTTAACCTTAAACTTATCTTAACCTTAACCTAACCTTAACCTTAACTTTACACTTAACATTACGTTAGCCATAACCTTAACCTAACCTTAACCTTAACCTTACCCTTAACATTATCTTAACCTTACCTTAATAATAACCTTAACCTTAACCTTGACTTTACCCTTAATGTAACCTTAACCATAACCTTATCTTTACCCTTAACCTTAACCTTAACCTTACTTAACCTTAATCATAACCTTAGCCTTAACCTTAACTTAACTATAACCTTTAACTTCACCTTAACCTTAACCTTGAATTTACCCTTAACTTAACCTTAACCTAACCTTAACCTTAACTTAACCTTAACCTTAACCTTAACTTTCACCTTACCCACTTAACCTTAACCTTAACCTAACCTTAACCTAACCTTAACTATAACCTTAACCTAACCTTAACCTTAACCTTAACTATAACCTAACCTTAACCTTGACCAAAACTTACCATTAAGGTCAAGGTTAAGGTTAGGTTAAGGTTAAGGTTAAAGTTATGGTAATGGGAAGGTTAAGGTTAATGTTAAGGTTAGGTTAAGGTTTTGGTCAAGGTTAGGGTTAGGTTATAGTGTAGGTTAAGGTTAAGTTAAGTGTAAAGTCAAGGCGTAACCCATAACCTTAGCCTTACCCTTAAACTTCACCCTAACCTTAACCTTGACTTTACCCTTATCCTTAACCTTAACTTTAACCCTAACCTTGACTTTACCCTTAACTTAACCTTAACCTTCACTATAACCTAACCCTAACCTTGACCAAACCCTTAACCTTAACATTAACCTTACCCTTAACGTTAACATTGCTAAAGCCATAACCTTAACATTAACCTTAACTATAACCTAACCCTAACCTTGACCTTAAAATTAAGCTTAACCTTGACCTTGACCTTATCCTAACCTTAACCTTAACCTTAACCTTATCTTACCCTTAAACTTAACTTTCCCAAACCCTTAACCTTAACCTAACCTTAACCTTAAACTTAAACTTAGGGTAAGTTTATAGTTAAGGTCAAGGTTAAGTAGGTTAAGGTTAAGGTTAAGGTTACCGGTTTAGTCGGGTTAAGGTTAAGGTTGAGGGTAAATTTAAGGTTAAGGTTAGGTTAAGGTTAAGGTTAGGGTTAAGTTTGAGGTTAAGTTTAAGGTTAAGGTTAAGGTTAAGGTTAAGGGTTTTTTCAAGGTTAAGGTTATGCGTTTGGTCAAGGTTAGGGTTAGGTTATAGTTAAGGTTAAGGTTAAGGTTAAGGTTAAGGGTAAGGTTAATGTTAAGGTTAAGGGTGTGGTCAAGGTTAGGGTTAGGTTATAGTGAAGGTTAAGGTTAAGTTAAGGGTAAAGTCAAGGTTAGGGTTAAATTTAAGGTTAAGGATAAGGGTAAGGTCAAGGTTAAGGTTATGGGTCTTAACCTTAACCTTCACTATAACCTAACCTTAACCTTAACATTAACCTGAACCTTAACATTAACCTTAACTTTAACTTTAACCCAACCTATTCTTAACGTTAACTAAAACCTAACCCAAACCTTGACCAAACCCTTAACCTTAACCTTAACCTTAACTTCAACCTTAACCTTAACCTTAACCTTAACCTTAACCTTAACTTAACCTTAACCATAACGTTAACCTTCCCATAACCATAACCATAACCTTAGCATTAACCTTAACCTAACCTTAATATTAACCTTAACCTTAACCTAACCCTAACCTTAACCATAACCTAACCCTAACCTTACCCTAACCATAACCTTAACTATAGCCTAACCCTAACCTTAACATTACCCTTAACCTAACCTTAACCTAAACATTGACCTTGACCTTAACCTTAACTTAAGCTTAACCTTGACCTTAACCTTAACTTTAACTATAACCTAACCTAACCTTGAAATTAACTATAACCTAACCATAACCTTGACCAAACCCTTAACCTTAATTTTAAACTTAACCTTAACCTTAACGTTAACCTTAACCTTCCCATAAACATAACCTTAACCTTAATCTTCACCTTAACCTTTAGCTTGACTTTACCCTTAACCTAACCTTATCCTTAACCTTCCCATAACCATAACCTTAACCTTGAATTTACCCTTTGTTAGCGTCAGTATTTTCATACTTCCATCAATGATCAAACTTACTCTTTTGCACTTGCATATTAGGAGTCCCATACCATAAATTTTCATCATTCCATTAGGTCATGGATCCATTGATGGTAGTGGTCTGTCCTCAGTTTTCCCTCATGTAAAAATTTCTGATTCTCCTCTCTATGGTCTTTAGGCATGATTCAGTTTCACTCCCAATTCATATTGGTAGGTCATAGGGTTGATCTCATTAGGTTTTAGGGTCTCATCATGGTCAAATCAATGAGTCAAGTGTCATAAATATCAACAAGGTCATGAGGAGGTCAAATAAACTCAAAGGCACAGTATCTGGAAAGGTAAAAGAGTTTTTCTACCAATCTTGATGTAATTCTCACCTCAAAACATGTTTTGAGGTGAAAACATGATACTTTTCTTTTATTATCATCTTTTAAGTAATTTTATGTCTTCATATGTAATAAGTTAAGTTTCAAAAGCTGCTATCTCCACCAAGCCACCTCCCTACCTTTCAAAGGTGTTTTCCATAGCATTTTTGGTGTAAAATCATGTTCTAAGTATGTCCATTAGAAAGATCCTGGAAAGAGCTTTCCAATGGTATATTATACTCGCCAAACTGACTCCTGGATTGAAAAATATGCCTAAGTGAACAAAAGTCCCCAATGGCCTAACCTTACCCCTTTTCTCATTTTTCCCTTAGACTTTATTTCATATAATTTTAAAGTTTTTCATTGTAATTCCCTTTTCCGATCCGATCAAAACCCTTTCCCCTGATCTGATTGCACCATTCAATCACATACTTCCGATTGACCCACTTTTGATTGAAACTCCCGAAGCGATTGAACCCCCCCCCCCCCCGATCGTATCTCGACCGTTTATCTCATCAGCGATCCGACGGCCCAAATCCGATTGCAATCTCTTGATCACATCGCAACTTCACAACTCTCCCAACTTTGTCCCCACTCCTTTGATTTCCTCTGATGCGATTGACTCCCACCGATTCCATCTCCACCGTCGATCCGCCTTTCCGATCGGATGGCTCACAAGCCATCGCTCCATCACAATCGGCATTCCCTGCAGCATTGCTCTCGCTCCACTTCCCTGCCGATTTGAGATTGCAATTCCCTCTTGGTCCCACCATAAACCCTTCCCCCCCACTCCAAGAAAAAAGGTTTTTCCCTTTGTAAAAAGCGATAAATTGATTTTGAAATATTTCTTAAGTGTTTCATCACATCACATGTTTTCACTCCACCATGATTAAACCTCCACGCTCCCTTCCTCCGATGCGATTGATCGAATATCGCCCATCGCAATCGGTGATTCCCATAAGTACTTTGCCTCCACTTTCTCCCTTCCTGCTGATGCGATTGATCACATATCGCCCATCGCATATTTCATTCCCACAACCCTTTGCTTCCGCTCCACTTCCCTTTCGATTTCCAATTACGATTATCCCCTAGTCCCACCAAAACCCTTCCGCCTTTTCAATGAAAAAAGGGTTTTTCCCTTTGTAAAGCGTAAAATCATTTTTATTTGTTTTATAAAGACTTCACCTCCATCGCACCCGCTTCCATCACATCGTAAGTTATCAATACGTTGTGCCCACTCCTCTCTCGTTGTGATTTCTGATTTGCAATTGTGATTTCCCCTTTCCCCCTATACACTATCGCATCGCAAAATTCCAATCGCATCATTCCAATACCCCTCCCCTCTTCTAATTGCGATTTGCGATCACATTTTGGGCCCACCATCCTTTCCTTTTCTCTTCTCACTCAAAAAGGGGATTTTTCTTCATTAAATGGAAAATTTCATTTTTATTGGTTCCAAAGGGCATTTCTCGGCATAAAAGATATTTTCAACAAACAAAAAGAAACAGTCAAGGCTGAGAAATAAATATAAACCAGAGACATCTATAGCAAGCGATGAAAGGGGGATCTGTTCTTCAGACTTCCTATTCTCATTCATTTAGTGTAACTGCAAATTCTCCAAATGGTCAAAATGTATTGTTTCTCCTTCTTTTCAGGGGCAGATTGTTGGTCTTTTCCTATGTTCATATTTCGGTTCCTAAGTTGGTGAAACAACTCCTTCTGTGGACCTACTCCCCTCAATTTATGTCTATTTAATGTAATTTCTAAATCATTTGTAAAGGCGGAATAAAGTGTGCAATAAGTGGGAAATTACTAAGGACGCTCTGCACTCCATTTGAAACATTTTGGGAGGGAATTAATAAAGATATGCAACTCTGATTTGTGGGATCCCTGTGGTATGGATTTTAGCATTGTTTCCTCCTTTGTTTCCATCTGATAATTTTTATTTTTATCATTCATTCATTCACATTTCTGGTTGAATGTTTTCAAGATAGATAGGTAGAATCCATTGTATAATTCTCTGCCTTGGGAAATCATTCAATATTTGATGTTTTCTACTGTTTGAAAAGGATCCATCTCCTATGCCCTTTTTAGCTCCTCACCAGTCTTAATCATCTCATCATTATAAAAACTAAATTGTTAAAATCCCTCCCTACCTTGCCCCATGAAATACCTTGTATCTTTGATTTAATTCCCCAGTTTCAAACTACCCAACCCCATCTGTTCCATACAGCCCTAAAGATTCTATAAAAACATTTCCAATTATTATACCAAGCCTAAAATCAGTTTGCTGTTATATTTCATTGAATATTTTTCCCAGAGAGAGTCCTCTCCTGACCTTGTAGGGCTAGCAATAAGGTTGAGCATGGTTTGAGGTTACCCTGATTTTCCTTATTTCAGCCTAAGGTTCAAATTAGGTGATAACACCCTTAACCTAACCCTAACATTAACCATAACCTAACCCTAACCTTGACCAAAACTTAACCTTAACATTAACTTAACCTTAACCTTAACCTCAACCTTCCCCTAAACTTAACCCTAACCTTAACCTTAACCTTCCCCTAACCATAACCTTAACCTTAACCTTAACCTTGACCTTACCCTTGACCTTAACCTCAACCTTAACCTTGACCTTGACCTTAACCTTGCCATTAAACTTATCTTAACCTTAACCTAACCTTAACCTTAACTTTACACTTAACCTTACCTTAACCATAACCTTACCCTTAACCTTATCTTAACCTTAGCTTAAACTTATCCTAACCTTAACCTTGACTTTACCCTTAACAGAACCTTAACCATAACCTTATCTTTACCTTTAACCTTAATCTTAACCTTAACCTTAACCATAACCTTAACCTTAACCTTGGCTTTACCCTTAACATAACCTTAACCTAACTTTAACCTTAACATAACCTTAACCTTCACCTTAACCTTTACCTAACCTTAACCTTTACCTAACCTTAACCTTAACCTTATGCTTGACCTTAAGGGTAAGGTTTGGTCAAGGTTAGGGTTAGGTAAAGGTTAAGGTTAGGTTAAGGTTAAGGTTAAGGTTATGGTTAAGGGTTTGGTCATGGTTAGGGTTAGGACATAGTAAATTTTAAGGTTAAGTTAAGGGTAAAGTCAAGGCGTAACCCTTAACCTTCACCTTAACCTTAACCTTGAATTTACCCTTAACCTAACCTTAACCTTAACTCTAACCTAACCCTAACCTTGGCCTTAAATTTACCCTTAACTTTGACCATAACCTTAACATTAACCTTGACCTTGACCTTAACCTAACCTTAACCTTAACCTTAACCTTAATCTTATCTTAACCTTAACCTGAACCTTCCCAAAAATTTAACCTTAACCTTAAACTTAATCTTAACCTGACTAAACCCATAATCTTAACCTAACCTTAACCTTAACCTTAACCTTAACCTTAACCATAACTTTGCTTAGGTAAATTCAAGGTAAAGGTTACATTAATGGTAAATTCAAGGTTAAGGTTAGGGTTAGGTTATAGTTAAGGTCAAGGCTAAGGTTAAGGTTAAGGTTAAGGTTATGGGTTTATTCAGGTTAAGGTTAAGGTTAAGGGTAAAGTCAAGGTTAAGGTTAGGTTAAGGTTAAGGTTAGGGTTAAGGTTCACGTTAAGGTTAAGGTTAAGGGTTTGGTTAAGGTTGAGGGTAAGGTTAAGGTTAAGGTTAGGTTAAGGGTAAATTTAAGGTTAAGGTTAAGGGTTTGGTCAAGCTTAGGGTTAGGTTATAGTTAAGGTCAAGGTTAATCTTATGGCTAAGGTAAAGTTAAGATAAGGTTAAGGGTAAGGTTAAAATTAAGGTTAGGTTAAGGTTATGGTTGCGGTTAGGTTAAGGTTAAGGTTAGGTTAAGGGTAAAGTTAAGGTTGTGGTTAGGATTAAGGTTAGGGTTAGGTTAAGGTTAAGGTTAGGTAAAGGTTAAGGTTAAGGTTAAGATTAAGGTTAAGGTTAAGGGTTTGGTCGAGGTTAGGGTTAGGTTATAGTTAAGTTCAAGGTTATGGGAAGGTTAAGGTGAAGGTTATGGGAAGGTTAAGGTTAAGGTAAAGGTTTGGTCAAGGTTAGGGTTAGGTTATAGTTAAGGTTATGGTTTTAGTTAGTTTAAGGTGAAGGTTAGGTTAAGGGTAAATTCAAGGTCAAGGTTAGGGTTAGGTTAAGGTTATGTTAAGGGTAAATTCAAGGTTATGGTTAGGTTAAGGTTAAGGTTAAGGTTAAGGTTAAGGGTTTGGTTAAGGTTAGGTTAAGGTTAAGGTTAGAGTTAAGGGTTTGGTTAAGGTTAAAGTTAAGGTTATGGTTAGGGTAAGGCTAGGGTAAGGTTAAGGTTATGGATAGGGTAAGGTTATGGTTAAGGTTAATGTTAAGGTTAAGGTTAAGGGTTTAGTTAAGGTTAAGGTTATGTTAAGTTTAAGTTTAATGTTGAGGGTTTGGTCAAGGTTAGGGTTAGGTTATAGTTAAGGTCAAGTTTGAGGTTATGGTTAAGGTAAGGTTAAGATAAGGTTAAGGGTAAGGTTAAGGTTAAGGTTAGGTTAAGGTTATGGTTAAGGTAAGGTTAAGGGTAAAGTTAAGGTTAAGGTTAGGTTAGGTTAGGCTTAAGCTTAAGGTTAAGATAAGGTTAAGTTTAAGGTTAGGTTAAGGTTACGGTTTAAGGTTACGGGTCTTAACATTAACCTTCACTACAACCTACCCTTAACATTAACCTTTACCTGACCTTAACCTTAACCTTAACTATAGCCTTAACCTTAAAATTAACCTAACCTTAACCTTGACCTTGACTATAACCTAACCCTAATCTTGACAATAATATTAACCTAACCTTAACCTTGACTTTAACCTTAACCCTAACCATAACCATAACCCTTACCTTAACGTAACCTTAACCTTAACCTTTAACTTGACATAACCTTAAACTGACTAAACCCGTAATTTGAACCTTAAACTAACCTTAACTTTGATTTTACCCTTGACCCTAACCTTAACCATAACCTTTACCTTAACGTAACCTTAACCTTACCCTTACCTTAACCTTACCCTTAACCTTTACCTTAACCTTGACTTTACCCTTAACCTAACCTTAACCTTAACCTTAACCTTAATCTAATATTAATCTTAACCTTAACCTAACCATAACCTTACCTTAACCTAACTTAACCTTAACCTTGACCTTATCCTTAACCTTAACTTTAGCTTTACCCTAACCTTAAGGGTTTAGTCAGGTTAATGTTACTCAAGTTAAGGTTAAGGTTAAGGTTAGGTTAAGGGTAAAGTCAAGGTTAAGGTAAAGTTAACGATAAGGTTAGGTTATGGTTAAACTTAAGGTTAGGTTAAGGTTAAGGTTAAAGTTAGATTAAGGGTAAGATAAGGTTAAGGTTAAGGTTAAGGTTAGGTTAAGGTCAAGGTAAAGGTTAAGGGTAAAGTTAAGGTTAAGGTTAGGTTAAGGGTAAAGTCAAGGTTAAGGTTAACGTGAAGGTTAAGGGTAAGGTTAAGGTTTAGGGTTACAAGTTTAGTCAGGTTAAGGTTAAGTTTAAGGTTAAGGGTAAGGGTAAGGTCAAGATCAAGGTTAAGGTTAAGTTAGGTTAAGGGTAAGGTTATAGTTAGGTTAAGGGTAAGGTTATAGTTAGGTTAAGGTTAAGGTTACAGGTTTATTTAGGTTAAGGTTCAGGTTAAGGTTATGGGTTTAGCCAGGTTAAGGTTAAGGGTTTGGTCAAGGTTACGGTTATGGTTAAGGTTAAGGTTAAGGTTAAAGTTAGGTTAGGGTAAGGTTAAGGTTAAGGTTAAGGTTAATTTTGGAGAGGTAAGTCCCCTTTGTGGACATAAGCAATCCATACTAGCCCAGATCAGGTCTAGCAACAACCGAGTCACGCTAAGACATAGGTTCATAGTTACAAAAGACCAAGATGTGACAAGAGGCCTACCTTAAGTCCTGCGCTACTATTACTTGCAGAGAATATGGTGCTTCCATCCTTCGCTTTGGAAGATCACAATTCTCCCACTTAGCACGTTCGAATACCTACACGCACATGAAGAAATAACAACACACAACGTAATATTCAAAGTATGTAACCATATACCAGTCAGAGAAGATATAATTCACAGCATAAGAAATAAACATGTGAATGGAACCATAATCAAAGTCGTTTATTATTAATAACAACGAAAGAAAGATACAACATGAGCTCTGACGCTAGATGTTCCTTCAGTAGGTTGACAGCAGAGCACGTCTCGGTGAAGCTCGTCGGGAATGGGACAAAGCTCTCTCTCTTCAGCTTGGCTCTCAGAGGTTGTCTGGCGGTAGTCTCCTTACTACTGATTTAGCTCTTGGCTCTATGACCATTAAGGCTACTACTAATACTAGCTTGCTAAGGGAAAATGACAAGCTTGTATAGATGGTGGAAGGGGAGTTGGGATCCCTACAATGGTGGGATTGGCCCTATCCTCAAGGAAGCTTCCATAATAGGTGGAAAACAACTTCCCCTACATGGATATCTGGAGCCAAACCTCCCAAATTGTTTTAGAGACTCGTTTAGGAGTTGGTTGGAATCAAACTTCTACCATTTATTTTAAAAAAAAAATCCTTATTAAGCTTAGCACGAGTAATACACTAGGACAGAGTGCTAGTTGGTGTGCCCTCTTTGGTGGATTTCACCCGTTGGTGCGAGGGTTGAACTAGTTGGTCGCACCAAGGCCAAAAGGTCTATTTTTAGGGTTTTTTACAGGAAACTGTCTTCAGAGGAATGATTTTCCTTGTTAGAGGGGATGCCATGAAAGTCGTTTCAGATCATGTCACTGCTCACAGGTCACGGAAAAGGCCCTCCAATGTACGGGACGGGGGATTTCAGGGACAGTGACAAATTACTGTGTAACAGATTCCCCCTAAAGCATGAGGTTCGAGAGAGAGAGAGGGGTGAAATGATTTATGAGAACATGTCCAACTGAAAACACTGCCGTCGAAAAACCTGCGTAGACAAGTACAAATGATATCTCAAATACATGATGTGTGGTATGGGTGTAGCCATCCATAATAGAGTATACAATAATCAAGATCCAAGGCATGGACGCATCCATCCAGTAAGGATCGATAAATAGACTCAGGTATGGTCACAAACATCCAATCAATGAGTCGTGTAGCCAATTATGATAATCCACAAAAAACCACAGCCTGGATTCCAACAGAAAAAATCCAGGTCTTGCGCTCCATCTCGACTGGAACAGAGTACAAGTCCAAACATTTGAATAAGTGAGCTAAAGTCGAACATTTAAGAACATCGTCTAATTACCAGCCAATGATGAAAGTTGTTAACAGATGTGAGAGGAACCACCAGTAATGAAAATGGCCCTCAAGGTACTATAGGTACAATCCACGGAATGTGAATAGTGAGCTAGCATTGATCACCCACAGAATCATCCGATCGAAGGCCAATGATGAAAACCTTACATCGAATGCGAAGAACCTGCCCTTGAGGCATGCAGGCTCCAAGGTACCAGAAGGGAGTCTCTAGATTAGCTTCGTGGATAATGAGCTAAAGTCGAAAAGAAGTAATCTTGATTAAAGGTGGGCCATAGTGTTTCCCACATCATTGACGCGAGACAAAGGAACATAATTTTTGTGAATCAAGATCAGTAGTGAATCAGAGGAAGGTTGAAACTGTAGAGGTCAACTTCTCCTAAACATATCAGCGGCATGACAGTGGATTTGGAAGTATTTGACATCAAACGTTCTAAGGTCATGATGACAAGGCAAAGAGCAGATTAGAAGTCAAAAGGGATCACCCAAACCCATGGAGGCAAACAGAAAATGATATGAGATGTCCCCAACCCAACACAAATGCAAACAAGTGCCATGTTCAAGAGCGACATAATGCCGACACGACGATGATACTGGTTTCATTTTCCCCCACCATTTCTGGTGAGTACGTCTCTATTTTTACACAAGCTTAAAGGGGATAGCATATGCTTGTGATATAAGTTTTTCCTTCCGAAAAATCCAACCTAGTACATTTAACGAGCCCTAGGAAGGAGAAACTCGAATATCATCATTATGACGGAATCCGATGTCATTAGGTTTTAACTAGTCTGACAAAGAAAGAAATCAACGTCTTTTCATGTTTAGAGAGTTTGAAAAGACAGCAGAAGAGTAAACTCCAACAGCCCCTTTTCGTAGATAGTTCCTCATATCCAAAAAGGTAGAAAACTATGTCTAAGAAAACCTCCTAGTCGCGATAGGCTAGGGTATTCATTTTTCGTAAATAATCTATCCCAACCCAAAAAAGGGGTAAACAGATACTGGGTAGATGTCGTTTCATAGCCAATTTAACGAGATCAAAATGACAAGTGACTCGACAATATTTTTAGTTTTAGAGAGTCAGAAAAGAGCTGAAAATTGACTCCTCCTGGAGGAACGAGTGGTATAAAGGGTAGCTACTAGTTATGTTGATGGTGGAACTACTCAGAACAAGTAATGGTTAAGAGGCTGGCTAACAAGACCACTCATCGCAACAGTTCCTCAAGAATGGGTAAAACAACCAAGTGAAGGCATATGATCGGCCAAGAAGATAGTGACGATGGAGTGAGAAAACCAAGGTTCATCTGGAAAAAACAGGTTGATAATATGGCGAGATCAAGAGAAAGACTCGATTGGTATTTTACGATATCTTATCAAAGACTCAAATTTAACAGGAAAGTTTTTCATTATTTTAATGAGGTTGACAGATTAAAAGAACTATCCTCAAAACACCTTGTTTCATTTTTTAACGAGCTTGACATAAGAAAATGAACTATGCTCCGGACACCTTGTTTCATTTTATTAAGGAGCTTGACACAGGAAAAGAACCATGCTCCGTAGACAACTCATCATGATGAATAAGAAGTCATGGCTTCCAAGAGTTCCATGCCAGATGGGAGAACAACATATTGGAAATTAGGACCCAATGCCCCTAGCACAATATGCACAATGGCACTATCACTGAGCACTAGCACGGGGTAGGTAGCCACATAGTTGACCTATGGTGGGGCAGATACAACGGGTGGATAAAAACTAGGAAGGGATGGTGGCGGGTCAGTTGCCACATCAAGACCAAAGAACAAAAGCTGATCAATGGTCACGATCCATCCTTCATGTGGAAAACAGACCACACGGAAAAGGGAGGAGATAAGCACTCCCATGGCATAGGTGTAATTGTGCCCCAAGAGCAGATTGAAATCCAAGGGGCCTAGAACAACCATCATGTCCATATGGATGGTTTTACCTTCCAAAG
Organism: Pinus albicaulis; assembly: GCA_034641835.2. Taxonomy (NCBI): domain Eukaryota; kingdom Viridiplantae; phylum Streptophyta; class Pinopsida; order Pinales; family Pinaceae; genus Pinus; species Pinus albicaulis. Next base: position 507,713 of record JAXQQM020063223.1, on the reverse strand, counting down.
TAACAGGTAACCTTGGAAGGATCCCTAACGGTTGACTAGTTCTTCTGTTGAATGTCAATAGATTCTGCGTAACAGGTAAAAGCGGTGGCAAACCAAAAGCTTTCAAAGTAGTTAAGGATAAAATACTAATAGACGCACCTTCATCCATAATGGTGTTGGGTATGACCGGAACAAAGGTCTATACCATTATCTCGAAAGGCACATAAGATGGAAGCTGGTATCTTGAAAATCGATTCCAATCAAAGGAAGCGACCAAAATACTCGGAGGGGCTACCATCGAACTGAGATGGTCTTCCCTTGGTGTTACGGAAGAAGAAGTAGCATCCTCCACGACCTCCATCTCAAAGCTAGGAGGAGTATCCTTCAGGACCTCCATCACGGGAGGCAGAGGAGAAACTTCTTGAGATATAGGGACAGGAGAATCTTTCTCCAATTCCGAGGAATCTGGAGAAACAAGAAGAACCTGAGGGATGTGAGATCCACTCTCAACGGAAAATACCTAGTGCACTACAGACGGGGCTAGTTCAACCGATCCCATGACCAATGGTTGGTGGGGATGGATTCCTGAATTTGAATTTCCGAGGGAGCGGGATCAAGCGAGTATGACTCTTGACTGATCGAGGCATCAGCTAGTGGAGAACTCAAAGAAAGCTGTTTATAACCAGCCGGGGGGCATGGTGTAGAAATAGTTGAGTTGTCCAAAATTCCCTTGGCTTCATCTATATACAGACAAAGGTGAATGGCATGGTTCCCTTCACACAACTTACAGGGATTGGTAATCTTACCTTGCTTCTTAGGAGCCTTACCAGCACCAGTTGAAGACGTGCCCCCAACATGACTCCCAGAGGCCAAAGGCAACGGCGGGCGATCGTTGGACCATACCTTTAGCACCTTGGGAATGCGAGGGTAGTCTCAAAGAAGATGGTCTTCTATGCACAACATGCAAGGGAACTGCTATAGGGTAAACTGCTTGGGTGGTTGGTTTTCGTATATCCCTCTCAGGGCTTTCCGGTGCCCGAGGCAGACAGTAAGATTAGCTATGCTGTTCACAAAGATGGCATGAGCATGTTCATATTAGCTTGAAATAACTTTAAGGAATACAATAGATAATTACCTCTTCGACAGCTTTAGAATCCTTTGGAGAGCACTACACAACAAAGCAAGAGTCCTTCTTCACCGGCTCCAAATCTGAGTCAAGCAATCAGTCAAAGCACCCGCGTAATTTCTAATATAACAAGTATTCTATCAATTGAATCAATAATAAACATCTAGATTATACACATATGAGCCATTCATATCATACTAAGCAAATATTGAAACAACAATATAACATTAAGCATCGAATGGAAAAAACGAACATAGTTCTATTGATTTTGAAATAAGGAGGATTACAACCATCGGTTGTACCAAGCCCTCCTCAGTCTCCCAATCTCTCTTCTCTATCAAGTGAAGAAGTCCAAGCCAACAAGCTCTCTAGGAGCCTCTTTGACTCTTGGCCTTCACAATTTCACACTATTCTCTATTCCACAAGTATGCAAGAACTTTTGAGCAATCCTTCGACCTTCAATTAAGAGCCTTCAACTCCTTCTTATAGGAGAGGGAGAAGGCCATTGTTGCCCTTCTCTTTCCACTAGTTTGGAATGGAAAAGGCTTAGATGTTTCCTTGATCTCCATGCTTTTGCCTCTCTTGGAGTTCAGTCTTCTATGGCAATGACCAATAATGAACTGGTGCTTCTGCAGTTTCCTTTGTGCACTGACTCCTTTGTGAGGGAAAGTCGAAGATTCAAATCTTTCTCCGCGCTCTTTTCCCAATTCAAACTTAAAACACGGGTAACACGTCCCTCCAGTGTAAACAGAGTGTTTCCCTAGCCACTAACGTGGCCAATGTATTGCTTGACTGCGTTATAACGCTCTTGTTCTGTTCTATATATGCGTTACCCTGGCAGAAATAGGTTTAATTTAGGTCTTTGTACTTCTTCCATATTTGTCTTCCCCTCTGAGCTGATGAGGAGGTATTTTGACCTGTAACAGATTCCCCCTAAAGTGTGAGGTCAGAGACGAAGACGATGGCCGAAATACTTTATAATTTGTAGAGAGAGAGAGATTGAAAGACTGAGGAAAACCTGAAACAACAACATATGTCAGAAAATATAGTATTTTCCTAGAGTCGGGCATGTCCCATGCTCAGTAGCTTTAAACAACATGATTTCTATAAAATAGAGATATGAAGAATCTGTCCACCAATAGGCACAATGTGGAAGTGTCTGTCATAATAGGATCAGGCTGAAGAAGCTGTCTCCATAAACAATATCGCAGCTTGGGGAAGGTAACACAACTTTAATGGTGTAGCCTTTTGCCCCAAGGTCTTGACCGCCGATTCACTTAAACTGCATATTTCTCAACATGTGAATGAGGGAGTTGTCGTCGAACATGTGAGAAATCATCTGATTACCAGTCAATAATGAAAACTGTTAACAGACGCGAAGGTGGCCACCGATAATGATGATGGTCCCTAAGATGCCCAGTACAATCTAGTGAGTGTGAATAAAAGGAGTTGAAGTCGAACACTCGTAGAATAATTCGACCAAGAGCCAATGATGAAGACCCTTGATCAAACACAAGACTACCTGCCACTGATGTCTGCAAGTATCTGGGTACTGATGTGTTTCTGGATCAACTTCCTAGATAAGGTGTTGAAGTCGATAGGAAGTGATCTGTTGAGAGGTAGGCACTGAGGCGTCCTACATCAGTCAACACGAAACAGAAACCAACTGATTTTGTTTATGATTTGAGATAAGGAAGAGTAAATGGGAACATCAGACGACAAATAATTTTTGGCATAATGAACGGTTTGGTTGATAACAAGAGCAGTAGATAGCGAGATCTTCTTGAACAATAGAAGGCACTCTAGCAGGGTACTAGGCAGTTGAAGCATGTTGAACACCAAAGAGTGTGTTAGGATTTTACCGATGCAGGGACACTGGGAAATGAAGGCTAATACTCATAGATGGTAGGGTTCGGCTAACTGCGAAAGAGTTTTCTGGGAAGTGCCATGTTCAAGAATTTTGTTGCCAAATCGACCTTATTGAAAATGTAACAGAGGTAATATCCATTTTGTCCAAATTTTTCCCCGTCTGGTTAAGTTTAACGAGTCCAGACGAGTAAACTCAGTGAATTTTTCATGTTTAGAGAGTCTGAAAAATGTCAGGAAAGACAACTCTGTGCCCCATCTGATTAGGTTTAACGAGTCCAGATGAGCAAACTCGGTGAATTTTTCATGTTTAGAGAGTCTGAAAAATGTCATAAAAGACAACTCCATGTCCTGTCTGATTAGGTTTAACGAGTCCAAACGAGAAAACTCGGTGAATTTTTCATGTTTAGGGAGTCTGAAAAATGTCGTAAAAGACGGCTCCATTGGGGTACCTTTGTCATGTCTTGATAACCGGGCACGACAAAGGGGTAATAGTAAGCCCGAAACAGTTCATTTTCCGTTAGTTAGTCCATTGAATCCGGAAAAGTGAGAAATCTATGTTCAATGGACGTCTACCTCATTTTGTTATGAGTACGAGGAGATGAAGTAAACTCAATATTCTTTGTGAAATTTTAACGAGTCCAACAAAGAAAACTCGGTACCTCTGTGAAATTTTAACGAGTCACGCGGAGAAAACTCGATTTACTTTTTCTGTTTAAAGAGCTTTGAAAAAGAGGAAAAGAATGGCTCCTTGTTCTTTGTCTCAACAGTTTAACGAGCCTGACAAAGGTGACTCGGGATTTTTTCGGTTTTATGAGCGAGAAAAAGATTCCCAAAAAGAATGCTCAGTACTTCTCCATAGTTTTAACGAGCTTGAAGAAGAAAACTCTAGGTTTTTCGGATTAACGAGCAAGAAAGACCAAAAATAACGCTCGATGCCAACTTCGTGTAAGTTTAACGAGACCGAAGAAGAGAACTCGAGGTTTTTTGGATTAACAAGCAAGAAAAATACCATAAAAAGAATGCTCGATAAAACATGAGTGTGTCTGCTAATAAATCTTGATCCCTTATTAGAATCATCAGTACCAAATCTCAAGAGTTGCGACATGTGTACAGCGAGGAATCACGACTTTTCCGACTGACGAAAGAGAGTCATGCCCCAGAATTTGCTATAAGAAGGTCAGAAGACATTCATTTTCACTATTTTGAGTGCTGTGAAGAAGCTCTGGAGTGCAAAAGGGGTGAAAATTTTAGCTGACGATTACGGTCAATCCGGGCAACAGTTTTCTATTCCGCGAGATCCAAGTAAGAGCTAGAACCTTTTGTTATCATTTAATTGCTAATTTTTTAGTTTTTGCTGGTTCAAAATTAGGAAATTTTGAGGCCCTAGAAAAATATTTGCGCCTAACGCAGGTCAGGAGTACAACAGCCGCGTTAAACGCACAACCTGTGAGGGATGTAAGCTTTAGAACGCTCTGTTTTGTATTAGTGCCCGCGTTAGGCGCAACATGCTTTCTAGCAATTCATTTTTTTCATTTTTGAAGTGGTCCAGGAAAATTTTAATCGGTTGGAAATGTTTCATTTGCAGGTGTTCAGCTGTTAATCATGAGTATCTGGCGAGAGAGAGAGCATGAGCGGGAAGAACAAGAGATGGTGACGGATGCGGCAAGTTTAATGGCTCTCCGGAGGTGCGGATTGATTAAGTATGCCCGTTTAGAACTGATGAGGGGTCAAGAGGACCTCCTGAGGTGGCTGATCCAGCAGTGGGACGAGAGGCATCATGTCTTTCGGATTGGTGGCTACGAGCTCGCCATCGAAAAAGATGATGTTTACTTTTTGACCGGCTTTTCATGTCGTGGGGCGAGGCCCAATTTGACGGGGTCCAGAGCTGACCCTCGTTCCACTACTGATTTGATCCATGCGCACTACATACGTGGCACCCAGGCTGTGAGTAACCGGATACCTATTGCACAGGTGACGTTGAGACCCTTGCGGTCTATTCTATGGATGATTGTTCGCTTGGCAGGCTCCAAGAGTCAGCATGTGGCTACCAAGGCCCAGATGCTCCTAGCCTTGGATTGTATGCAGCCTCAGGTTTTCGACTGGTGTGACGGTGTAGTCCGTTTGGGTCCGAGCAGAGCTTACTGCATGCAAGACCCGTACTCAAAGAGAATTTGGGTACGGAACACTGATTGTTTCTTTCATACTGGAGCGGATACCACTGATGAGGCCCAGGATCCCAACAGCGCCATTGGGTCCACGCGAGCCGAGGCAGGCTCGGTGGGCCACTTTGCTTCCATGGACTAGAGAGGGTCCCGTCCGTCACTGTTTCGATGAGGGATTTTTTGATTGGCTGGACTCTCAGATCATCATGATTGAGGATTATCCTTACGTAGGGATGAACTTCACAAGCGATCCCGAGTTAGTCCTGCCCCCTGGCACCCAGTGGGGGCCCGATGGTAAAAAAAATGATCAGTGCTTTTCAAAGAAGTTGTTGTTTTTAGCTTTTGAATGTTTATGTAAAAAAAATTTTTGTTGAAAAGGGGGTGAAAATTAAGTTTTGACATGAAACTTTTGCTTGCTTGACCTAGATGTGGCACTTGTCCGTCCAGCTGGGGCCCCTCGCCATGCATGGCGAGGACTACAGCTACCCGGGGTTGGCGCACCTGTAGAGGAGGCGGAAGCCGACGACGATGATGATACCTAGATTTTACATGAACTCTCCAGGAACCTGGAGGGTCTGAGTATGGGTATACCACCGCTTCCTATGTGGGAGGTTCCAGTTCGTCTGCAGCGGCATACTGTGGGTTTGCCAGAGAGATACCTGGTTCCTCTGAGGAGGATAGCTAGAGCAGTTGTAAGCTATTATGAGCATCAGGCTTAGCTGTTGGAGTAGATGTATTAGTGTCAGAGCATGGCTTAGCGTAGCCAAATTTTGTAAAACACCCGAAGTTTTGGGAGATTTTCTTTTTGATGTGTACTGTGTACTGGACATGACATATGCATATATATATATATATATATATATATATATATATTTGGTGATTTTGTGTTTTTAAATTTTTATGCATTTTTTGATGTGATAAAAATATATGTACTCATGAGTAAATATTTTACAATAAATGTGACAAATGCCAATCTAACACATAATTTGCCAAAGAATCGGCTAATGCATTAAATTCCCTAGGAACGTGCTCAAATGTGATTGTTTGAAATTGACGTTCTAAAAGTCGCACTCGTAAAAAATAACGTAACAATACAGGGTGGCGGACACGGTAATGATTGTTTAACTGCATAATAATGAGTTGGGAATCTAACCTGACTACTAAATCGGAGATGTCACGAGATGCCGCTTCCGTGAGGAGTTGGATTACTGACATGTACTCTGCCACATTGTTGGTGGTGTTACCCAGGAAGATTCCCCCGGAACCAAGAAGGTCTGACTCAGGAGTATAGAGAACCCAAGCAGCTGAAGCAATGTGTCTAGTGTGACGACTAGCACCGTCTGCATACCCGACGTATGATAACGAATGTGATGACATCTGTGCGAAAGAAAAATATTACATGAGAAAAACCCTTTAAACCAAACAAATAATTCAGAAGCATCAAAATAAAATAGGCAAAACTTATATACATAAAATTACAAAGCATATGCCTAGTGTGAAACTAGGCAAAATACTTCTTCAGATAGAGCCCATTGCGGGGCTCCTCGAGTGGAATTCCATTACAGTCTTGTAGTTCGTAAGCTCCTTTTGAGAGGGCTTTAGTAACGATGTAAGGACCGAGCCACAATGGTTGGAGTGTTCCTGCCCCCAAGAGGTCGTGTTTTTGATCATAAAGTAGAACAAGATCGCCCTCTTGGAAAGAACGAGGCTTGAAAGATTTGTCGTATTGAGCTTTAACTCGGCGCTGGTGAGCTTCGAGTGCTAGTGTAGCGTCTCAACGAGTTTCGTCCAAATGATCGAGCGATAGCAAGCGCTCTTCTGTGGCGGTGGTGCCAGGCAGGAATTCAACGGCCAGTTTAAGAGATGGGATTTCGCACTCGATTGGAAGTACTGCCTCCAGGCCGAAAGCAAGTTGGAAAGGTGTGATATTTGAAAAGAAATACTGAATATTTTCCATGATACCTGTCTTGACTGAGATATCGATGAGTAGAGTCTTGGAAATATTACCCATGTTCCTTTCTGAATCGATAGTGTGGACAGTCGTATAAGAGGAGGGAACTATCTCAGGTTGGTCAAAAGACGGGATTTCAGTTTTTATCGCCTCCAAATCAATCATCGAAGCGCGATGGTGGAACTCTCCCCAAGGTCGTTCTTCTAATGACATGATCTCTCGAATAGCTTCATCTGTAGGCCAGACTTCATTGAGGAGATCCTTAGAGAGAACCGTGATGGGAGAGAGGGTCGTACCTGTGGTCGAAACCATATCAGTGGAGGGTTCAGATGCGACTTGGATGGCTTGGTAAGCCAACTCAACCGGCGAAAGCGACATCTTATCTCCATAGGAATCAATATCTGAAGGTGCCGGGATGATCCATGGGTCGATAGAGCCATCCGAAGAGGTGGATATCATTGCAACTGTGTTTGGGATCTGCGGCGGCGGTAGAGGAAAACAACCCAGTAGGGAATATGCCTTCAGAAGACCGGTACCGATACTGACGTAAGAGTCAGGGACACCTCCTATTAGGGGTACAAAGCTACTTGGTAAAGTGGAATAATCAGGGGTGCAGAAGGATAGCTGGTCTACCGTGACTATTTTCCCATCCAATGGAAATAGGATGAGTCGGAAGACCGAAGACACGATGGCGGTCATAGCATAGGACCAACTGCGACCGAGCAATAGATTATAGTCGAGATGACGCTCTACGACTTCAACGTCCATGTTTACCGTTTTCCCACTTAGAGTGATGGGAAAGCTAGCAAGGTATCCTTTGGGTAGGAACGTGTGGCCATCGAAAGCTTTGAGGGAATTCGATGGTGGGGTTAGAGTAGGAGAACCTAAATTCAGCCAGCAAGCTTGTGACATAACGCAGGTCGAAGCACCTTCGTCTATGACAGTGCAATGGATGGGTCTCCCTTTCGACACAACCTGCACCTGGAATGCGAGTTGATGCAAGAGGTGAGGTTTAGCCTTTTCCATATCAAAGACTGCTAGCATGGAATCCTGGGGATCTATTCCACCAATGGCCGAAAGCAAGGTTTTCCTTTGTGCTGGACAGGTTTGTAATACTTCAAGTGCAGACATAGCTGACGGTGCCTGCACCAAATCTTCTACAATATTGTAGTTTTTGGCTGCACGTGCAGAAGTATTATGAGTCATGCATCGAAGTGTCCCTTTAGGGGGACGAATTACAGGTTCAACAGTAGGCCTTTCGATATGCAAATCGTTGGGCGGCGGCGGATTGGAACTAGTTCCCGGTTCCTGAGCATCTATGGTAGGAGTTCCATAAAGCTTGGCGCGTGTTTGAAGGTCAATATTCTCGATGCCATAAATGGAAGATGGTCCTTCGCCGGAAGGATACGAACCACCATTGCCCCGTTGATGGGGTTGTGGCGGGTTGTCAACCATATGTTGATGTTGCTGTTGTTGATTGGGGAAAGGATTGTGAAGAACGGCAGGTGTTCTCCCAGATTCCTTGTTAGCAATAAAATCAGTGCATTCCTGCAACCGAGGACGTTTGTATGTCAAGTGGTCCTCCGCACAGATTTTACAAGGAAATCTCATGGGTTTATCCTTTCCTTTTTCATTAGCAGCATTTTTCTGATTAGAGTTATTTTGATTATTCGACTGCTCTTCCGAAGAAGATGTTTTTATCTTATTCTTCCTATTTTTCCCGTTGGGTTTTTGTGAGGTTTGCACTGAATTTACCTCAGCGGAAGGGAGAGGAGTCGTTTGATGGGGGGCGGTGGCAGCCGAGGATGGTTGGGAGGTTTTCCCCCGAGACTGATTGGTGGCTACACCAGAGATCGTGCCAACGAGACCATCGGCATGAGCTCCGGTTTTCTGAGTAGCCGGAGGGTTTGGGTTACCAGGGGCATGGGGAAGCAGATCGTAAAGAGGGCCAGATTGTGAATAGATTAAATCCAGGTATTGGGCACGACGAATACATTGATCTTCTGTCACCGCACCAGAAAGGCTGATGTATTTAGAGATATGGGGTAAAAGAGACTTGCAAAACCAATTGGCTAAGAGATGGTCCGGTATTGGCACTTTGAAAAGTCTCCTCCTACGTATCCATTCATGAATATGGTCGGAGATGTGGGTGGCGGTGACTTGGCGCAGTGATGTTAACAATTCTGTGCCAGTTTCCACTCTAATTGGTAGTTGGAAGTTCTTTAAGAACTCCGTCGCTAAAGCACCAAACGTATTGATGGCGGCACGTGGTAATTCAATGTACCACTTGGCGGAATTTCCTGTAAGGGTGCGGGAAAACAGTTGGAGTCGGACACTATCATCTACCATGGAATTGGATATGGACCACAAATGGAAGGTAGTGATGTGTGCGGTCGGGTCGTCTCCATGCTTCCCGTCGAACTTCGGGATATCTGAAGGAATATTATGCGGTATAGGAGGCCAAAGCGAGTTGTGGTTGATGGGGTCGTTTGTCAGCTTATGGATGTCGGGTATGTCCAAAGCTGCCAAGAAAGGCAATTGTGGATTTTCCCCCGAGTCTAACCAAGGCAGTATGGGCTGACTACTTGGACCATAGGGTCCCCCCATCCATGTGTTACCGGAAGGGTAAGTGGGACTTTGATAAAAACCTCCCATAGGTGGAGGAGTAGGAACATACGGTTGCTGTCCATAGGGCATAGTGTATTGAGGGGCAAATGGTTGGTTGCCCCCAGCGTAAAAGTGCCCTCCCACTCCAGATGGAGGTTGGGGTTGGTTGGTCCAAATGGATGCAATAGAGTTTCCCGGAGGCATACTAGTACTTGCATAATTTGGCAACGGTTTAGATCCTACACGTATGTTTGAACCACTTAAGGGGATAGTATTTACAATGGGTTGTCCCATTTGTCCTAAGGATTGCATAGGAAGAGAAATATTCCCTGCTACCTGTGTACTGATAACACTACCCCCTGGTATAGTGGCCAGGGGGTTTGAACTCAATAGAGGGTTCCAACCGAAAGGGTTGTTAAAGGGCACCGAAGTAGTCGTGCTCGTGGGAGGAGCTACCGTGGTCCCCAACGTGGTCACGGTAGGAGTAGATGCCGAAGGGTTCGGTAAACTACTGACAGTTGTGTTGACCATAGGGTTGGGGGTAGGCATATGTTGACTACTGGGGTTACCCAGTAATGACATAGAACTGACCACCGGCGAGGAGGATGATGGCGAACCAGGAATGGTTGCCATTGGTATCGACCCTGTGGATACCAGTGGAGAAATAGATGTTGGTGTTGCCGCAGACATATCTTGGCGCGGTGGAATCTGGATTATCACATGTCCTAATGGGTCAGTGAGCGGAGGATTGTAATTAGGTACAATGCCTTCAGTGAAAGGGTCCTCCGGGAGTTCCGACTAATAAGGGTCTATGTGATAGTCCAGATTAGTCAGAGGAGACTGCTCTTCCGTATAAGGACCGGGTTCACCAAGGTTCAATCTTTCCTCTAAAGTGAGAGGAGGTAGACCTTGTTGTCGTCGAGACAGACGGCGTGGGTCAGGGGACGCCACGGTGACCGGTTTAATTTTAAAAAATTTTATTTAAAATGTGATATATTATGAAGTCTCAAGTGACAGTAACCACACACTTACTAAAAAGAAAAGACTCTCTAAAATCAATCAGCAAGCAACCAGCATAGGTTGCCCTGTCTGAGTACTACCGTTCACTGGTGATGAAATCTAGTCTCACAATAGCATACAGAGAGGGTTGGTCGAAAGTATAGTTACAGTTACTCTAGAGCTTCACCCGAACCCCAGACAATAGGTGTAAGCACTCTCGTGAAGACGAGTACCCTCCTAAAGACTGAAGACAGAGTAGGTCCGTCTATTTCAGGTACCAGGACAGCCCGTCCCAGTCACCTTGTGTAATTCCCTAAAATTATGGCCACTAAGGATACCTCAAATCACAGACACTATCAGGGGGGTCCACGGTCAAGGACAGTGTGCTATATGGGCAGAATACCTAGATCCCCGATCTAGTTTCGACATCCCCGAGGGGAACCCAAATATATAACACACCCACAGGATGCAGTCGAAGGCGGGCTACCTTCTAGTGCACCCAAGTGTTGTCTCGCGTTGAGCTCCGGTAAAGGAACGGTCCCGATAATGTGAGTGCAGCAGGATTTCACTCGTTAATGACTCTAGTTTTCAAGTTTTGAGATCTTGGGTAGTTTTCTCACTTTCCTAACCCAAGATCCTAGCCTGAACTACTGTTTGCGTGAGCTCAAAAAGAGTTATTAGATTGATTTTATTATCGCTTTGTTTTTAGTGTACTTTGTTATTAGTCTTGCGGAGGGGAAATGGACGTATGAAGTATAGTGAGACGCTGACTCAAGAAACCATGCAAAACATGCTCTAAATATTAACTTCAATGAACAGTGTTTCTACAAGGAGAGGTTTCTTTTTCAATCATCCATGCATCAACATGTAAATAACACAGCTCAACTTTCAAGATTCAGACTTCTATCTATCTCTTTTAACAGTCTGTGAAAAAAACTTTCAGAATAAACTTAGCTAAATGCAAAAAAAAAAAAAAAAAATTCTCTTTAAAAAAGTAAATGCTTTGCACACTAACTAAATAAGAGAAACAAATACTCAATGCTATCTTTAGCAGACAAGCACAGGGATTCAGTCTGTGAAAGGTACTGGTGGCCAAAAAACTCTACAGCTAAAACACAGTCACAGTAGTGAACAACAGGGTTTTTGACTAAGTAACGCTCTGTCTGTGAGAAAATACAGCGTTATAACGCACTGTATTTAAACCTAGACCGCGTTATAATGCACTGGATGAACTGCATAGGTCGTGTTAACCAGGGAAAAGCTCTTCAGTTGGCCAGACGGGAACATGGTTGAACTCTGCAAGCGTTTGGTATGTCTACTGGGCATCAAAAAATGGTCAGAAGGATACTGAACAGAGGAGAGAAGAAATGAAGGGAAAAATAGTCCGAAAACTATGGGGACACTCCCCAGCGGAGTCTCCAATTTTGCTATAGGGTAAACTGCTTGGGTGGTTGGTTTTCGTATATCCCTCTCAGGGCTTTCCGGTGCCCGAGGCAGACAGTAAGATTAGCTATGCTGTTCACAAAGATGGCATGAGCATGTTCATATTAGCTTGAAATAACTTGAAGGAATACAATAGAGAATTACCTCTTTGACAGCTTTAGAATCCTTTGGAGAGCGCTACGCGGCAAAGCAAGAGTCCTTCTTCACCGGCTCCAAATCTGAGTCCTGCAATCAGTCAAAGCACCCGCGTAATTTCTAATATAACAAGTATTCTATCAATTAAACCAATAATAAACATCTAGATTATACACATCTGAGCCATTCATATCATACTAAGCAAATATTGAAACAACAATATAACATTAAGCATCGAATGGACAAAGCGAACATAGTTCTATTGATTTCGAAAGAAGGAGGATTACAACCATCGGTTGTACCAAGCCCTCCTCAGTATCCCAATCTCTCTTCTCTATCAAGTGAAGAAGTCCAAGCCAACAAGCTCTCTAGGAGCCTCTTTGACTCTTGGCCTTCACAATGTCACACTATTCTCTATTCCACAAGTATACAAGAACATTGAGCAATCCTTCGACCTTCAATTAAGAGCCTTCGGCTCCTTCTTATAGGAGAGGGAGAAGGCCATTGTTGCCCTTCTCTTTCCACTAGTTTGGAATGGAAAAGGCTTAGATGTTTCCTTGATCTCCATGCTTTTTCCTCTCTTGGAGTTCAGTCTTCTATGGCAATGACCAATAATGAACTGGTGCTTCTGCAGTTTCCTTTGTGCACTGACTCCTTTGTGAGGGAAAGTCAGAGATTCAAATCTTTCTCTGCGCTCTTTTCCCAATTCAAACTTAAAACATGGGTAACACGTCCCTCCAGTGTAAACAGAGCGTTGCCCTAGCCACTAACATGGCCAATGTATTGCTTAACTGTGTTATAACGCTCTTGTTCTGTTCTATATATGTGTTACCCTGGCAGAAATAGGTTTAATTTAGGTCTTTGTAATTCTTCCATATTTGTCTTCCCCTCTGAGCTGATGAAGAGGTATTTTGACCTGTAACAAGAACTTGACTTTTCACAGAGGGTTGGAAGGTTTATCAATGGAAGGCTTCTTAGGCACAATAGCCGCAGAGCTAGCCTCTCCTTTATCTAACTTCTTCTTATTTTTCTTCTTCTTCTTCTTATTAGCCACCTGGTTACTCGAATCCAGACTTTCACCAGGTGAAGTAGAATAGGAGGACGCAGAAATAGGCGAAGAAGGGGAGAGGTCCACCTTGGAATCAACATGATGTTGTTCAGGCGGAGGAACTGATTAAACTGTAGCTGGGACATTCGGGACCATAGAGGTTGAAAACAACCAAACAGGCAACCCAACAGTTAACCCAGGAAGGGAAAATGTTGCCATATAAGGAGTGCCAACATTTCCAAAAGGAGAAAAAGGACTCGGATTCCCATCGGAGTGGATTCCTTGGTTGGTGAACTCCTGAAAAGTTGCCATTAGAAACAACCCAAAACAACACCCTAAGGAAACTAACTTTAACCAGGAATATTTCTTGGGAAGTTAATTTTTAAAAAATTGAAACAAAACTCTATTGTTTCATATTTTAAGAGTCGAGAAACAGGCAAAAGGTGACACTATCGCTTTCAGATTGGAAACAAGCGTGAAAGGACAAGCACTTGATGATCTTTTCAAATTTATGGAGCCAGTAAAGATCAAACTGACTGCTCTGGAATTCTAGGAAAAAGGGTGTACCAGATATTCGTGAACTTCCATATACACCTTGGTTAAGAAATGAAATAGAAATCAACCAAGGACTTGATGTACGTACAGGTAATCTCCCTTAATGTCGTGTCCGGTGTATCATGGGTATAAGGCGGCAGACTCGGCTTCCTACGGATAAAGGATAGCAACCTAGTGGGGTCTCCCTTTATATACGCGATGGTATGGGGAGCACAAGTCCATACTAGCACTGTCTAAAGCCAAAAGTTGAACGACAAATACTAGGTTTAACGACGCCAGAACACATTATTGGCCTAGACCTCTAGATATTTTGTTTATGTTTCAATGTTTCCTTAAGGTAAATTGAATAAATTTTAGAGTTTATCTTCAATTATGTTTCGATTTTAGGCCCTACCGAATGTCATCTGAAAATTTCCTATATGCAGCTATATGACAAAAAAATCTTTCAATTCGATGAATGCTATCTAGTTAAGGGAGGAGCTTCAAACAATTATGAAACAGACAACAATACTGAAAATGAAACTTTTCCAAACTAGATGACTTTCGCTAGTCAAAAGTAATCTCAAACATTCAATGATGTGAATAATGCAATGTAATCTATTCAAAATCCTCTTTTTTGAAAACTATGCAATTGTAATCTATGCACAATTTCCATTTTCTTTTCAAGTGATAAGAATGCACTCAATGCGATTTTTAGCTTTCAATCATTAAACAATGTAATCTAAGTTCAATGATGGATCTCAAAAAATACTTTTCAATGCAATGTGATCTAATACATTTTAACGAAAAGCAAACTTGAGACAAAAACTAAATGAACGCAAATATTCTTTATGAAAGGATGAATGCAAAAGGGATGAAAAACCACACTAAGAATGCAATCGTTGTCTTAAACACTTTGTAACAAAATTCCTCAAAAGGCTACAAGACATATGAGGTCAAGCACAAAAAGGACTTCCAAAGCATGAGATCAAAACAAGGCATTCATTCCCTTTTACATCAAGCAATCAAGAAAGAATATTTTCCAGCTGAATAATGAGCAATGTAATCTATGCTCATACAGAGAAAAGACCAGAAGGGAAAGACACACTGGTGAAGGATTTAGGGAAAAAATCTCAATTTTCACACACCCTAAAATTGGCACGACTTTTGTGGGTGAAACTAGCGCCAACTGACATGACTTGCTCACTGACAGCTAGCGCCAATGGCCAATTGGCGCATGCTGATAACTGACAACAAGCGCCAATGCCTGAAAATGAAAAAACAAAGAATTTCTCCCAACCAAGACCAGACTCACCAATTCAAGAAAAATATAAAAGTAACCCAGAAGAAAAAGTATTGACCAAAAAAAACTCCCAAACAAGGATAAACCCTAGCACCTATAGGAAATGGCGCGACTATCTTGCTGCAACTAGTGCCAGAATAGGATTGGCGCAGGGGCCTAACCAACAAGAAGTGCTAATTGGTGCGAATGTCAGGCCGAAAAGCATGCCAGTCGAGTTTACTAATGACAAAAATAAAAAAGATCAAATAGGGAGCAGATCAGGTGTGGTGGGAGCTGAATAGAGGCTTTACACCAGAAAGAGACAGACCAGATAAGAAAATCAAGTAGACAAAAGCCAAAAGCAACCAAAAGAGACAAGACAAAATCCAATCAAGATTCCCAGTATGGTGACCAGTTTGTTGGAGAGGTAAATATCCTCTGTGGACAAAGGCAATCCCTACTAGCCCAGATCAGGTCTAGCAACAACCGAGTCACGCTAAGATATAGGTTCCTAGTTACAAAATACCAAGATGCGACAAGAGGCCTACCTTAAGTCCCACGCTATTGTTATTTGCAAAGAAGATGGCGCTTCTAACCTTAACTTTGGCAGATCACAATTCTCCCGCTTAGCATGTTTGAAGACCTACACGCACACGAAGAAATAACAACACACAACGTAATATTCAAAGTATGTAACCATATACCAGTCAGAGAAGATATAATTCACAGCATAAGAAATAAACATGTGAATGGAACCATAATCAAAGTCGTTTATTATTAATAACAATGAAAGAAAGATACAAGCTAAGCTCTGATGCTGGATATTTCTTCGGTGGGTCGACAGCGGAGCACGTCTCAATGAAACTCGTTGGGAATGGGACAAAGCTCTCTCTCTTCGGCTTGGCTTTCAGAGGCTGTCTGGCGATAGTCTCCTTACTACTAATTCAGCTCTTAGCTCTATGACCATTAAGGCTACTACTAAGACTAGCTTGCTAAGGGAAAATGGTGAGCTTATATAGATGGTGGAAGGGGAGTTGGGATCCCTACAATGGTAGGATTGGCCCTATCCTCAAGGAAGCTTCCATAATAGGTGGAAAACCACTTACCCTACATGGAGATTTGGAGCCAAACCTCCCAACTTGTTTTAGAGACTCGTTCAGGAGTTGATTGGAATCAAACTTACGCCATTTATATATTTTTTAAATCCTTATTAAGCTTGGCACGAGTAATACACTGGGACAGAGCGCCAGTTGGCGCGCCCTCTTTGGTGGATTTCCCCCATTTTCTCGAGGGTTGAACTAGCTGGTCGCGCCAAGGCCAAAAGGTCTATTTTTAGGGCTTTTGACAGGAAACTTTATTCAGAGGAATGATTGTCCTTGTCAAGGGGGATGCCATGAAAGTGGTTTCAGGTCATGTCACTTCTCATAGGTCACAAAAAAGGCCCTCCAATGTACAGGACGGGGGATTGCAGGGACGGTGACAAATTACTATGTAACAGTTAGGTTAAGGGTAAAGTCAAAATTAAGGTTACGTTAAGGTTAAGATTAGGGTAAGGTTAAGGTTACGGGTTTTTTTAGGTTAAGGTTAAGGGTAAGGTTGAGGTTAAGGTTTAGGATTTGGCCAAGGCTAGGGTTAGGTTAATTATAAAGTTAAGTTTAAGGTTAGGTTAAGGTTACGGTTATGGTTAAGGCTAGGTTAAGGTTTAAGGTTAAGTTTAGGTTAAGGTCAAGGTCAAGGTTAAGGCTAAGGTTAAGGTCAAGGTTAAGGGTAAAGTTAAGGTCAAGGTTAGGGTTAGGTTATAGTTAAGGTTAAGGTTAGGTTAAGGGTAAATTCAAGGTTAACCTTAACCTTCCCATAACCTTAACCGTAACCTAACCCTTAAGTTTAAGTAAAGGTTAAGGTTAAGATAAGGTTAAGGGTACGGATTTAGTAAGGTTAAATTTAAGGTTAAGATTACGTTAAGGGTAAAGTAAAGGTTAAGGGTAAGGTTAAGGTTAAGGTTAAGGGTTTGGGAAGGTTAAGGTTAAGGTAATGTCAAGATAAGGTTAAGGGTAAGGTTAAGGTTAAGGTCAGGTTAAGGTTATGGTTAAGGTAAGGTCAGGTTAAGGTTAAGGTTAGGTTAAGGTTAAGATAAGGTTAGGTTAAAGTTAAGGGTAATTTTAACTTAACTTTACCCTAAAGGTTAAGGTTACGTTAATGGTAAAGTCAAGGTTAAGCTTAGGTTAAAGTTAAGGTTAAGGTTAGGTTAAGGGTAAAGTTAAGTTTAAGGTTAAGGTTATGGTTATGGGAAGGTTAAGGTTAAAGTTAAGGTTATGTTTAAGTTTAAGGTTACGTTAAGGGTAATGTCAAGGTTAAGGTTAGGTTATGGTTAAGGTTAAGGTTAAGGTGATGGGAAGGTTAAGGTTAAGATAAGGTTAAGGTTAAGGTTAAGGTTAGGTTAGGCTAAGGTTAAGGTTAGGTTAAGGGTTTGGTCAAGGCCAAGGTTAATGTTAGGTTAAGGGTATGGTTAACGTTATGGGTAAAGTTAAGGTTAAGGTTAGGGTAAGGTTATGGTTAAGGTTAGGTTAAGTTTAAGGTTAGGGGAACGTTAAAGTTAAAGCTAGGTTAAGGTTAAGGTTGAAGGTTAAGGGTGTCGGTTAATGGTAAGGTTAAGTTTAAGGCCCGTAACCTTAACCTTCACCCTTAACCTTAACCTAACCTTGACATTAACCTTCACCATGCTAAACCCGTAACCTTAACCTTAACTTTAACCTTGACTTTACCTAACCCTAACCTTGACCTTAACTTTACCCTTAACCTTAACCTTAACCTTATCTATAACCTAACCCTAACCTTACCCTAACCTTAACCGTAAACTTAACCTTATCTTAACCTAAGTTAACCTTAACATTGACCTTGACCTTAACCTTAATCTTAACCTTAACCTTCCTATAACTTTAAGCTTAAATTTATCCTTAACCTTAACTTTACCCTTAACCTAACCTTAACCTTACCCTTAACCTTATATTAACCTTAACTTTAACCTTACCTTTAACCTTCATCTTAACCTTAACTTTACCCTTAACCTTAACCATAACCTTGACTTTACCCTTAACCTAACCTTAACCTTAACCTTAACCTTCACCTTAACCTAAATAAACCAGTAACCTTAACCTTAACCTAATCTTAACTTTAACCTTAACATTAACCTTCCCATAACCTTAACCCTAACTTTAACTATAACCTAACCTTAACATTGACCTTAACTATAACCTAACCCTCACCTTGACCAAACCCTTAACATTAACCTTAAAATTGACCTTAACCTTAACCTTAACCTTAACCTTACCCTTAACCTTAAACTTAACCTTGACCTTAACTATAACCTAACCCTAACCTTAACCTAACCTTAACCTTGACAAAACCCTTAATGTAACCTTAACCTTGACTTTACCCTTAATGTAACCTTAACCTTGACCTTGAGCTTACCCTTAACATTAAACTTAACCTTAACCTGACTAAACCCGTAACCTTAACCTTAACCTTAAACTTACCTTTAACCTTAAACTTAATCTTGACCTTAACTATAACCTAACCCTAACCTTAACCTTACCCTTAACATTAAACTTAACCTTGACCTTAACTATAACCTAACCCTAACATTAACCTAAGCTTAACCTTGACAAAACCCTTAATTTAACCTTAACCTTGACTTTACCCTTAACGTAACCTTAACCTTGACATTGAGCTTACCCTTAACATTAACCTTAACCTTAACCTTAACCTGACTAAACCCGCAACCTTAACCTTAACCTTAAACTTACCTTTAACCTTAAACTTAACCTTGACCTTAACTATAACCTAACCCTAACCTTAAATAAACCTTAACCTTAACATTACCCTTAACGTAACCTTAACCTTGACTTTACCCTTAACCTTAACCTTACCCTTACCCTAACCTTAACCGTAACCTTACCCTTACCCTTAACCTTAAGCTAAACCTAACCTTAACCTTAACCTTATCCTTAGCCCTAACCTTAAGGTTAAAGTTATGGGTAAGGTTAGGTTAAGGTTAGGGTTAGGTTATAGTTAAGGCCAAGCTTAAGGTTAGGTTAAGGTTAAGGTTAAGGTTAATTTAAGGTTAATGTTAAGGGTTTGGTTAAAGTTAAGGTTAATTTTAAGGTTAAGGTTAGGATTAAGGTTAGGTTAAGGTTAAGTTAAGGTTAAGGTTAAGGTTAAGGTTACGTTAAGGGTAAAGTCAAGGTTATGGTTAGGTTAAGGTTAAGGTTAAGGTTAGGTTAAGGTTTCAGTTAGATTAAGGTTAAGTTAAGGTTAAGGTTAAGGTTAAGTAAAGTTTAAGGTTAAGGTTAAGGGTTAGGTTAATGTTATGGTTAAGGGTTTCGTTAAGGTTAGGGTTAGGTTAAGGTTAAGGTTAAGGTTAGGTTAAGGTTATGTTAAGGGTAAAGTTAAGGTTTGGGTTAGGTTAAAGTTAGGGTTAAGATTAAGGTTAAGGGTAAAGATAGGGTTATGGCTAAGGTTAAGGATAAGGTTAGGTTAATGTTAAGGTCAAGGTTAATGTTAAGGGTAAGGTTATAGTTAGGTTAAGGATAAGGTTAAGGTTAGGTTAAGGTTAAGATAAGGATAAGGTTAAGGTTAAGGTTAGGTTAAGGGTAAAGTTAAGGTTAAGGTTAGGTTAAGGCTAAGGTTAAGGTTAGGGTGATAAGGTTAGGGTAAAGGTTCAAGTTAAGGTTAAGGTTAAGGGTAAAGGTTATGGTTAAGGTTAAGGGTTTGGACAAGGTTAGGGTTAGGTCACTAACCATAACCTTAACCTTAACCTTAACCATAACCTTAACCTTAATCTTAACCTAACCTTAACCTTATCTTAACCTTAACTATAACCTAACCCTAACCTAACATTAACCTTAACCTTAACCTTGACCTTGACCTTAAGCTAACCTTAACCTTAACATTAACCTTAACCTTATCTTCCCCTTAACCTTAACCTTAAACTTCCCAAACCCTTGACCTTGACCTTAACCTTAACATAACTAAACCCATAACCTAATATTAACCTTAACCTAACCTTAACCTTAACCTTAACCTAACTATAACCTTACTCGTAACCTTAACCTTAACCTAACCTTAACCTTAACCCTAATCTTAATCATAACTTTACTCTTAACCTAACCTTAACCTTCACCTTATCTTAACCTTAACCTAACCTTAACCTTGACTTTACCCTTAATGTAACCTTAACTTATCTTAACCTTAACCTAAACTTAACCTTAACTATAACCTTAACCTTAACCTTCCCATAACCATAAACTTAACCTTGACTTTACCCTTAACCTAACCTTAACCTTAACCTTAACCTTAAACCTCACTAAACCTGTAACCTTAACCTTAACCTAACATTAACCTTGACCTTAACTATAACCCAACCCTAACCTTAACCCTTACCTTACCCATAACTTTAACCTTAACGTTGGGGTTAAGGTTAAGGTTAAGCGTAAGGTTAGGCTAAGGTTAAGATAAGGATAAGGTTAAGGTTAAGGTTAGGTTAAGGTTAAGGTTATGGGTAAGGGTTTCGTCAAGGTTAAGGTCAGGTTATAGTTAAGGTCAAGGTTAAGGTTATGGGAAGGTTAAGGTTAAGGTTTGGTCAAGGTTAGGGTTAGGTTATGTGTAAGGTTAAGGTTAGGTTAAGGTTAAGCTTAAGGTTAAATTTAAGGGTTTGGTCAAGGTTAGGGTTAGGTTAAGGTTAATGTTAACGGTTTGGTCAAGGTTAGGATTAGGTTATAGTTAAGGTCAAGGTTAAGGTTAAGGGTAAGGTTATAGTTAGGTTAAGGTTAACATTAAGGATAGGTTAAGGTTAAGATAAGGTTAAGGTTAAGGGTTTAGTCAAGGTTAGGGTTAGGTTATGGTTAAGGTAAGGTTAAGTTAAGGTTAAGGTCAAGGTTAAGGGTAAGTTTAATATTAGGTTAAGGTTAAGATGAGGTTAAGGGGAAAGTTAAGGTTAAGGTTAGGTTAAGGTTAAAGTTAAGGTTAATGATATGGTTAAGGTTAGGGGAAGGTTAAGGTGAAAGTTAAGGTTAAGGTTAACGGTTTGGTCAAGGTTAGGGTTAGGTTATAGTTAAGGGTAAGGTTAAGGTTACACGTTAAGGTTAAGGTTAAAGTTAAGGTTAGGTAAAGGTTAAGGTTAAGGTTAAGGTTAGGGTGGAGTTTGAGGTTAGGTAAGGTTAGGTTAAGGTTAGGTTAAGGTTCAGGTCAAGGTAAGGTTAAGTTCAAGGTTAAGGTTAAGGTTAAAGTTAAGGTTAAGGTTAGGTTACTGTTAAGGTTAAGGTCAAGGTAAAGGTTAACCTAAACTTTACCCTTAACCTTACCTTGACCTTGACCTTAACATGAACTTTAACCTTTCCAAACCCATACCCTTAACTTTATCCTAATCTTACGGTTAAGGTTAAAGTTAAGGTTAATGCTACGGTTAAGGTTAGGGGAAGGTTAAGGTTAAATTTAAGGTTAAGGTTAAGGGTTTGGTCAAGGTTAGGGTTAGGTTATAGTTAAGGGTAGGGTTAAGGTTACATGTTAAGGTTAAGGTTAAAGTTAAGGTTAATTAAAGGTTAAGGTTAAGGTTAAGGTTAGGGTGAAGTTTAAGGTTAGGTAATGTTAGGTTAAGGTTAGGTTAAGGTTCAGGTCAAGGTAAGGTTAAGTTCAAGGTTAAGGTTAAGGTTAAAGTTAAGGTTAAGGTTAGGTTACTGTTAAGGTTAAAGTTAAGGTTAAGGTTAAGGTCAAGGTCAAGGTTAACCTAAAATTTACCCTTAACCTTACCTTGACCTTGACCTTAACATGAACTTTAACCTTACTAAACCCGTACTCTTAACTTTATCCTAACCTTACCTTAACCATAACCTTAACCTTTACCTTAACTATAACTTATCCCTAACCTTGACCAAACCCTTAACCTTAACTTTAACCATCCCAAACCCTTAACCTTAATGTAACCTTAACCCTAACCTTACCCTTAACTTTCACCTTAACCATAACCTTAACCTTAATCTTAACCTAACCAAACCTTAACCTTAACCTTAACTTTACCCTTAACCTTAACTATAACCTAACCATAAATATAACCTAAATCATAACCTTATCTTTACCCTTAACCTTAACCTTAAATTAACCTTAACCTTAACCTTAACGCTAACCTAGCCTTAACTATAACCTAACCCTAACCTTGACCGAACTGTTACCCTTAAACTTAACTTAACCTTAACCTTAACCTTAACCTTCCCATAACCATAACTTTAACATTAACCTTAACCTAACTTAACCTTAACCTTTACCTTGACCTTTACCTTAACCTTACCCTTAACCTTCACCTTTACCTAACCTTAATTGTAACCTTAACCTTAACCTTACCCTTCCCCTAACCTTAACCCTAACCTTAACCCTATCCTTAACCTTAACTTTACCCTTAACCTAACCTTAACCTTAACTTAACCTAACCTTAACCTTAACCTAAACGTAAACTTAACCTTACCTTAACTTAGCTTAACCTTAACCTTGACCTTTAACCTTAACCATAACCTTATCTTTACCCTTAACCTTAACCTTACCCTAACCATAACCTTAACTTTACTCTTAACCTAATATTAACTTTAAACTAACCTTAACCTTGACCATAACTATAACCTAACCCTAACCTTGACCTTAACTATAACCTAACCCTAACCTTGACCAAACCCTTAACCTTAATATTAACCTTAACCTTAGCCTTACCCCCTTAACCTAACCCTAACCTTGACCAAACCCTTAACCTTAACCTTAATCTTAACCTAACCTTAAACTTAACTTTAACTTTACCCTAACCTTAACCTTAACCTTAATCTTAACCTTAACTATAAATTAACCTTAACCTTGACCTTAACTATAACGTAACCCTAACGTTGACCAAACCCTTAACCTTAACATTAACCTTACCCCCTGAACCTAACCCTAACCTTGACCAAACCCTTAACCTTAACCTTAACCTTAACTTTAACTTTACCCTAACCTTAACCTTAACTTTAATCTTAACCTTAACTATAACTTAACCTTAACCTTGACCTTAACTATAACCTAACCCTAACGTTGACCAAACCCTTAACCTTAACATTAAACTTACCCCCTTAACCTAACCCTAACCTTGACCAAACCCTTAACCTTAACCTTAACCTTAACCTTGACCAAACCCTTAACCTTGACCTTGACCAAACCCTTAACCTTAAGCTTAACCTGACTAAACCCGTAACTTTAACCTTAAATATAACATAACCCTAACCTTGACCAAACCCTTAACCTTAACCTTAACCTGAACCTTAACCTAACCTTAACCTTGACCTTAACTATAACCTAACCCTAACCTTGACCAAATCCTTAACCTTGACTTTAACCTTAACCTTAACTATAACCTAACTCTAACTTTAAACTTAACCTTAACCTAACCTTAACCTTGACCTTAACTATAACCTAACCCTAACCTTGCCCTTAACCTTAACTTAACCTTAACCTTTGTTGGGGACTTCGTAGTTTGCAAGATTGGCAGGTACAAATACTGCAGAGCCTACATCAAAACCACTTTGGAATCTGAGGATCTAGCCATCTTAGATTCAGAGAGGGATCTCTCTATGTATTTGTTCAAAGATATGAACTTTAAGGTTTGAAATATAATTTTAGGCTAGTTATGAAGAACAAGGTTGTTTGTTTTGTTTGGTTGGGATGGATAACATGAGGAAGAAGGAAGTATTTATGAAGGGTGAAGGTGTGAGTAGGTGAAGGAATGGTTCAACTGATAAGATAGGCAAGGAGCAACATCAATCCATTGGGCTATGGAGTCATAATAGGATTTAATTGAACAACAAGGTTCAAAAGTGGTCCATGGGGCAAGTCATCTATGTCAAAGGATCTCTTTAAGTTGATTTTATGGAATGAAACACTAAGAAATGGAGTGAGGGAAATCAAACAGATGAGGGAACAAAGGACAACCTAAGATCAGGTAAGTATATTGAAACTAGCCTGCTTTTGACATGCACTTAAGGAAAAACACAAAAGTAATCTAAGATCAGGTAAGTACTTTGAAACTAGCTTGCTTTTGATGTACTTTCTAGAGAAAAAATTTAAAAAAACATATAATAGCTTAAGATCAAGTAAAATTTAACTTAGTCTGCTTTTAGCATATTCTCAAAGGAAAAATTCATGATAAACATAAAAAGCAGTTTAAGATCAAGTAGGTACTTTTAAACTAGCCTGCTTTCAACATACTCTTAAGGGAACTTTTCAAAGAAGTTGTTTGAGAAGGAACTAGAGGACAGGGCTAACCATAGACTTCTCTAGCTCAATCTTTAATTAGCAGACTTCTTAAGAACATTCGAAGACAACATCTCATGTTATACTCAGGAAATATGGGCTTACCAACACTTCACTGGTTATACTCTATTGAATCATCTTTAAATAAACAATTAGCAGAAAACATAAAGGATAAAGATTTATCAATGAGATTTAGGGTACTTCAGAAGTAAATCCTAATCTATGTTTGTTGTTCTTTATCAGATAAAAGTGGACAAAATGGAAACAATAAGAAAATAACAATTTACAGTGAGAAACACATCACCATTGAAATAGACCAGGATCCCATAAATCAACTATTTGTATTTGATGTTCAAACCAGTTGCAATCTTCAAGTCTAGTAGGTCTTTACAGCTTCAAACTTCTCATTTCAGCTTATGTATCTTCAATTCCTAATAGAGCTACAACAGCTTCAAAATCTATTTACATACAACAGATATCCAAAGACCAACCCCTAAACTATCTTCTATAGAAGTATTTATAGAATAATGAGGAGGTGGAGTGTAAGAAGGGATTATTCATTCAATTAATATAGAGTAATGGTTTATTGACCTTTGGGAGGCCTAAGAGAGAATATTTTGAATGCTTATCTCTGTTTGAATCAATTTTACATTAAGTTTCATCACATTTAGTTACTTTTGTTGACTTTGAGGGTTTTGGGTAGGTTGGTAGTTAATGTTGAACTGCCTTTTCAAAATATCCCTGACTGCTTAATGAAAATGCCCTCTTTTAAAGAAATAAGTCCCCAGGTGGAAGTGTGAGGAGTTAAAGCCTCAATGATGTGGCATTCGGAGGCTTCTTCACTATTTTTATGCTGATCTGGTGGCTTTTACACACTATTATAGCTGTGATTCTACTTTATGCTGTCATAATCATCTCCGAGCCTTTAATCCTGACCTGCTGACTATGTTTTAACCTTAACATAGTAGGGTTTAGCTCTTTAATCCTTCACACTTATGCACAAAACCATTTTGATTTCGACTGTTCATTGGATTTTGCTTCATTTGATCTGCCTGATTTATTTATCTTTAAAACTTGTTTTAACCTTAAAACCATAGGATTTGAAGCTTTCAAGCTTCGATCTTTCTCGCCAGAATTTCTTCAATATTTTAATCTTCAACTTTTACTGTTTCTTCATTTATCACTGTGGACCAAAGGTTCTTGGCACATTGGAGAATTTTAAGGGTATGACCAGTATTTACACAGCACGGTCCAAACCCTTAGATGAAACCAGAAAACCTTCTTCCTTCATGATTTAGCTTCCAAACATGGAATACTTTGGCACTGTATTTTTGCGAGTTCTGGACAGGGTTTCCGCTCCAAAAACTATGGTAAAAACCTGCAAAAAACCACAAAAATTGTTATAAAAAACCTGCAATGGAAAGGTTTGATTTCTTAGGAGGATGACGGAGTAGAGGAGCGATGTAGAGGGGGGTGATTATGCAGGAAAAGGAGGCTTATGGAGGAAAACAAGGGAAAATCTAGTTCAAACAATATTTGGTGTGAATTGGACAAAAGTGGTTTTCGAGATACCATGGGTGGTTATCGCGCGACCCTTGGGCGGTAAGTGGTTTTTCCCGGAAGGAATGCAATTCCATTGATCGCTCACCACGTGGCCTTTTCAATATGGCCAGTATCGCATGACTTTGGAGTTTTAAACTCCAAATGGAAAAATTGTGTGTTATGAAATACATACCGTCAGATGAGGGGGAGGAGATCCGACAATGCGAGTTGGGTGTGATGAACAAGTTGCATGGAGGGAGTTTGAAGTGGGGGACAGGTGTTGGGTCGTGATAGGAAGGGTATTTTGCATAGTGGATGGTAGGATTTGGGTGGAAGAAGGATAGGGGAAGGGATGCGATAGACATTAGATCTTATGGATCTACAGTGTAGATATCAATGGGGTGTTGTTATCGGAGCTTCCATAATACAAAGAAAAAGGCATGTTTTTCATGGAACTGCCGATGCGATGGGGGCTTTAGCATAGGTGCTAGGTGATGGTCACGTGGAGGGATAAGGTGACTAGGGGCTGAGGAGGGGGGAGCTTATCGCATCGGCACTTCGCTGTGGAGGGGAAAAGAAAAGGGGAAAGGAAAAGCTGATAGAGCGATGTGATGGGGGCCGAGGTTAGGCCCGGCACATGGTCGTATGTAGCAATATATGACCAGGGGCGGAGAGATAAGGGCTTATCGCATCAGGGGAGAAATTGTAAATAAAGTGGGTTTATAACAAGAAAAGGCCGATGCGATGAAGGGGCTAAAGGTTTTTTGGCACTCGGTTGCAGGGCCAAGTTATATGGTGGAGGGGCTGGGGTTTCAATGGATTTTCTTGGGGTTTTTATAGTTCCGATAGAGTGAAAGGAAGGATCTTTAACCATAAACAAGGAGTTCTATGGTTTGAAGGGATTTTTTGAAGGTTTTTTGAGGGAAAGGGAGGGAAAATGATAAAGAGAAAAGAAGATTTTTCAGAGGAAAATGGAGGGTAAAAAGGACCAAAATGAGTGAATGAAATGATGAGAAGGGGTTTTTTAGGGAACAATTTTGAAGGGAACAACGGATTTCTAGTTGGATTTTTTGGAGGGAATAGTAGTGAAGACTACTTGTTGAGTTTAAGCAGCACAAGAAGACTTCAAGAATGAGCATTTATTCATGAAAACAATCTCTTGAAAGCTTAGGACTTATTTTTAGCCATCATTTGCTCTGAAAATTTTTACTGATGGCTAACAGTGCCTCCACTTGGGGATGGCAGCTCCTTGGAGGTGTCAAGAATCTTCATAATTTGATCTCTGGGATGTAGACCTGTGCCTTTATCCATTGAAAACATCTTCTTCTTTGATCATGCAGCTTTGAAAAATGATCAGTATTTATATCAAACAAATTTATTTCCCAAACAACTACCTACACAGCCTACTTCCTAACATTTTTTCTTCAGCAGGTGCATTTGGACTTGCAGATGTTGAACATCAACATTTTATTCTTTTTGAAAATAGGAAAAACTAATCTAAGTCTACCCTTATTTCTTCCATGAGTTCATATTAGACTTTTGAACTCATAAATTCTCTACCTAAGCTACTATCTGCTAGGATTAGACTGTCTGGCAAATTTTATTCTCTATCTTCAAAAAAAAATTGAAAACATAGCCAAACCAAGTTTAAGCAGTCTGATTTGTTGTGGTGTCTATGGCTATATGTACAAGCTGCACATAGACCTTATTAGCAGAAATTTAAAACAAAACTTGAAGGTTTAAGATATGAAAATTATAAACATCTTTCATTCCTTCCTTCAACTCTAGATTTTATCTTTTCGAGTTGTTCTTTCCTTTTTTTTCTTGGTTCAGATTTTGAGCGGATTAGAACCAATTCCTCATCAATCTTCCAGGTTCAGGTTTTCAGCTTGTTTGAACCATTATTTTTCTATCCTAATCTAATCTAATGATAAACCAAAATTGAATAGTTTGGTAAATCTTCTTCACTATCCTATCAGCAAACAATTGAAATCTATCTTAGTCATGATTAGGTTGTATGACTAAGTAAATTTTATCGAAGAAAATGATGGCTAAAAACCTTAATCTTAACGTTCCCGTAACCATAACCTTAACCTTAATCTTAACCTAACCTTAACCTTAAATTTAACTCTACCCTAACCTTAAGGGATAAGCTAACCCTAACCTTGACCAAACCCTTAACCTTAACCTTAACCTTAACCTCAACCTTTACCCTATCCTTAACCTTAACCTTGGCTTTACCCTTAACCTTGGCTTTACCCTTAACCTTAACCTTGACCTTGACCTTAAACTAACCTTAACCTTAACCTTAACCTTATCTTACCCTTAACCTAACCTTAACCTTAACTCTAACCTAACCCTAACCTTGACCAAACCCTTAACCTTAACCTTAACCCTTAACCTTAATCTTGACCAAACCCTTACCTTAACCTAACTTTAACCTTAACCTTCCCCTAACCTTAGCCTTAACCTTACCCTTAACCCTAACCTTAACCTGACTAAACCCCTAACCTTAAACTTAACCTTACCCTTAACCTTCACCTTAACCTTAACTTTACCCTTAACCTTGACCTTACCCTTAACCTTCATCTTAACCTTAACCTTAATAAACCCGTAACCTTAACCTTAAAATTAACTTACCCTTAACCTTCAACTTAACCTTAACTTTACCCTTAACCTTGACCTTACCCTTAACCTTCATCTTAACCTTAACCTTACTAAACTCGTAACCTTAACATTAACCTTAACTTACCCTTAACCTTCACGTTAACCTTAACCTTGACCAAACCCTTAACCTTACCTTAAACTAACTAAACCCGTAACCTAAGTGTAAATTTAAGGTTAAGGTTAGGGTTAAGGTTAAGGTTAAGGTTAGCTTAATGTTAACCTTGACCTTGACCTTAACCTTAACCTTACTCTTAACCTTTACCTAACGTTAACCTTAACCTAACCTTGTCCTTAAATATAACTTAACCTTAACCTTAACCTAACCTTAACTTTACCCTTATCCTAACTGTAACCTTAACCTTAACCATAACCTTAACCTTAATCTTACCCATAACCTTCACCATTAACCTTAACCTAACCCTAACCTTGACCAAACCCTTAACCTTAACCTTAACCTGACTAAACCCTTAACCTTGACCTAACCGTAACATTAACCTTACCTTAACCTAACTTAACAATGACCTTAACCTTAACCTTAACAATAACCTTAATCTTAACCTTAACCTTACCTTAACCATAGCCTTAACCTTAACTTGACCTTACCCTAACCATAACCTAAACTTTACCCTTAACGTAACCTTAACCTTGACCTTAAGGTTAGGGTTAGGTTAATGGTAAAATTAAGGTTAAGGTTAGGTTAAGGTTAAGGTTAAGGTAAGGTTAAGGGTAAGGTTAAGGTTAAGGTTAGGTTCATGTTCAGGTAAAGGTTAGGGTTTGGTTAAGGTTAAGGGTAAGGTTAAGGTTAAGGCTAGGGGAAGGTTAATGTTAAGGGTTTAGTCAGGTTAAGGTTAAGGCTTACCCCTTAACCTTAACCTTAACCTTAACCTAAATATAACCTTACCTTATCCTAACTTAACCTTAACCCTAACTTTAACCTAACTATAACCTTAACTTATCCTAACTTAACCTTAACCTTAGCCTTAACTTTAACTTTACCCTAACCTTAAGGGTTTAGTCAGGTTAAGGTTAAGGTTAAGGGTTTGGTCAAGGTTAGGGTTAGGTTACAGTTAAGGTCAAGGTTAACGTTAAGTTAAGGTTAATGTTAAGGGTTTGGTCAAGGTTAGGGTTAGGTTATAGTTAAAGTTAAGGTTAAGGTCAAGGTTAAGGGTAAGGTTAAGGTTAAGGGTTTGGTCAAGGTTAGGGTTAGGTTATAGTGAAGGTTAATATTAAGTTAAGGGTAAAATCAAGGTCAAGGTTAAGGTTAAGGTTAGGTTAAGGATAAAGTTAAGGTTAATGTTAAGGTTTTTTCAAGGTTAGGGCTAGGTTATAGTTAAGGTTAAGATAAGGTTAAGGTTAGGTTAAGGTTAAGGTTAGCTTAAGGGTAAAGTTAAGGTTAAGGTTAGGTTAAGGTTAAGGTTCCAGTTAAGGTTAATGTTAAGGTTAAGGGTAAGGTTAAGATCAAGGTTAAGGTTAAGTAAAGGTTAAGGTTAAGGTTAATTTTAAGGGTTTGGTCAAGGTTAGGGTTAGGTTATAGTTAAGGTCAAGGTTAAGGTTAAGGGAATGGTTATAGTTAGGTTAAGGTTAAGGTTAAGGTTAGGTTAAGGTTAAGATAAGGTTAAGGTTAAGGTTAAGGTTAGGGTTAAGTTAAAGGTAAATTCAAGGTTAAGGTTAAATTTAGGGTTACAGGTCTTAACCTTAACCTTCACTATAACCTAACCTTAACCTTAACCTTAAGCTGAACCTTTACCCTAACCTTAACCTTAACCTTGACCTGAACCTTAACATTATCTTTACCTTAAATTTCACTATAACCTAACCTTAACCTTCACCTTAACTATAACCTAACCTTAACCTTAAGGGTTTTTTCAAGGTTAGGGTTAAGTTATAGTTAAGTTCAAAGTTAAGGTTAGGTTAAGGGTAAAGTTAAGGTTAAGGTTAGGTTAAGGGTAAAGTTAAGGTTAAGGTTAGGTAAAGGTTAAGGTTAGGTAAGGGTAAGGTTAAGGTTAAGGGTAAAGTTATGGTAATGGGAAGGTTAAGGTTAAGGTCAAGGTTAAGTTAAGGTTAAGGTTAAGGTTTGGTCAAGGATAGGGTTAGGTTATAATTAAGGTCAAGGTTAAGGTTAGGTTAAGGGTAAAGTCAAGGTTAAGGTTAGGTTAAGGTTAGGATTAGGTTAATGGTAAAGTTAAGGTTAAGGTTAAGGGTTTGGTCAAGGTTAGGGTTAGGTTATAGTTAAGGTCAAGGTTAAGGTTAGGTTATAGTGAAGGTTAAGGTTAAGATAAGGTTAAGGTTAAATTTAAGGTTAGGGTGACATTATAGTTGAGGTTAAGGTTAGGTTAACGATAAAGTTAAGGTTAATATTAGGTTAAAGTTAATGTTAGGTAAGGGAAAGGTTAAGGTTATGGGTGTTACACAACATTTTTTCACCGTCCCTACCATCCCTCATCTCGTACATTCAAGGACTATTTCACAGCGAGCACATGGAAATGTAAAAGCGATCACGGAAACCACCTTCACATCATCCTCTTTCATAAGGACAAACATTCCCCTCAAGAACATTTCCTTTGAAAAACCATAAAAATGGATATTTTAGCCTTGGTGCGACTAGCTAGTGCATCCCTCACGCCAGTGGGAGAAATCCACACTAGAGGGCATGCCAACTGGCACTCTATCCCTGTGTTTCACTCGCGCCAAATAAATGGCAGAAGTTTGATTCTAACAAACTCCAGAATGAATCATCAAAAGGAATTGAATGGTTTGACTCTAGATCTCCATGTATAGGAAGTGGTTTTTCACCTATCACGGAACCTTCTTGAGGGATAGGGCCTATCCCATGATTATAGGGATCCCAACTTCCTTTCCTCCATCTATAAAAGCTTGCCCTCTCCATTAGCAAGCTAGCTGAACTTGTAGGAAGGAAACTATAGTTGGGAAACTATTGAGAGCTAAACCCAAGAGAATCCCGTAAGAGAGAGAGCTTCATCTAGATTCCCAACAGGCTTTGTTGAGACATGCTCCACTGCAAGCCCCACTGAAGGAAGATAATAGCATTAGAGAATTTGGTTGTAAACTCCCTTTTGTCATTTATAATATAAGCGACTCTAATTTTGGTTGCATTCATGTGTTCATTTCTTTATGTAATGCAATGAATTATATCCTCTCTGAATGATACATAGTTACATGCTTTAGATTTTACGTTGTATGTCATTGTTTCCCTGCATGTGTATAGGTGTTCGGATGTGTTGAACGAAAGGATTGTGATTTGTCAAGCGAGGGATGGGAAACATCATCTTTTCTTCAACGAAAATTGCGTGGGATTTGAGGTAGGCGACTCATCCCGATCTTTGTCTTTTTGTAACTAGGAACCAATGTTATTGCATGACTTGATTGTTGCTAGACCCGATCTGGGCTAGTGGGATCGCCTCTATCCGTAGAAGTGATTTACCTCCTCAACAAATTGGCGACTCCACTGGGGAATCAGTTGGAGTTAGTCTTTCCTCTTTTGGTTGTTTTTGGCTTTTGATTGATTTATTTGCTCTTGTGGTTCACCTTCCTTGGTTTCAAACCCCTGTTCAGCCCCCAAATGACCTAATCCAGTCTATATTTGTCCTTTTTCATATTTTTCCCATAGTAAATTCGATTGGCGTGTTTTAGCTCTTGACAGTCATGCCAACTGGCGCTTGTTGCTAGTTAGGCCCCTGCGCTAATGCTTGTTTGGCGCAGATTACAGCCAAACAGGTGTGCCAACTCTATTTGGTGTTAGGGTTTTCTTGCTTTTGGCCTCCTTGAGATTGATTTTTGGTCCTGGTGTCATTTTTTTGATTGCTTGATGTAAAAGCGAATGAATGCCTTGTTTTGAACTCATGCTTTGGAAGTCCTTTTTGTGCTTGACCTCATATGTCTTGTAGCCTTTTGAGGAATTTTGTTACAAAGTGTTTAAAAAAATGATTGCATTCTTAGTGTGGTTTTGCATCCCTTTTTCATTCATCCTTCCATTAAGGAGATTTGCGTTCATTTAGTTTTTGTCTCAAAGTTTTCTTTTCGTTAAAATGCATTAGATCACATTGCATTGAAAAGTATTTTTGAGATTTATCATTGAACTTAGATCACATTGTTTAATGATTGAAAACTAAAAATTGTTTTGAGTGCATTCTCTTTCATTAAAAGCATACATTAAGTAGATTCTCATTTCATCGAAAAATGCATTGAGTGCATTCTTATCATTTCAAAACAAAAAGGAAACTGTGCATAGATTACAATTGCATAGTTTTCAAAAAAGAGAATTTTGCATAGATTACATTGCATTATTCACATCATTGAATGTTTGAGATTACTTTTGGGTAGGGAAATTCATCTAGTTTGGAAAAAGTTTTGTGTTCAGTATTTCTATTTGTTGCATCATTTTTTGGATCTCTTCCCTTAACTAGATATCATTCATCGAATTGAAAGATTTCTTTCCGCATATAGCTGCATATAGGAGATTGTCAGATGACATGCGATAGGGCCTTGAAACTGAGACATAATTGAAGATCAACCGTAAAATTTATTTAATTAACCTAAGGAATCATTGAAACCTAACGAAACCCTTTTAGTGGTCTAGGGTAGAGACGTGTTCTGGCGTCTTTAAGCCTAGCAGCTGTCGTTCGCCATCTAGCTTTAGACAGCGCTAGTACAGACTTGTGCTCCCCGTACCATCGAGTATATAAAGGGAGACCCCATTAGGTTGCAAATCCTTTATCCATAGGAAGCCGAGTCTACCGCCTTATACTCGTGATACACCGAACACAACATTCAAAGAGATTACTTGCACGTACATTAATTCCTTGGTTGATTTATCTTTCATTTTATAACCAAGGTGTATATGGTAGTTCACAGATATCTGGTACACCCATTTACCTAGATTACCAGAGTAGTCACTTTGATCTTTACTGACTCTTTTAACTAAAAATATCATCAAGCTCTTGTCCTTTCAAGCTTGTGTCCAACCTGAAAGTGATAGAGTCACCTTTTTCTTGTTTCTCGACTCTTAAAATATGAAACAATAGAGTCTGGTTTCAGTGTTTTAAAAATTAACTACCCACAAAATATTCTTGGTTAAAGTTAGTTTCCTTAGGGTGTTGTTCTAACGTTGTTTCTAATGGCAACGTTTCTAGAGTTTACTAACCCAGGAATCCCTTCCGAAGGGAATCCTGGTCCTTTTCCTACTTTTGGGAATGTTGGTGCTCCTTATATGGCAACGTTGTCCTTGCCTGGTTTAACTATTGGATTGCCTGTATGGTTATTTTCAACCTCGGTAGTCCCAAGTGTTTCGTCCACCGTGCCTTCCACTCCTCTGCCTGAACAACACCATGTTGATTCAAAGGTGGACCTCTACCCTTCTTCGCCTATTTCTTCTTCCTCATCTTCTACTTTTCCTGGTGAAAGTTTGGATTCTAGTACCTAGGTGGCTAAGAAGAAGAAGAAGAAGACTAAGAAGAATAAGTCAGATAAGCAAGAGGCTAATTCTACAGTTGTTACTTCTAAAACACCTGCTCTCGATGAAACTTCCAACCCTGCACGGAAATTTAAGTTCTCTTTCATGTTGTGCCAGGGAAACCATCTTCTTTGAGATTACCCTAGCATTGCCAAGGTGCTTGAAGTATGGTCCAACGGTCATCCTTCCTTGCCTTTGGCTTCCGGGATTCAGGTTGGGGGCACGTCTTCAGCTAGTGCTGGTAAAGCTCCTAAGAAGTAGGGTAAGCTTCCAATCCATATAAGTTGTGTGAAGGGCACCATGCCATTCACCTTTGTCCATATATGGATGAAGCCAAGAGAGTTTTGGACAACTCAACTGTTTCCATACCATGCCTTCCAGCTGGTTACAAGCAACTTTCTTTGAGTCCTCCACCAATTGATTCCACGATCAGTCAAGAGTCATCCTTGCTTGATCCCTCTCCCCCAGAAACTTGCCATCATGAATCCATCCTTGACCAACAATTGGACGTGGGATTAGTTTAGCTAGCCCCATATACGGTGCACCAAGTCTTTTCTGTTGAGAGTGGATCTCTCACCCCTCATGTTCTTCTTGTTTCTCCATATTATTCGGACTTGGAGAAAGATTCTCCTGTCTCTATGCCTCAAGAGACCACTCCTATGCCTCCCATGATGGAGGTCCCAGAGGATACCCCTCGTGACTTCGTGATGGAGGTCATGGAGGATGCTCCTTCTTCTCCCATAACACCATGGGAAGACCATCTCGGTTCGATGGTAGCCCCTCAAAGTAGTTTGATCGCTTCCTTCGATTGGAGTCGATTTGCAGGATATCGCCTTCCTTCTTATGTGCCCTTTGAGATCACAATACAAGCCTCCCATATGGTTTTACTTAGCACCATTATAGATGAAGGCACGTATATTAGTATTTTATCCTCAACTACTTGGCAAGCTTTCAGTTCGCCGCTGCTTGTGCTTGTTACGCAGAATATGTTGGTATTTAACAGAAGAGCTAGTCAACCGTTAGGGATCTTTCTGAAGTTGTCTATTACTTTGGGAGGGAAAACTGTCCATATTGACATGATGGTTGTTCCTGACCCCTTGGAATTTAATTTACTCTTGGGCCGCGATTATACTTATGCCATGGGAGCGCTTGTCTCCTCCCTCTTTCGTGTGAGGTGTTTTCTGTACCAAGGTCGGATCATGACCATCGATCAGCTTGCATTCTTTGGTCCTAATATGGTAGCTAGTCCACCATCATCCCTGTGGGATCTTTATCTGCCAGTTGTGTCATCCCCGCTGCATTTCAATTATGTGGCTACCTATCCTATGACCATATTTAGTGATAGTGCCGTTGTACATCGTGTGTTGGGGGCATTGGGTCCAAACTTCCAAGATGTTTTCCTTCCATCGGACGGGAAACTCTTGGAAGCTATGAATTCTTATTCATTATGACAATGTGTCCAGAGCATAGTTTGTTTTCTTGTGTCAAGCTCCTTAAAAAATGAAATAAGGTGTCATGAAGATAGTTATTTTAATGTGTCAACCTCATTAAAACAATGAAACACGTTCCCATTCAATTCGAGTCTTTGATAAGATCTCGTAAAATCCCATTCGAGTCTTTCTTTTGATTTCGTAAATTGAACCTTCACTCCATCTTCCTTTCATATGGATTGAAGCTTGGGGGGCATGTACCCTGAATTGAGTCACCATGCTAGGCACATGCAAAATTTTTCAAGCATAGTTTGTTTCTGTTTCAGGCTTGTGTAAAAATGAAACCGGTTTCAAGCATAGCTTATCTTTGTTTCAAGCTTGTGTAAAAATGAAACCAACTTCAAGAAAAGTTTCCCGATTTCAAGCTTGTGTAAAAATGAAACCATTCCCATTTTACCTTTTGTGATTTCCATTTTATCAGCTTGTTTTTACGAGATCATATGCCTTCACTTGGTTGTTTTACCCATTCCTGAGGAACCGTTACAATGAGTGGTCTTGTTAACCAGCCTCTTAACCTTTACTTGTTCTGAGTAGTTCCACCATCACTAGAACTAGTGGCTGCCCTTTATACCACTCATTCCTCTAGGAGGAGTCACCTTTCAACTCTTTTCTGACTCTCTAAAATTGAAAATATTTCTGAGACGCTTGTCATTTTGAACTCGTTAAATTGGCTGCGAAACGACATCTACCCAGTATACATTTACCCCTTTTTCAGGTTGGGATAGATTATTTACGAAAAAGGAATACCCTAGCCTATTGCGACTAGGAGGTTTTCTCAGACATAGTTTTCTACCTTTTCAGATCTGTGAGACTATCTACGAAAAGGGACTGTCGAATTTTTCTTTTCTGATGTCTTTTCAAACTCTCTAAACATGAAAAGATGCCAAGTTCTTCCTTTGTTAGACTCGTTAAAAACTAATGACATCGGACTCCGTCGTAATGATGATACTCGAGTTCCTCCTTCCTAGGGCTCGTTAAATGTACTAGGTTGGATTTGTACGAAGGAAAAACTTATATCGCAAGCATATGCTATCCCCTTCAATATTGTTTTCAAAAATAATTGGGGTACTCACCAGAAATGGTGGGGAAGAATGGAACCAGTATCACCATCATGTCGGCAGTGTGTTGCTCTTGAACATGGTAGTTATCTGCATTCGTGTCAGGTTGGGGACATCTCATCTCGTTCTTTGCTTGCCTCCGTGGGTTTGGGTAATCTCTTTTGACCGCTCATCTACTCTTCGCCACATCATCATGACCTCAGATCCTTTGATGTAAAATACTTCCAAATCCAGTGTCATGCCGCCGATATGTTCAAGAGAAGTTGGCCTCTGCAGTTTTCAACCACCCTCTGATTCTCTACTGATCTTGATTTGGAAACATCATGTTCCTCTGTCTCGTGTCGATGATGTGGGAAACACTATGGCCCACCTTCGCTCAAGGTCACTTCTTGTCGACTTCAGCACATTATCCAAGAAGCTGATCTAGAGACTCCCTTCAGGAACCTTGGAGCCTGCATGCCTCAATGGTAGTTTATTCACATTTGACGGAAGGTTTCCATTATTGGCCTTCGATCAGATGATTCTGCAGGTGTTCGACGCTAGCTCACTGTTCACATTTCGTGGATTATACCTATAGTACCTTGAGGGCCATCCTAATTATTGGTGGTTCCTCTCGCGTCTGTTAATGACTTTCATTATTGGTTGGTAATCAGACGATGTTCTTGCATGTTCGACTTCATCTCAATTATTCACATGCTCGGACTTGTACTCTATTCGGGTCGAGATGGAGAGCAAGACCCTTAATTTTTTCTGATGAAATCGAGGCTGCAGATTCTTTGTGGATTATCATGATTAGTTACGTGACTCATTTTATTGGATGGTTGTGACCATACATGAGTCTACTTGTTGATCCTTCTTTGCTATATGGCTACTTCCATACCTTGGATCCCAGTTATTGTCCACTCTATTATGAATGGTTGCACCCATACCACGTATCATGTATCAGAGAGATCAATTGTATTTGTATTTGTAGGTCTTCCGAC
Source organism: Pinus albicaulis (assembly GCA_034641835.2). Classification (NCBI taxonomy): domain Eukaryota; kingdom Viridiplantae; phylum Streptophyta; class Pinopsida; order Pinales; family Pinaceae; genus Pinus; species Pinus albicaulis. Next base: position 470,050 of record JAXQQM020063223.1, on the reverse strand, counting down.
AGCAGTGTTTTCAGTTGGGCACGTTCTCATAAAGCATTTCACCCCTCCCTCTCTCTCGAACCTCATGCTTTAGGGGGCATCTGTTACACATAATTTTTTCACTATCCCTGCAATCCCTCATCCTGTAAATTGGAGGACTATTCCCATGACCTGTGAATAGTAAAATGTCCTAAAACAACCTTCATGGCATCCTCTTGCATAAGGAAAAACATTCTCCTGAAGAACATTTCCTCTGAAAAACCCTAAAAATAGATGTTTTAGCCTTGGCACGACTAGCCAGTTCATCCCTCGCTCCAATGGAGGAAATCCACACTAGAGGGCACGCCAACTGGCACTCTGTCCCTATGTTTCACTCATGCCAAGCTTATTAAGGGATTTTTTTTTAAAATAAATGGCAGAAGTTTTATTCTAACAAACTCTAGAATGAATCATCAAAAGGAGTTGAATGTTTTGACTCCGGATCTCCATGTATAGGAAGTGGTTTTCCACCTATCATGGAACCTTCCTAAGAGATTGGGCCTATCTCATGATTATAGGGATCCCAACTTCCTTTCCTCCATCTATAAAATCTTGCCCTCTCCATTAGCAAGCTAGCTGAACTTGTAGGAAGGAAACTGTAGCTAGGAAACTATTGAGAGCTAAGCCGAAGAGAATCTCATAATAGAGAGAGCTTTGTCCAGATTCCTGACAGGCTTTGTTGAGACACGCTCCACTGCAAGCCCCGTCGAAGGAATATCATAGCGTCAAAGAATTTGGTTGTAATCTCCCTTTTGTCATTTATAATATGACTCTGGTTTTGGTTCCATTCATGTGTTCATTTCTTTATGTAATGTAATGAATTATATCCTCTTTGACTGATACATAGTTACATGCTTTAGATTTTACGTTGTATGTCATTGTTTCCCTGCATGTGTACAGGTGTTCAGACGTGTTGAATGGAATGATTGTGATCTATCAAGTGAGGGACAGGAAACATCATCTTTTATCCAACGACAACTGCGTGGGATTTGAGGTAGGCTACTCATCGCAATCTTTGTCTTTTTGTAACTAGGAACCAACATCATTATGTGACTTGATTGTTGCTAGACCCGATTTGGGCTAGTGGGATTGCCTCTATCCGCAGAGAGGATTTACCTCCTCAACAATGGGTTTAGTCAGGTTAAGGTTAAGGTTAAGGTTAAGGGGGTGGTGAAGGTCAGGTCATTGTTAAGGTTAAGGTTATAGTTAAGGTAAAGGTTAAGGTTATGTTATAGTTAAAGTTAAGGTTAAGGCAAAGCTTAAGGTTAAGTTTAAGGTTACGGGTCTTAACCTTAACCTTCACTATAACCTTAACCCTAACCTTAACCTTCTCTATAACCTAAATCTAACCTTGACCAAACCCTTAACCTTACCCTTAACCTGACTAAACCCGTAACCTTGACCTTAACGTTACCCTTAATCTTCACCTTAACCATAAATTTACCCTTAACCTAACCTTAACCTTAACCTTAACCTTAACCTGAATAAACCCGTAACCTTATCCTTACTTTTAGCTAAACTTAATCTTAACCTTAACCTAACCTTAAGGTAAGGTTAATCTAGGTTAAGGTTAAGGTTAAGGTTAATTTAAGGGTAAATTCAAAGCTAAGGTTAGTTTAAAGTTAGGATTATGGTTAAGGTTATGGTTTTAGTCAGGTTAAGCTTAAGTTTAATTGTTTGGTTCAGGTTAGGTTAAGGTTAAGGTTAGGGTTAGGTTGAGGTTAAGGTTAAGGTTAGGTTAAGGGTAAATTTAAGGTTAAGGTTACGTTAAAATTAAGCTAAAGGTTAAGGTTAGGGTAAGGTTAGGGTTAAGTTTAGCGGAAGGTTAAGGTTAAAGTTAGGTTAAGGTAAGGATAAGGTTAAGGTTAGGTTATTTTAGGTTAAATTAAGGTTAAGGTTAATGTTAAGGTTATGAGAAGGTTAAGGGATTAATAATACCCTTAACCTTAACCTAACATTAACCGTAACCTTAACCTTGACCTTAAATATAACCTAACCCTAACCTTAACCTAACCTTAACCTCAAATTTAACCTTAACATTACCGTAGCATTAACCATAACCTTAACCTTAACCTTAACCTGACTAAATCTGTAACCTTAACCTTATATTAATCTAACTTTAACCTTAACCTTAACCTTAACCTAACTATAACCTTACCCTTAACCTTAACCTTAACCTTAACTATAACCTAACCCTAACCTTGACCAAACCCTTAATATTAACATTAATTTTAACCTTTACTTATTCTTAACCTTGACCTTAACCTTAACCTTAACCGTAACCTTAACCCTAGCTTAACCTAACCTAACCTTAACCTTAACCTTACCCTTTACCTTAAACTTAACCTTGACCTTAACTATAACCTAACCGTAACCTTGACCAAACACTTAACCTTAACCTTACCCTAATCTTAACCTTAACCTAACCTTAACCTTCCCGTAACCATAAACTTAAACTTAACTTTAACCTTAACCTGACTAAACTCATAACCTTAACCTTAAGGTTAAGGTTAAAGTTAAGGTTAGGGTTAAGGTTAGGGGAAGGTTAAGGTTAAGGTTAAGGTTAAGGTTAATGTTAGGGTTAAGGTTAGGGGAAGGTTAAGGTTAAATTCAAGGTTAAGGGTAAATCTAAGGTTAAGGTTAAGGGTAAGGTTAGGGTTAAGGTTAGGGTAAGGTTATAGTTAAGGTTAAGATAAGGTTAAGGTTAAGGGTAAGGTTAAGGTTAAGGTTAAGGTTTATGGCTAAGGTTAGGTTCAGTTAAGGTTAAGGTTAAGGTTTTGTCAAGGTTAGGGTTAGGTTATAGTTAAATTTAAGGTTAGGGTTAGGTTATAGTTAAATTTAATTTTAAGGTCAAGGTTAAGAGTAAGGTTAAGGTTAGGTTAAGGTTAAGATTAGGTTAAGGGTAAAGTTAAGGTTATGGTTAGGGTAGGATTAGAGTTAATGTTAGGCGAAGGTCAAGGTTAAGGTTAGGTTAAGGGTAAATTCAATGTAAAGGTTAAGGTTATGGTTATGGGAAGGTTAAGGTTAAGGCTAGGGGTTAGGTTAAGGGTTTGGTCAAGGTTAGGGTTAGGTTAAGGTTAAGGTTAGGTAAAGGGTAAAGTCAAGGTTAAAGTTACGGTTATGGGAAGGTTAAGGTTAACGTAAAGGTAAGGTTAAGGTTAAGCTCAAGGTCAAGGTTAAGGGTAAGATAAGGTTAAGGTTAAGGTTATTTTAAGGTCAAGGTTAAGGTTAGGTTAAGGTTAGGGTTAGGGAAAGGTTAAGGGTGAAGCTTAAGGGTAAGGTTAAGGTTAAGGTCAAGGTTAAGGTTACAGTTAGGTCAAGGTTAAATTAGGTTAAGGTAAGGTTAAGGTTAGCTTAGGCTATAGTTAAAGTGAAGGTTAAGGTTAGGTTAAGGGTAAAGTTAAGGTTAAGGTTAAGGTTAGGTTAAGGTTAAGGTCGAGGTTACGGTTATGTTAAGGTAAGGTTAAGATAAGGTTAAGGGTTATAGGTTTAGTCAGGTTAAGGTTAAGGTCAAGGTTAAGATTAAGTTAGGTTAAGGTTAAGGATTTGGTCAAGGTTATGGTTAGGTTATATTTAAGGTCAAGGTTAAGGTTAGGGTTAAGGTTAAGCTTATGGTTAAGGTTAAGGTTAAGGTTAGGTAAAGGTTGAGGTAAGGTTAAGGTTAGGTTAAGGTTAACCTTAACCTTTAATATAACCTAACCCTAACCTTGACCAAATCCTTAACCTAAGGTTAACCTTAACCTAACTTTAACCTGAACCTAACCTTAACGTTAACCTTAACCTTCCCATAACCATAACCTTAACATTAACCTTAACCTTAACCTAACCTTAACCTTAACCTTTACCTAACCTTAACCTTAACCTTAACCATATCCTTAAACTTAACATTAACCTGAACCTAACCTTAACCTTGATCTTAACTATAACCTAACCCTAACCTTGACTAAACCTTTAACCCTAACTATAACCTAACACTAACAGTAACCAAACCATTAACCTTAACCTTATCTCACCCTTAACCTTAACTTATCCTTAATGTTAACGTTAACCTTAACCTTGACCTAACCGTAACCTTAACCTTACCTTAACCTAACTTAAAATTAAACTTAACATTAGGTTAAGGGTAAATTCAAGGTTAAGACTGAGGTTAAGGTTAAGGGTAAAGTTAAGGTTAGGTTAAGGGTAAATATAACATTAAGGTTAGGGTAAGATTAAATTTAAAGTTAATGTTAAGGGTTTGGTCAAGGCTAGGGTTAGGTTATAGTTAAGGTCAAGGTTAAGGTTAGGTTAAGGTTAAGGCTAAGGGTTTCATCAAGGTTAAGGTTAAGGTTAGGTAAAGTTTAAGGTAGGGTTAAGATTAGACTAAGGTTAACCTTGACCTTGACGTTAACCTTAACCTTAACCTTAACCTAACCTTAACCTTAACGTTAACCTTAACCTTCCCATAACGATAACCTTAACTTTAACCTTAACCTTAACCTCACCTTAACCTTAACCTTAACCTTTACCTAACCTTATCCTTAACCTTAACCATAACCTTAACCTTGACCTTGACCTTAACTATAACCTAACCGTAACCTTTACCAAACCCTTAACCTTAACTATAACCTAACCCTAACCTTAACCAAACCCTTAACCTTAACCTTATCTCACAGTTAACCTTAACTTATCCTTAACGTTAACGTTAACCTTAACCTTTACCTAACCGTACCTTAACGTTACCTTAACCGAAATTAACATTAACCTTAACGTTAGGTTAAGGGTAAAGCCAAGGTTAAGACCAAGGTTATGGTTAAGGGTAAAGTTAAGGTTAGATTAACGGTAAAGATAAGGTTAAGGTTAGGGTAAGATTAAGTTTAGGGTTAATGTTAAGGGTTTGGTCAAGGTTAGGGTTAGGTTATACTTAAGGTCAAGGTTAAGGTTAAGGTTAAGGGTTTGGTCAAGGTTAAGCTTAAGATTAAGGTTAGGGTAAAGGTTGAGGTTAAGGTTAAGGTTATGGTTATGGTTAAGGTTAAGGTTAGATCAAGTTTAACGTTAAGGTTAATTTTAATGTTAAGGGTAAAGTTAAGGTTAAGGTTAGGTTAAGGTTAAGGTTAGGTAAGGGTAACATTAAAGTTAAGGTTAAGGTTATGGTGAAGTTTAGGTTAAGGGTAAAGTTAAGGTTAAGGTTATATTAAGGTTAAGGTTAAGGTTATGGGTTTAGTCAGGTTAAGGATAAGGTTAAGGTTATGGGTTTAGTTAGGTTAAGGTTAAGGTTAAGGGTAAGGTTAGCATACGTTTAGGGTAAAGGTTCAGGTTAAGGTTAAGGTTAAGGGTTTCCCTGCCCTTAACCTTTACCTTGACCTTAACTATAACCTAACCCTAACCTTACCCTTAACCTTAACCTTAACCTAACCTTAACATTACCCTTAACCTAAGCTTAACCTTAACCTTAACCTGACTAAACATGTAACCTTAACCTTACCCTTACCCTTATCTTACATTGTCCTTAACTATAACCTTAACCTTAACCTAACCTTAACCTTAACTTTAACCTTAACCTAATTTTAACCTTAACCTCACCCTAACCTTGACTTTACCCCTAACTTAACCTTAACCTTCACTATAACCTAACCCTAACCTTGACCAAACCCTTAAGCGTAACCTTACCCTTAACATTACCCTTACCCATAACCTTATCTTAAACTTACCCTTAACCTTATCTTAACCTTTATTTAACCTTAACCTTGACCTTGACCTTATCCTTATCCTTAACCTTAACCTTAACCTTAACCTTAACTTTACCCTTAACCTTACGCTTAACTATAACTTTAACCTTAACCTTTAACTTAACTATAACCTAACCTTAAGCTTGACCAAATGGTTAACCTTAACCTTAACCGTAACCTTAACCCTAACCTTAACGTTAACCATAACCTTACCCTTAACCTTAACTTATCCTTAACCTTAACCTTAACCATAATCTTAACCTCATGCTAAGGTTAAAGTTAAGGGTAAGGTTAGGGTAAGGTTAATATTAGGTTAAGGGTAAAGTTAAGGTTAAGGTTAGGGTTAAGGTTAAGTTTAGGGTTACCTTATAGTTAAGTTAATATTAAGCTTAACCTTAACCTTAACCTAACCTTACCTTTAACCTTAACCTTAACCTTAAGTTTACCCTTAATCTAACCTTAACCTTAACCTTGAATTTACCCTTAAAATTAACCTTAACCATCACCTTAACTTTAAACCTAACCTTAACCTGACTAAACCCGTAACTTGAGCCTAACCGTAACCTTGACCAAACCCTTAACCTTAACTTGACTCAACCGTTGACTTTACCCTTAACCTTAACTTTACCCTTAACCTAACCTTACCCTTATCCTTAATCTTAACCTGAATAAACCCGTAACCTTAACTATAACCTAAGCCTAACCTTGACCAAACTGTTAAAATTAATCTTAACCTTAACCTTTAACTAACATTAACCTTAACCTTAACCTTAACCTTATCTTAACCTTAACCTTCACTATAACCTAACCTTAACCTTAACCTTAACCTTCACCTTAACCTAAAATTAACCTTAACCATAACCTTAACCATTACCTTAACCTTACCTTAACCTTAACCTTAACCTAACCTAACCTTAACCTTAACCTAAACCTAGCCTTACCCTAACCTTAACCATATCCTTACCCTTAACCTTACCTTTAACCATAACCTTACCCTTAACCTTACCCTTAACCATAATATTAACCTTAACCTTAACCATATCCTTACCCTTAACCTTATCTTTAACCATAACCTTACCCTTAACCATAATCTTAAACTTAACCTAAGGTTAAGATTATGGTTAAGGTTAAGGTTAAGTATAATTTAAGGTTAAGGGTAAGGCTATGGTTAAGGTTAAGGTTAAGGTTAGGTAAAGCTTAAGGCAAGGTTAAGGTTAAGTTAACGGTAAAGTCAAGGTTAAGGTTAGGTTAAGTTTAAGATTAGGTTAAGGGTAAATTTAAGGTTATGGTTAGGGTAAGGTTAAGATTAGATTAAGGGTAAAGTTAAGGTTAAGGATATGGTTAAGGTTAGGTTAGGTTAAGGTTAAGGTTCAAGTTAGGGTTAAGGTTAGGGGAAGCTTAAGGTTAAACATAAGGTTAAGGTTAAGGCTTGACATTACCCTTAACCTAATGTTAAGCTTAAGCTTAATCTTAACATTATATTACCATTAACCTTAACTTAGACCTAACCGTAACCTTCACCTTCGCCTAACCGTAACCTTAACCTTAACCTTAACATTAACCTTACCCCCTTAACCTTAACCTTAATTTTATCTTACCCTTAATCTTAACCATAAACTTAAACTTGACTTTACCTGTAACCTAATCTTAACCTTAATCTCAGAGTAACCCTAACCTTGACCAAAACCTTAACCTTAACCTTAACCTGACTAAACCCATAACCTTAACCTTAACCTTACCCTTAACCTTCACCTTAACCTTGACTTTACCCTTAACCTAACATTAACCCTACCTTAACTATAACCTAACCCTAACCTTGACCAAACCCTTAACCTTAACCTAACCTTAACTTTAAATTAACCTAACCTTAACTTTACCCTTAACCTAACCTTAACCTTAACCTTAACTTGATCCTTAACATTATCTTAACGTTAAACTAACCTTAACCTTAACCTTAACCCTAACTAAAACCTTCCCCTAACCTTAACCCTAACCTTAACCTTAACTTTACCCTTAACCTAATTTTAACCTTAACTATAACCTAACCCTAATCTTCACCTTAACCATAAAATTATCTTTACCCTTAACCTTAACCTTAACTATAACCTAATCCTAACCTTGACCAAAAACTTAACCTTAACCTTAACCTGACCTTAACTGTAACCTAACCTTAACCTTGACCAAACCCTTACCCTTAACCTAACCTTAACCTTGACTTTACCCTTAACCTAACCTTAACCATAACCTTAACGTTTACTTTTCCCTTAACCTAATTTTAACCTTAACCTAACCTTAACCTTATCCTTAATCTAACCTTAACCTTAACCTAACTGTAACTTTAACCTTACCTTAACAAAACTTAACCTTAACCTTACCCTAAATTTACCCTTAACCTTCAGCTTAACCTTGACTTTAACCTTGACCTTCCCCTAACCTTAACCCTAACCATAACCTTAAATTTACCCTTAACCTAACCTTAACCTTAACCTTACCGTTAACATTCAACCTTAACCTCAACCTAACCCTAATCTTGACCAAACCCTTAACCTTAACATGTCTAAACCCTTAAGGTTAGGGTAAAGTTAAGGCTAAGGTTAAGATCAAGGTCAAGGTTAAGGTGAAGTTAGGTTAAAGTAAGGTTAAGGTTAAGGGTTTAGTTAAGGTGAAGTTAGGTTAAAGTAAGGTTAAGGTTAAGGGTTTAAGTTAAGGGTAATGCCAAGGTTAAGGTTAAGGGTTTGGTTAAGGTTAAGGTTAGGTTATAGTTAAGGTTAAGGGTTTGGTGAAGTTTATGGTTAGGTTATAGTGAAGGTTCAGGTTAAGGTTAAGGTTAAGGTTACGGGTTAACCTAACCTTAACCTTAAATTAACCGTAACCTTAACCTTCACATTAACCTTAACCTTTACCCTAACCTTAACCTTAACCTTATCCTTATCTTAACCTTAACCTAACCCTAACCTTAACCTTAACCTTAAAAATAACCTTAACCTAACGTTAACCTTATTTTTATCTTAGCCTTAACCTAACCCTAAACTTAACCCTAAACTTAAGCTTAAGCTTAACCTTAACATGAAATTTTACCCTAACCTTACCCTTAACCTTAACCTTCACTATAATCTAACCTTAACCTTAACCTTAACTTTAACTTTAACTTGACTAAACCCTTAAGGTTAGGGTAAAGTTAAAGTTAAGGTTAAGGTGAAGGTGAAGGTTAAGGTTAATTTAGGTTAAGGTAAGGTTATAGTTAGGTTAAGGTTAAGGTTAGGTTAAGGTTAAGATAAGGTTAAGGTTAAGGTTAGGTTAAGGGTAAGTCAAGGTTAAGGTAAAGTTAAGGTTAAGGGTAGGTTAAGGGTAAAGTCAAGGTTAAGGTTAGGTTAAAGTTAAGGTTAAGGTTAAGGGTTTGGTTAAGGTTAGGGTTAGTTTTTAGTTAATGTTAAGGTTAGGATAAGGTTAAGGTTAAGGTTAAAGTTAAGCTTAATGGTAAAGGTTAAGGGTAAGGTTAAGGTTATGGGTTTAGTGAGGTTAAGGTTTAGGCTAAGGTGAAGGTTACGTGTAAGTTTAAGGTTAAGGATAAGGTCAAGGTCAAGGTTAAGTTTAACTTAGGTTAAGGGTAAGGTTATAGTTAGGTTAAGGTTAATATTAAGGTTAGGTTAAGGTTAACATTAAGGTTACAGGTTTAGTCAGGTTAAGGTTAAGGTTAAGGTTACAGGTTTAGTCAGGTTAAGGTTAATGGTTTGGTCAAGGTTAGGGTTATGGTTACAGTTAAGGTTAAGGTTAAAGTTAGGTTAAGGTAAGATTAAGGTTACAGGTTTAGTTAGGTTAAGGTTAAGGTTAGGGTAAGGTTAAGGTTAGGGTTAGGTTAAGGTTAAGGTTATAGTGAAGGTTAAGGTTAGGGTTATGTTATAGTTAAGGTTAAGGTTACGATTAGGTCAAGGTTAAGGTTAAGGTTAAGGTTAAGGATAAGTTAAGGTTAAGCGTAAGATAAGATTAAGGTTAAGGTTAAGGTAAATGTTAAGGTTAAGGTTAATGTTAAGGTAAAGGTTAGGTAAAGGTTAAGGTTAGGGGTAGGTTATAGTTAAGGTGAAGGTTAAGGTTAGGTTAAGGTGAAGGTTAAGGATAAGGGTAAGGTTAAGGTCAAGGTCAAGGTTAAGGTTAAGTTAGGTTCAGGTTACGGGTTTAGTTAGGTTAAGGTTAAGGGTTTGGTCAAGGTTAGGGTTAGGTTATAGTTAAGGTTAAGGTTAAGTAAAGATTAAGGTTAAGGTTACGGGTCTTAACCTTAACATTTAGTATAACATAACCTTAACCTTGACCTTAACGATAACCTAACCCTAACCTTGACCAAACCCTTATCATTAACCTTAACCTTAAGCTAATCTCAACCTTAACTAAACCCTTAACCTTAACTAACCTTAACGTAACCTTAACCTTAACTTAACCTTAGCCTTAACCTTAAACTTACGAAACCAAACCTTAACCTTAACCTTAACTTCACCTTAACCTTAACCTTAACCTAACCCTAACCTTACCCTTAACCTAATCTTAACCTTAATCTTGACCTTAACCTTAACCTTACCCTTAACATTAAACTTAACCTTGGCCTTAACTATAACCTAACCGTAACCTTAACCAAACACTTAACCTTAACCTTAACCTTAACCATAAACTTAACCTTACCCTTCCAATAGCCATAACCTTAACCTTAACCAACCTTACCCTTAACCTTAACCTTAACATTACCCCCTTAACCTTAACCTCACTAAACCCATAACCTTAGCCGTAACCTTAACATTTACTTTACCCTTAAGCTAAGCTTAACCATAACCATAACCTTAACCTTACCCTTACCTAACCTTAACCTTAACCTAACCTTAACCTTTACCTAACCTTAACCTTAACTTAACGCTAACCTTACCTTAACTTTAACCCTAACCATAACCTTAACTTTACCCTTAACCTAACCTTAACCTTAACCTTAACCTAACCTTAACCTTAACTATAACCTTACCCTTAACCTTAACCTTAAACTTAACCTTACCCTTAACCTTCACCTTAAGCTTAACCTTAACCTGACTAAACCTATAACCCTTAACCTTAACCTTAACCTGACCTAACCTTAACCTAACCATAACCTTAACCTTAACCTAAACCTAACCTTGACTTTAACCTTAACCGTAACCTTAACCTTAACTTGACTAAACCTGTAACCTTAACCTTAACCTAAACTTAACCTTGACCTTAACTATAACCTAACCCCATCCTTGACCAAACCCTTAAAATTAACCCATAAACTTAACCTTATCTTTAAGTTTACAGTTAAGGTTAAGATTAAGGTTATGGTTAAGGTTAAGGTCAAGGTTAAGGTTGAGGTTAAGGTTACGATTAAGGTTAAGGTTAGGGTAAAGGTTAAGGTTAAGGTTAAGGGTAAGGTTAAGGTGAAGGTTAAGGTTATGTTAAGGGTAAAGTTAAGATTAAGGTTAAGGTTAAGGTTAGGTTAAGGGTAAATTCAAGGTTAAGGTTAGGTTAAGGTTCAAGTTACGGGTTTAGTCAGGTTAAACTTAGGTTAAGGTTAATATTAAGCTTAAGGTTAAGATAAGGTTTGGTTAACCTTAACCCTAACATTACCCTTAACCTTAACTATAGCCTAACCCATAACCTTAACCTTCCCAAATCCTTAACCTTAGAATTAACCTTAACCTAACCTTAACCTTAACCTTAACCTTAACTTTACTCTTAACGTAACCTTAACCTTAACCTTAGCAATAACCTAACCCTAACCTTAACCATAACATTAACCTGACCTTAACTATATATAACATAACCCTAACCTTGACCAAACCCTTAACCTTAACCCTAACTTGAACCTTTACCGTAACCTTAACCTAACCTTAACCTTAACCTTAACCTAAGGTTAAGGTTAAGTTTAAGGTTAAGGTTAAGGTTAAGTTAGGTTAAGGTAAGGTTATAGTTAGGTTAAGGTTAAGGCTATGGTTAAGATAAGGTCAAGTTTAATGTTAGGTTAAGGTCAAGGTTTAAGGTTATGAGTCTTAACCTTAAACTTCACTATAACCTACCATTAACATTAACCTTAACCATAACCTTAACCTTAACCTTGAACTTAACTATAACCTAAACCTTAACCTTAACCTTCCCATAACCATAACCCTAACTTTAACTTAACCTTAACCTTGACTTTACCTTAACCTAACCTTAACCCCTTAATCTTAACCTTCCCATAACCATAACCTTAACCTTGAATTTACCCTTAATGTAACCTTAACCTTAACCTGACTAAACCCGTAACCTTAAGCTTGACCTAACCTTAACCTTAACCTTAACTATAACATAACCCTACCCTTGACCAAACCTTAACCTTAACCTTAATTTAACTTTAAATTCAACCTTAACCTTCCCATAACCTTCACTATAATCTAACCTTAACCTTAACCTTAAGTTTACCCTTAACCTAACCTTCACCTTAACCTAAGGTTAGGGTTAGATTATAGTTAAGGTCAAGGTTAAGTGTAAGGTTAAGTGTAAGGTTAAGGTTAAGGTTAAGTTTAAGGTCAAGGTTAAGGTAAATTCTAAGGGTTTGGTCAAGGTTAAGGTTAAGTTAAGGTTAAATTTAAGGTTAGGGTTAGGTTAAGGGTAAATTTAAGTTTAAGGTTGGGTTATAGTTAGGTTAGGTTAAGGGTAAATTTAAGGTTAAGGTTATGGTTAAGATTAGGGTAATGTTAAAGGTTAAGTTTAATGTTATATGATTAGTAAAGGTTAGGGTTAGGTTAAGGTTAAAGATAAGGTTAAGGTTAGGTTAACGGTAAAGGTTAGTGTTGGGGTTCTCATGTTTTGACCAGATTGGCAAGACCAATAGATGAGACAACATCAGAACCACTTTCAGACCTTAGGATCTAGCCCTCCTAGGTCCAGAGAGGGATCTCTCTATATTTTCCAAAGCATATGTCTTTGAGGCTCAATGTTTCAATGTTAGGCTAGTTATGGGGCTCAGGGTTTGTTTGTTTGATTGAGTTTGGTTGTTGGGAATCAGGAAAGAAGTGTCCAATACAAGACAATGATGAGCAAAAGGGAAGCTAGGCAAAGGTAGATAACTCAGAGAACATCAAGGCCATTGGGCAATGGAGTCAAGAAAGGGTTTAATTGTGTTCAATGTGCAAGCTTTCAGTTGGGCAAGTCATCTAAATCATATGGATCTTAAAGGATAGAAGATGGAATGGAACATTAAGGACTGAAAATGAAAGGAGGAGAACCATATAATTCTGTCTATAGATCAGGTCAGAGGTCATTTAACTCCAGGCCTGCTTGGAAAAAATCAGAGGCTAACACTAATCCCCAATGTTCCCAAACCTTCCAGCTAAATCCTACCAAGAACATCTAAACATGGACTTCATCAATTCATACATCAGAGAGAAGGAAATATCATCCACTACAATGGTTAAATCAATTGAAATCAACATTCAGATACACATATAAGCATAAAACATAAAGGGCTGGGAGAGCAGCAACATAGGGCACTTAACAAGGGTGAATCCTATGCCAAACTTCTGATGCAGGCCAGTAGAAATGAAATGAAATGAAACATGAAATAAGAGCAATTCAATCAAAAATACAGAGAAACAGGAAACATCACCAGCTGCTTTAGATCAGGATCCAAAGAAATGTGCTTGTCATATTAAAAACAAAACCAATCAGGTACAACATTGCCCACAGCTTGAAAATTCAGTCTGAATACATCAAATCTCAGCCTATCTTACAATATACACAGAGAACTTATCTCAAGAGGAGAATACTTGCATTCCACTGATATCTCATCAACAACCATTACAATGTTTCCTTCTGTGCTTTATAGCAAAGGGTGAGCCTAAGATCGGCTGAAGGAGTAGGTGAAAATTAAATGTATCTTTAAGCACAACAATGAATGCAGGGCCGAAACCCATTCTTCTTGACATGCTGTATATTTAATCTCTGTCACCTTCCTTGTGAGAGAATGATCTGCTCCAGATTTGATATTGACATCTTTTGGCTGAAGTACTCCTGGATGATTTGAACAAAAATGAAATAAACTGCTAGGAAGGTCTGTCTCATAAATGTCTGACTGTTTTTGAGCTATAGTTAGGGTGGAAATTCTTTGAGGGATGTTATGTATAATAAAAGTTGTATGGGCGCCCTGTACTTTGATAAAGAGAAACATTCTGCTGAAAAATAACCCTGATGGTACCTTTTACTTGTGCACAGGATCCTTTGATCGATCCTCGGTGTCTTCAAACAGCTGCTTTGCCTTCTAAACCTCTGATTAAAGGCTCTAGCTCTTCGTTAGCTTATCTTAATCTTCCTGTTGCTCTGTACTATAACACTCTACCTCTCCATTTTTCTTCTGACAGCGTAGCTCGGGCTTTAATGGTGATGGGAGATTTTCAGAGTTTGGAAACCTGCTTTCCCTTAGTGCGAATCTCGTCAGCCACTTTCTTTGACAATTTAATAACAGCGCTGACCCTCGGATTTAATTCTGTCTGCACAGCGTGCCATGTAGCTACATGATGATATTTTACCTTTGAAAACCTTGAAAAACAACAAACCTGTGAAGAAATCCATGGGTGTGAATGACGAAGGAGGTGAGGGCACACTGTGGACGAGGAAAATAGCCATGCAGATGGAGAACTGGGAAGAAATCGTGACAGAATGGTGAAACGAGCTCTGGCGGAGGTTCGACGATCCGCAGAGTAAAAACGCATGAAAAACATTAAAAAGCACGAAATTTGGACGTATATATGCAACAGAATGAGAGACTGTATGGGGGGCGCACGTGGAGTGACGTGGCAGGACGGAAAATGGTGGACGAGTGACGTGGAGACCCGGGGCAACGGAGCGGTCAACAATGGAGGGACAGATCGGGACCGTCGATTATGGTGGAGATCGACGGCGGAGAGACAACGGATGGCGGGCCATGGCGTGAGCTATCGCACATGAAACTTCATTAGACTTCGTGCATCTTGAGCGGGCGATGGCCGTTGGATGGCCCATCCCAGATCGGACGATCGACGATCATTTCGTTGGGCGCCCACGTCCGACAGATAATGCGCGGGGGATGACTTTAATGGGCGGGAAAAGTGGTTTCAAAAACATACAAGAGGACAGGTGGTGAAAGGTGAGTGGAATCGTTGGCCTCCAGGGAAAAACCACCAAGCACGCGAGGGTGGTGCGAAAAATACCAGTGGATTTGGAACAGTGCGCAGGGACGGGAGTGGGGACCACTGATCGAAAGGGCTCCGCGCTGTCGGATCATACATTAATTTGGACGGTGGAGATCTGAACAACGTAGGGTTAACTCAAAAGAAAGTTGGTGGTGATCAACGGAGTACGGGAGGTCGAACCACTCGACGATTAACACGAAGGGTACCCCCCGTAGCTGACCAGTTGATCGGGCATTGACCGCAAATCAACGGTCGGTAATGACTACGGGGCCTCACCTCATTTGATGTGTACGGGCAAATCATAGCCCCCGTAACCACCATTTTTGTGGTGGCTCCGCCTATGCACCACCACATGCCGCCAGCGCACCACCAATTCACCACCGCAGCGGGAAAATTCACCAATTCTTGCTCTTTAATGCACGTACAGTCTTCATTTTCCCGAGTCATTTTTCATAAATCCCGCTACTGCAAATGATCCTCTCTGATTTCCTTGTCCTTGCATCGGAGGCCGCACATTATGTCGGTTTTTTTATCATTTTCAAACCTGCAAAACACGAAAACTGTGAGTAAAACCATGGATGGGGTGGCAGATGAGGTGGAGGAGGTGAATGAAAGGAAGAAAGGGACTTTGACAAAGTGAGAAAAAAAGGGGGGAAAGTGGTATTTTGCAAAGGTATAAAGGGAAATAATGGGCCTTTTGAGAAATGGATCAGCAGAGGGACTATATTTTAGGCACAGTACACAAAGACTTCAAGGAGGATGGGTTTTCAGGGGAAAGGCATTCCTTGAAGGCTCCCAAACAATCTAGCCCCCAGCTGTCTTGTCGAGAATTCCATAGGGGGGCTAACAGTGGCTCCACATGGGGATGGCTACTCCTTGGAGGAGTCAAGAAACCAGGGATGATCTTTGGAGTAGGCCAGATGCCTGCTTTCATAAGCCATCTTTCTTCTTCAATTTTAGCTGCCACAGTATGATAGAAACATCAGCAAAAATATTTACCAGCCAATCTACCTACCCAAACTACAGTTCTACAATTTTCCCTTGGGTGCATTTGAACTAGCAGACCCTTTACATTATTTTATTTTGAGAGAAAAAAAAAACCTACTCTAAATCTACCCTTATTTCTCTATGAGGCCAGATTAGATTGTTGGCCTCATATATTTCTCTACCTAATCTACTACCTGTTGGGATTAAACTGTCCAACAGGTTTCTTCACCTACATTATAAGACAGGAAATTTAAACATAGCCAAGCCAGGATTATACTGTCTGACTTGCTGGACAAAAACTTGTAGAAGACAAAACTGTGAAGGCATGGAATTCTACAACTTTGAAACATTCTTCTTTCTTTCTCGTGACTCAGGTTTTGAGCATATTTGAGTCACCTCTTTTCTTTGCTTCAGCTCTGGTTTTGGGCATATTAGAGTTGGTTCTTCTTTCGCTGCTGATCCAGATTTTGAGCTTATTAGGACCAGCTATTCTGCTTCCTTTGGCTCAGATTTTGATCATGTATGAGCCATGATTTTTACTTCAGAGGTTCATGTTTTGAGCATGTCTGAACCTCTCTTTTCATTCTGTTTTTTGGAACATTTTCTCTTTTTCTAAAAATGAAACTTGCAATGGTATGTACAATGGAGATGAAACTGGAAATGGAAAATCAATAGAGGTAATGTTTGAGCATCCTGCCATTGACAGGACCCCCAAAAAATTCTGTGCCATCAAGTTCTTGCAGAAAAAATGCATTAGGACCCACAGTGGCCTGGATTATGTATGGACCCTGCCACAGGCTGTCAAATTTGCCATGTTTACCTTTGTCCTCTCTTCTTGAGTCCCATTTTAGAACCTTGTCACCAATTTTGAAATTTGAAGCTTTGGTTCTTTTGTCAAACTGCCTTTTTATGTTTTCTTGGACTCTGATAGCTATGCTATAAACCTGCTCCCTTTTTTGCTGAAGATGGATTGTTTCATTAATTCTCCTTATCATGCTGTCCTCCTCTGCCTGAATCTCTTGGACCAACTTTACCACTGGTATCCCAAGGCTGGTAGGAAAAAATGCTTCTGTACCATAAACAAGTTGGAATGGTGACATGCCAATGGATTTCTTTGTGGTGAGCCTATCAGCCCATAAGGCATGTACCAACTTGTTGTGCCAAGATTTCTTGTTCTCCTCTAATAGCTTTTTGATGATTTTCACTAAGCTCTTATTTGATGATTCAACCAAGCCATTACCTTGAGGGTAATAGGCAGTTGAATGACCAAGCGTGATATGGTACCTATGACAGAAATCAATCATTCTCTTGGATCCGAAAGCAGCAGCATTGTCAGTGATTATCTTCCTTGGACAACCAAATCGAGAGAGAATATGGCCTTCTAGGAACCTAATAATAACAGAATCTGTGGCACTCCTAGTGGGAATGGCCTCTATCCACTTAGTGAAATAATCAGTGGCTGTTAAAATCCATTTATGTTGTCCTGAAGAGGCTGGATGAATTTCCCCTATAAAGTCTAGACCCCATTGTATGAAAGGACCTTCAACAGTAATGGGATGTAAAGGGAGGGGAAGAAGTTTTCTTTTACCTTCAAAGATCTGACATTTATGACAAGAAGTTATCATTTGGTGGACATCATTAAACAGTGTAGGCCAATAATAACCAGCCCTGAGTATTTTGTTCACTGTGGCTTTCCAACTCAGGTGGCCTCCACATACTCCAGCATGAAATTCTTGTTTAATATTTTCAGCCTCAGGTTCAGACAAAAATTTCAGTAATAGGCCATTTGGGTTCTTCCAGTACAAATTTTCATTCAATATATAGTAGTTTCTGGCTTTGATTTTTGTAAATCTGGCCTTAGTTTTTGTCAATTCTGGGGGAGCATTAAGATTGGTGAGGACGTAAAGGATATTAGAATACCACAAAGAGTTTTTGAATTTCTCTTCTATTGTGGGATCAGGCAGGCTCTCCTGCTCATCCAAGGCATTCATCATGTTAATGTCAAGGGCTTGTAGATTAGATTCAGCCATTAATTGGGCCAGGCCTTGACCTTTGATTAGTTTGGTGGGTTTTATTTCAATGTCATATTCTAAAATTGTAGCAATCCATTTGCCCCTTTTCCCATCTGGGTCTTGGGACAAGATATATTTGACCACTATATTTGGCACGAAAGCAATGGTGTGAGAATGCAGAATGTACACCCTAAAGTATTTTAAGGCCTTAATCAAGGCATAGGCCTACTTTTCCATGATGTTGTACTTCAAGGGTGCATCTCTTAAGGCTTTACTAAAGAAGGCTATAGGCTGTTCATTACCTTCTGAATTTTTCTGCAGCAAAACTACAACTATTGTGTGTTGGGAAGCAAATGAAAAGATCAGAAAATATTTTGAGAAGTCAGGGCTGATAAGGGCAGGGGCCTGAGTGAGTGCAAGTTTTACTGACTCAAAATATTTCTTGGCTTCAACAGTCCACTTAATTCCTGCATCTTTCTTTAGCATTTCAGTCATTTTTCTAAGATGCTCTGCTAGATTAGGAATGAATCTCCTGACGAAATTGATCTTCCCTATAAAGGACTGCAACTCCTTGATGTTCCTTGGATGTGTAATTTGAATTATTCCCTCAACTCTATGTGGGTCTATCCTGATCCCTTTCTCAGATATAATGTGGCCAAGAATTTTACCTTCTTGCAGCCTGAAAACAGTTTTCTTAGGATTTAATGACATGCCGTACCTCCTACATTTTTCAAAGAATTTCCTCAGATGTTTCAAGTGTTCTTCTTCAGTTTTAGAAAAGACAGTCAAGTCATCCAAGTAGATAACTATGAAGTGTCCTATCTCCTCTGAGAAAGCTATGTCCATTGCTCTTTGGAAGGTAGCTCCAACATTCATCAGTCCAAAGGGAATTTTCACATACATGAAGGTGCCCCATGGAGTGGTGAAAGTTGTTTTGAGTTGGTCTTCTGGGAGTACCAGAACTTGGTTGTATCCTGAAAAACCATCAAGCAGGGAGATTCTCTTAGAGCCCACTACCTTTTGTAGGATATGTTCCATTCTAGGCAAAGGGTAGTTGTCTTTCAAGGAGGCTCTGTTGAGGTTTCTGAAGTCTATGCATAGTCTGATCTCCCCTGTTTTCTTCCTTACAGCCACTAAGTTTGACACCCAATCAGAAAACCTTACAGGGACTATTATGCCTGCATCATACATCTTCTTGATCTCTTTCTCTACTGCAGGCAATTGTTTTGGATTGATTCTTCGAAGTTTTTGTCTGAAAGGCTTCTGATTTCCCTTTAGTGGTATCTTGTGTTGTATGATGTTGGTGTCATAGGCCTTTAAGTCTTCATAGCTCCATGCAAACATGTCAATGAATTCCTTAAACAAGTCAATGTATTTTTTCTTCATGTTTGCAGGTATAGACTTAGCCAGTTTTATCATTTTGGGTCTGCCTTTAGTGCCTATGTTGCATTCTTCTATGTCTGATTCTGGATGTTCAATAGTGGGCCTTTTAGCTACATCGTCAAAGTAAAAAAGGTCCTCTGAGGGTGCCAGGCCTCTGGGTATATTCTTGTCTTTGGCCTGCAGTACCTCAACCTCTTCGTTTTCTACTATTTTCGTTAAAATTTCCAGTTTTATCAGAAAAAAGATTTATTGCTATGTTACAGGGAGTTTCTACATTACAGGGTGTTTCTTCCTCATCTGAGGAATCTTCATCTAGGCAGAAGCTATCAGATTTGGAGTATGAATCAGAAAATTCAAACTCATTTCTGCCTATCAGGAAATCCTCAATCTCTTTGTCTCCTTCGAAAACCTGCCAGTATTTTTCATTGTCTCGCACCGCAGGTCTGAATTTGGTCTGGATGATGATCTATTGGTCATTGGGGGCCTTAGGATACGAACTAGCTAGGCAAGCTAATCCATTAGCAACAACGTTTTGACCCCTAGGAATGAACACTAATTTATATTCAACGAATGTTTTCAACAGATCTAGAGTGTCATTCCTATATGCTCTTAGTCTGGGATGTTTTGCTGAATACTCACCATTCGCCTGTTTTATAACTAACTCTGAGTCTCCTTGTACAACTATCCTACGGGCTCCTAATTTCTTCAACAGATTCAAGCCCAAAATGATAGCCTCATATTCTGCAATGTTATTTGTACATTTGAAATGCAGATTGACAGCATGACTCTCCGTGTGGTTACTCTCTGTGTTACGTATCCATACCCCTGCTCCAACATTTTTCCTAGTACAGGACCCATCGAAATTCATTTCCCACAGGGGTTCTTTGTTTAATTTGTTTTCATCCCCTCCCCTACAGCTGGGTTCGCCATTATGTTGAGTTGTAAGGTCTGTACTAGGAGAGGGGTTATTTTGTTTTTCATGTAGGGTATCAGTTCGAACAGGGTGACTGATCAACTGACTGCGTTTTGATTTTGTTTCTGGTTCACTCAGAGTTACGTTTTCTGCATTTTGCCCATGGTCTCCTTCATCGTATTCTTATAGAGTAGCCATTATGTTGCAATCCATGGTTCTACATTTGTATCTCCATTTTCTGATCTTGGCTCTTCTAAGGGTTGGTCATTGTAGAGAATGAAAGAGTCCAGATCTATATCTACAAAGTATAGTGGTGATTTCTCAGGTTTCTCGGGGCTACTGACTAGGAATTTCATTTGAGATTCTCTATACAGTCTTCTAAGCTGGCCGAATATAGGGATGGTGGCATATGAACCATCCATCTGCATTGTCCCTTGCAGTTTGGCTCCCCATGATCTTGATAATAGCATGCCATACTTAGGTGGAACATATGCCACCACAACATCCATGACCATACATTTAGCAGGAATCTGGGTTAAACTCACACATAAGTCTTTGATGAGGCCTAGGCATTTTACTCTGCTAGAGACAAATGAATATAAATCTTTGTAGGGTCTGGTGATTTCTAGGCCTAGCCTCTCCATCACTACCTTGGGCACTAAGTTGTGAGACACTCTAGAATCATGCATTGCATTGTGCAAGATCTTGTCATGAATGTTGAGACTGATATAAAAAGGTGGAACTACCCCCTCCTGAAACTTTCCCTCAATATTTGGACCAAACAGCAGGGCGGGTTGATCATCACTCAGATTTACAGTGTCACTATTTACACTCAGATTTAATTCTTTCAAAATCTGGCCTTTATATATATCCTGAGTGGCAAACTCAGATAATGGTACAGAGATTTTAATTTTCGCAATCTCACTCTCTAAATTGAAATTGGACTGGGTCTTTGGAATGTTCAACTCTATCTTATTTGTTACTACCTTAGTAGCTGAATCAGTTTGTGATTTTTCACTATGTACAGGGTTGGGAACTATTGTATCAGGAGCACTAAATGTGGTGCTAGTACTGCTAGTTGGTTGACCTTGTTTTTCAATGTTTTGGTTGTTTTTTTCTTTGTCTTTTCCAGAACCTTCAGCTGCTGATTTGGAATTCTCAGCAGTTGCTTTAGAAGTTTTGTCAGGATTTTTCTTGATTGTAATCTCAGGAGTCTTGGCTTTGGGAGTATCTTGGTTTTTCTTGCTCCTAAGTTCATATTGTTCCCTAACTTGCAACATGGCATTTTCAAATCCTAATCTATAATCCTCAGACTCAAACCACTCCTCATCACAACCAGTGGTGGAGGGCTAGTCTTCTTCTGAATCATAATTTAGGATTGAGTCTTCTGTTTCAAACATGTTTATTGCATTCCCTTCAGACTCTTCTATGATTCCCTCATCCTCATCTAGAAATTTTTGGAAAGGGGGAATAACTTGCTGATCTGATTCTTTCTGTCTGTTGGGAGTGGCATTGTTGTTTCTTCTAAAGTTCTGGTTTTGGTTTTGATTTCTGTTTTGGTTACTAACTGTGAAAACCATTTTATCCATCATTTTCTGTAGCTTATCCACATTTTTATATAATCTATCATAGTCTGGATCAGAGGTGGAAGCTACGTTGTCATCCCTATATGTTACCCTCTTCTCAGCTCTCAGTCTTGCTCTCTTTTCAATCAGGTTTGCCTCTATGTTAACTTCTCCTTTTTGCATGTCCTCTAGTGTGGCATATTCTTTATCTCTAAGCTCATATGCCATGTCAGCATCAAAGCCTTCGGGATATTTTGCTAAGGCCATGCCTTGTGGAGGTTTCATATGTGGGGGGAGAGCATTATAAATGCTATTGAATCTTGTTGTGTAATCATGTACACTCTCTCCCGGGTTCCTCTTAAGGCTCAGGTATTCTGCTAGGAGCTGGCGAGGGTTTTCCCTAGTCTCCCATTTGTTTATGAATGTCTGATATAGAGCAGGAAGGTCTTGGATGCTATTAGGAGGAAGATTTTTAAACCATTTCTTTACATCACCCCCCAGGCTCTAAGCAAATATTCTCATTTTGACTGTTTCATAATCAATTTCTATATAGTCAAAAGAGTCTTCCATTTTATCTACATGTGCCTGAGCTGTGATGGATTCTTTAGCAGTGAAGTGAGGGATTTTTGATTGATAGTCATTTGGCAGGGGGATAAGAGGATGAGGTAGAACTAGAGGTGCATACCAGGCTGCCATTGTGATGTTCTGATGAGGTAAAAGATTAACCTGAGCAGCTGGTATAAGGATGACAGGGATATTAAGACCAGCAGAGGCTTGTTGAGAAGATATAGGGTGAGACAACCCCGAGTTTTGGACAAAGTGTATATCAGGTGGTGTAGATGGAGGGGTTTCTCTGTCCCTAGGGTCTGGCTGGTCTGAAACACTGAATGACCTAGTTTTAGGTAATCTATTTTGAAGGTCTAGGTTGAAGAAAGGGTCTAATAGAGCTGAAAGATCTTCTGGTGTAGAATTAGCTCTATGAATGTTGCTGGAAATAGTTGATCTCCTACTTACAGGTGTTCTCTTGAGGATTTTCTCAAGATTATCAACTATTTCAGGTGGTTTTGGATCAGGGCAAGCTCTTGTATGAATGGTTCTGTGAGCCAGAATGTTGTTCTTGAACTAAGCAGCTTAACCCTACTTGTTACTTCTATTATGGTTGATATTGTCTTAGGGCTGGTCTCCCAGTGGAGTCTTCATTATGTTTCGATTTTGGTCTCCCAGTGGAGTCTGATGCGAAACCAAGATGATCAGCAGGCATACTGATCACCAGTGGAGTCTTTTAATGTTTAGGAGCTATGGAGTCGCCGGGTGGAAAGGTTTAAGGTATTTCAGGGGATACACTGTCCACCACAGTGCTGATGAAATATCCCTTTTCAACGATATCCCACTAAACACAGCAAAATCTAACCATAGATTGACTGGGAGGGCATTTACCAGATATGTCACCTTAAAGAAGAGGATGAGATCCGGAGGCTACCTGGCCCTTTCCAGGCTCTGTCTAAGAGTATGGGGTAAATCACACAAGAGGTAAGTGGAATGGGAAGGATAAGTGTTTTACTACCAACCTAACCAGAGATTCTAGGTTTTCTAAGGTTTGGAGATGTATCAAGATGAAAGTACTCAGAAAGTCCCCTGTGGAGTCGCCATTATGTTGGGGTTCCCATGTTTTGGCCAGATTGGAAAGACCAAAATATGAGACAACATCAGAACCACTTTCAGACCTTAGGATCTAGCCCTCCTAGGTCCAGAGAGGGATCTCTCTATATTTTCCAAAGCATATGTCTTTGAGGCTCAATGTTTCAATGTTAGGCTAGTTATGGGGCTCAGGGTTTGTTTGATTGATTGAGTTTGGTTGTTGGTAATCAGGAAAGAAGTGTCCAATACAAGACAAGGATGAGAAAAAGGGAAGCTAGGCAAAGGTAGATAACTCAGAGAACATCAAGGCCATTGGGAAATGGAGTCAAGAAAGGGTTTACTTGTGTTCAATGTGCAAGCTTTCAGTTGGGAAAGTCATCTAAATCATCTAGATCTTAAGGATAGAAGATTGAATGGAACATTAAGGAATGAAAATGAAAGGAGGAGAACCATCTAATTTTGTCTATAGATCAGGTCAGAGGTCATTTAACTCCAGGCCTGCTTGGACAAAATCAGAGGCAATTACAAGGGATCTTAGAAAGGATAACTGGTCATGCAAAGATCCTAGTGGACAGGGCTAACACTAATCTCCAGTGTTCCCAAACCTTCCAGCTAAATCCTACCAAGAACATATAAACATGGACTTCATCAATTCATACATCAGAGAGCAGGCAATATCATCCACTACACTGGTTAAATCAATTGAAATCAACATTCAGATACACATATAAGCAGAAAACATAAAGGGTTGGGAGAGCAGCAACATAGGGCAACTAACAAGGGTGAATCCTATGCCAAACTTCTGATGCAGGCCAGTAGAAATGAAACATGAAATAAGAGCAAGTCAATCACAAATACAGAGAAATAGGAAGCATCACCAGCTGCTTTAGATCAGGATCCAAAGAAATGTGCTTGTCATATTAAAAACAAAACCAATCAGGTATAACATTTCCCACAGCTTGAACATTCAGTCTGAATACATCAAATCTTAGCCTATCTTACAATATACACAGAGAAATTATCTCAAGAGGAGAATACTTGCGTTCCACTGATATCTCATCAACAACTATTACAATGTTTCCTTCTGTGCTTTATAGCAAAGGGTGAGCCTAAGATCGGCTGAAGGAGTAGGTGAAAATTAAATGTATCTTTAAACACAACAATGAATGCAGGGCCGAAACCCATTCTTCTTGACATGCTGTATATTTAATATCTTTCACCTTCCTTGTGAGAGAATGATCTACTCCAGATTTGATCTTGACATCTTTTGGCTGAAGTACTCCTGGATGATTTGAACAAAAATGATATAAACTACTAAGAAGGTCTGTCTCATAAATGTGTGATTGTTATTGAGCTATAGTTAGGGCAGAAATTCTTTCAGGGATGTTATGTATAATAAAAATTGTATGGGCGCCCTGTACTTTGATAAAGAGAAACATTCTACTGACAAATAACCCTGATGGTACCTTTTACTTGTGCACAGGATCCTTTGATCGATCCTCGGGGTCTTCAAACAACTACTTTGCCTTCTAAACCTCTGATTAAAGGCTCTAGCTCTTCGTTAGCTTTTCTTAATCTTCCTGTTGCTCTGTACTATAACAATCTGCCGCTCCATTTTGCTTCTGACAGGGTAGCTCGGGCTTTAATGGTGATGGGAGATTTTCAGAGTTTGGAAACCCTCTTTCCCTTAGTGCGAATCCCATCAGCTGCTTTCTTTGACAATTTCATAACAGCGCCGACCCTCGGATTTAATTATGTCTGCACAGCGTGCCATGTAGCTACATGATGATCTTTTACTTTTGAAAACCCTGCAAAACAACAAACCTGTGAATAAATCCATGGGTTTGAATGATGGAGGAGGCGAGGGCACACTGTGGACGAGGAAAATAGCCATGCAGATGGAGAACTGGGAAGAAATCATGACAAAATGGTGAAATGAGCTCTGGCGGAGGTTCGATGATCCGCAGAGTAAAAACGCATGAAAAACATTAAAAAGCACAAAATTTGGACGTATATATGCAACGGAATGAGAGACTATACGGGGGACGCACGTGGAGTGACATGGCGGGACGGAAAGCGGTGGACGGGTGACGTGGAGACCCGGGGCAACGAAGCGGTCAACAATGGAGGGACAGATCGGGACCGTTGATCATGGTGGAGATCGACGGCGGAGAGACGACGGACGGCGGGCCATGGCATGAGCTATCACGCATGCAACTTCATTAGACTTCGTGCAACTTGAGCAGGCGATGGCCGTTGGATGGCCCGTCCCAGATCGGATGATCGACGATCATTTCGCTGGGCGCCCATGTCCAACAGATAATGCGCGGGGGATGACTTTAATGGGCGGGAAAAGTGGTTTCAAAAAAGTACAAGAGGACAGGTGGCGAAAGGTGAGTGGAATTGCTGGCCTCCGGGGAAAAACCACCAAGTGCGCAAGGGTGGTGCGGAAAATACCGGTGGATTTGGAACAGTGCGCAGGGACGGGAGTGGGGACCACTAATCGGAAGGGCTCCGCATCGTCAGATCATACATTAATTTGGACGGCGGAGATCTGAATAGCATAGGGTTAACTTGGAAGCAAGCTAGTGGTGATCAACGGAGTACGGGAGGTCGAACCGCTCGACGGTTAACACGGAGGGTACCCCCCGTAGCTGACCAGTTGATCAGGCATTGACCGCAAATCAACGATCGGTTATGACTACGGGGCCTCACCTCATTTGATGCATATAGGAAAATGGCAGCCTCCGTAACCACCATTTTTGTGGTGGCTCTGCCTATGCACCACCACATGCCGCTAGCACGCCACCAATTCACCACCGCAGCGGGAAAATTCACCAATTCCTGCTCTTTAATGCACGTCCAGTCTTCATTTTCCTGAGCCATTTTTTATAAATCCCGCTACTGCAAATGATCCTCTCTGATTTCCTTGTCCTTGCATCAGAGGCCGCACATTATGTCGGTCTTTTTATCATTTTCAAACATGAAAAATGTGAAAAATGTGAGTAAAACCATGGATGGGGTGGCAGATGAGGTGGAGGAGGTGAATGAAAGGAAGAAAGGGACTTTGACAAAGGGAGAAAAAAAGGGGGGAAAGTGGTATTTTGCAAAGTTATAAAGGGAAATAATGGGCCTTTTGAGAAATGGATCAGCAGAGGGACTATATTTTAGGCACAATACATAGAGACTTCAAGGAGGATGGGTTTTCAGGGGAAAGGCATTCCTTGAAGGCTCCCAAACAATCTAGCCCCCAGCTTGCTTGTCGAGAATTCCATAGGGGGGCTAATAGTTAGGTTAAGGTGAAGGTTGAGATAAGGTTAAGGTTAGGTTAAGGGTAAAGTCAAGGTTAAGGTAAAGTTAAGGTTAAGGTTAGGTTAAGGGTAAAGTCAAGGTTAAGGTAAAGTTAAGGTTAAGGTTAGGATAAGGTTAAGGTTAAGGGTTTGGTCAAGGTTAGGGTTAGGTTATAGTAATGGTGAAGGTAAGGTTAAGGTTAAGGTTAAGAGTAAGGTTAGGTTCAGGGTAAAGTTAAAGTTAAAGTTAAGGTTACGGGTTTAGTATTGTTAGGGTAAGGTTAAGGTTAGGTTAAGGGTAAGGTTATGGTTAAGGTTTGGTTTAGGTTCAGGTTAAGGTATAGGTTAGGGTTAAGGTTAGGGGAAGGTTAAGGTTAAAATTAAGGTTAAGGTTAAGGTTAAGGGTTTATTCAGGTTAAGGTTAAGGTTAAGGTTAGGGTTAAGGGTTTATTTAGGTTAAGGTTAAGGTTAATGTTCAGGTTATGGGAAGGTTGAGGTTAAGGTTAAGGTTAAGGTTAAGGTTAAGGTTAGGGTTAAGGATAGGGATAGGTTATAGTTAAGGTTAAGGTTAAGGTTAATGGTAAAGTCAGGGTCAATGTTAAGGTTAAGGGTTTGGTCAAGGTTAGGGTTAGGTTATATTTAAGGTCAAGGTTAATGTTATGGTTAAGGTAAGGTTAAGATAAGGTAAAGGGTAAGGTTAAGGTTAAGGTTAGGTTAAGGTTATGGTTAAGGTAATGTGAAGGGTAAAGTTAAGGTTATGGTTAGGTTAAGGTTAAGATAAGGTTAAGGGTATGATTAAGGTCAAGGTCAAGGTTAAGGGTAAGGTTAAGGTAAGGGTAAGGTTAACCTTACCCTATTCTTAACCTTAACCTTGACCTTAACTATAACCTTAACCTGAATAAAACTGTAACCTTAACCTTAATCATAACCTTGACCAAACCCTTAAAATTAGGTTAAGGGTAAAGTCAAGGTTAAGGTTATGGTGATGAGAAGGTTAAGGTTAAGGTTAAGGTTAGGGTTAAGGTTAGGGGAAGGTTAAGGTTAAAGTCAAGGTTAAGGTGAAGGTTAGGTTAAGGTTAAGGTTAGGTTAAGGGTAATGTTAAGGTTAAGGTCAGGTTAAGGTTAACCTTAACCCTTAACCTTATCTTATCCTTAACCATAACCTTAACCTTATACTTAACCTTAACCTTTAACCTTAACCTAACCTTAACCTTAACATTAACTTAACCCTAACCTTGACATAGCCCTTAACCTTAAACTTAACATAACCTTAACCTTCACGTTACCCTTAATCTTGACTTTAACCTTAACCTTCCCTTAACCTTAACCTTAACCTTAACCTTCCCATAACCTTAACCTTAACCTTGACCTTAAATTTAACCTTAACCTACCTTAACGTTAACCTTCACCTTAACCTTCACCTTAAGGTTAAGGTTATGGTAAAGTTAAGGTTAAGGTTACAGGTTTAGTCAGGTTGAGGTTAAGGTTATAGTTAAGGTTAGGTTAAGGTTAACCTTGCCCTTACCTTAACCTTATCCTTAACCTTAGCATTAAACTTAACCTTGACCTTACCCTTAGGTTAAGGTTAGGTTAAGGTTAAGGTCAAGGTTAAGGTTAATATTAGGTTAAGGGTAAGGTTAAGGTTAATGTTATGGTTAGGTTAAGGGTTGAGGGTAACGTTAAGGGTAAATTTAAGGTTAAGGTTAAGGATAAGGTCAAGGTTAAGGTTACGTTAAGGGTAAATTCAAGGTTAAGTTTAAGATTAGGTTAATGGTAAAGTCAAGGTTAAGGTTAAAGTGAAGGTGAAGGGTAAGGTTAAGACTAAAATTAAGGATAAGGTTATGGTTAAGGTTAAGGTTAGATTATAGTTAAGTTCAAGGTTAAGGTTAGGTTATGGTGAAGGTTAAGGCTAAGGTTAAGGTTAATGGTGAAGGTTAAGGGTAAGGTTAATATTAAGACCTGTATCCTTAACCTTCACCCTTAACCTTCACCTAACCTTAACCTTAACTTTAACCTTACTAAACCCATACCCTTAACCTTAACCTTGACCTTAAATTTACCCTTAACCTTAACCATAACCTTAAACTTAACCTTGAAATTAACTATAACCTAACCCTAACCTTAACCTTAACTTTAAATCTACCCTTAACCTTCAACTTAACCTTAACTTTCCCTTAAACTTAACCTTAACTATAACCTTAACCTTCACCTTAAACTTAACCTTAACTTAACCTAACCTTAACCTTAACCTTCCCCTTGACCATAACCTTAACCTTAACCTTGACTTTACCCTAACATAACCTTAACGTTACCAATAACCTAACCCTAACCTCGAGGTTAAGTTAACCTTTACCAAACCCTTAACCTTAACCTTAACCTAACCTTAACCTTAACCCTAACCTAACCTTAAGCTTAAGGTTAAGCTTAAACTAACCTTAACCTTAGCCTTAACCTAACCATAACCTTACCATTAACCTGAACCTTAACCTTAACCTTAACTTAACCTAACCTTAACCTTAACCTTAACCTTACCCTAACCTTGACTTAACCTTAACTTTAAATTTACCCTAAATTTAACCTTAACCTTACCCTTAATCTTAACCTTAACCTTAACCCTATCTTAACCTTAACTTAAACCTAACCTTAACCTTGACTTTACCTTAACCTAACCCTAACCTTGAAGTTGACTTTACCTTAACCCCTTAACCTTAAACTTCACCTTAACCTTAACTTTATCCTTAACTTAACCTTAACCTAACCTTAACTATAACCTAACCCTAACCTTGGCCAAATTCTTAACCTTAACCTTGAATTTACCCTTAACCCTAACCTTAACCATAACCTTTACGTTAACGTAACCTTATCCTTAACCTTTACCTTAACGTAATCTTAACCTGGATGAACCCGTAACTTGAACCTTATCCTAACATTAACCTTGACTTTACCCTTAACCCTAACCTTAACTATAACATTTACCTTAACATAACCTTAACCTTACCTTTAACCTTAACCTTTACCTTAACGATGACTTTATTCTTAACCTAACCTTAACCTTAGGTTATGGGAAGGTTAAGGTTAAGGTTAATGGGTTAAGGTTATGTTAAGGTAAAGTCAAGGTTAGGGTTAGGTTATAGTTAAGGTTAAGGTTAGGTTAAGGGTAAGATAAGGTTAAGGTTAAGGTTAAGTTTAAGGTTAGGTTAAGGTCAAGGTCAAGGTTAAGGTTAAGGTTAAGGTCAAGGTTAAGGGTAAAGTTAAGGTCAAGGTTAGGGTTAGGTTATAGTTAAGGTTTAGGTTAGGTTAAGGGTAAAGTCAAGATTAAATTTAGGTTAAGGTTAAGGTTAAGGTTAAGGGTTTGGTTAAGGTTAGGTTAAGGTTAAGGTTAAGGTTAAGGATTTGGTTAGGGTAAAGGTTAAGGTTATGGTTAGGGTAAAGTTAAGGTTATGGTTAGGGTAAGGTTAGGGTTAATGTTAATGCTAAGATTAAGGTTAAGGTTAAGGTTTTAGTTAAGGTGTTAAGGTTAAGGTTAATGTTAAGGGTTTGGTCAAGGTAAGGGTTAGGTTACCGTTAAGGTCAAGGTCAAGGTTATGGTTAAGTTAAGGTTATGATAAGGTTAATGGGAAGGTTAAGGTTAAGGTTAGGTTAAGTTTATGGTTAAGGTAAGGTTAAGGGTAAAGTTAAAGTTAAGGTTAGGTTAGGTTAAGATTAAACTTAAGGTTAAGATAAGGTTGAGTTTAAGGTTAGGTTAAGATTAAGGTTTAAGGTTATGGGTATTAACCTTAACCTTCACTATAACCTACCCTTAACATTAACCTTTACCTAAACTTAACCTTAAGGTTAGGTTAAGGTTAAGGTTAAGGTTGGGTTAAGGGTAAAGTCAAGGTTAAGGTTAGGTAAAGGTTAAGATTAGGGTAAGGTTAAGGTTACATGTTTAGTTAGGTTAAGGTTAAGGGTAAGGTTAAGGTTAAGGTTAAGGGTTTGGTCAGGGCTAGGGTTAGGTTAATTTTAAAGTTAAGGTTAAGGTTAAGGTTAAAGGTTAAGGTGAGGTTAAGGGCAAAGTTAAGGTCAAGGTTAGGGTTAGGTTATAGTTAAGGTTAAGGTTAGGTTAAGGGTAATGTCAAGGTTAACCTTAAGCTTCCCATAACCTTAACCTTAACCTAACCCTTAAGTTTAAGTAAAGGTTAAGGTTAAGACAAGGTTAAGGGTACGGGTTTAGTAAGGTTAAATTTATGGTTAAGGTTACATTAAGGGTAAAGTCAAGGTTAAGGTTAGGTTAAGGGTAAAGTTAAGGTTAGGTTAAGGTAATGTTAAGATAATGTTAAGGGTAAGGTTAAGGTTAGGTTAAGGTTATGGTTAAGGTAAGGTTACGTTAGGGGTTAAGTTTAAGATTAGGTTAGGTTGAGGTTAAGATAAGGTTAAGGGGAAGTTTAACTTAACTTGACACTTAAGGTTAAGGTTACGCTAAGGGTAAAGTCAAGATTAATGATAGGTTAAGTTTAAGATAAGGTTAAGGTTAAGGTTAGGTTAAGGGTAAAGTTAAGGTTAAGGTTAAGTTTAAGTTTAAGGTTACGTTAAGGGTAAAGTGAAGGTAAAGGTTAGGTTATGGTTAAGGTTAAGGTTAAGGTTATGGGAAGGTTAAGTTTAAGATATGGTTAAGGTTAAGGTTAAGGTTAGGTTAGGCTAAGGTTAAGGTTAGGTTAAGGGTTTGGTCAAGTTCAAGGATAATATTAGGTTAAGGGTAAGGTGAAGGTTATGGGTAAAGTTAATGTTAAGGTTAAGGTAAGGTTAAGTTTAAGGTTAGCTTAAGGTTAAGGTTAAATTTAAGGTTAGGGGAAGGTTAAAATTACAGCTAGGTTAAGGTAAAAATTATGGGAAGGTTAGGTTAAGTTTAAGGTTAAGGTCAAGGTTCGGTTATAGTTAAGGTCAAGGTTAAGGTTAGGTTATAGTGAAGGTTAAGGTTAAGGTTAACGTTAGGGGAAGGTTAAAATTACAGCTAGGTTAAGGTAAAGATTATGGGAAGGTTAGGTTAAGTTTAAGGTTAAGGTCAAGGTTCGGTTATAGTTAAGGTCAAGGTTAAGGTTAGGTTATAGTGAAGGTTAAGGTTAAGGTTAAGGGTTAAGGTTAAGTGTAAGGTTAACGATAAGACCCGTAACCTTAACCTTCACCCTTAACCTTAACCTAACCTTAACCTTAACCTTCACCTTGCTAAACCCGTAACCTTAACCTTAACCTTGACTTTACCCTTAACCTAACCTTAACCCTACTATAACCTAACCCTAACCTTTACCTTAACCTTACCCTAACCATAACCGTAACCTTAACCTTACCTTAACCTAGCTTAAACTTAACCTTGACCTTAACCTTAACCTTAACCTTAACCTTAACTTTACCCTTAACCTAACCTTAACCTTAACCTTACCCTTAACCTTATCTTAACCTTAACCTTAACCTTAACTTTACCCGTAACCTTAAACTTAACCTTAACCTAACCTTAACCTTAACCTTGACATTAACCTTCCCATAACCTTAACCTTAACCTTAAATATAACATAACCTTAACCTTGACCTTATCTATAACCTAACCCTCACCTTGACCAAGCGCTTAACATTAACTGTAACCTTACCCTTAGCCTTAAACTTAACCTTGACCTTAACTATAACCTAACCCTAACCTTAACCTAACCTTAACCCTGACCAAACCCTTAACGTAACCTTAACCTTGACTTTACCCTTAATGTAACCTTAACCTTGACCTTGACCTTGCCCTTAACATTAACCTTAACCTGACTAAACCCGTCACGTTAACCTTAACCTTAACCTTGCCCTTAACCTTAAACTTAACCTTGACCTTAACTATAACCTAACCCTAACCTTAACTAAACCTTAACCTTAACCTTACCCTTAAGGTAACCTTAACCTTTACTTTACCCTTAACATTAACCTTAACCTTAACCTAATCTTAACCTTACCCTAACCTTAACCATAACCTTACCCTCACCCTTATCCTTAACCTAAACTTAACCTTAACCTTAACCTTATCCTTATCTTAACCTTAACCAAACATTAACCTTAACCTTAACTCTAGCCTTAGCCCTAAACTTAAGGTTAAAGTTATGGGTAATGTTAGGTTAAGGTTAGAGTTAGGTTATAGTTAAGGTCAAGGTTAAGATTAGGTTAAGGTAAATGTTAAGGTTAAGGTTAAGTTAAGGTTAATGTTAAGGGTTTGGTTAAGGTTAATGTTAAGGTTAGGGTTAAGGTTAAGGTTAAGGTTAATATTAGGTTAGGTTAAGGTTAAGATAAGGTTAAGGGTAAGGTTAAGGTTACATTAAGGGTAAAGTCAAGGTTAAGGTTAGATTAAGGTTAAGATAAGGCTAAGGTTAAGGTGAAGGTTAAGGTTAGGTTAAGGTTACGGTTAGGTTAAGGTTAAGGATAAGTAAAGTTTAAGTTTAAGGATAAGTAAAGGTTAAGGTTAAGGTTAAGGTTAAGGGTTAGGTTAAGGTTACGGTTAAGGGTTTGGTCAAGGTTAGGGTTAGGTTAAGTTTAAGGTTAAGGTTAGGTTAAGGTTAGGTTAAGGGTAAAGTTAAGGTTAGGGTTAGGTTAAGGTTAAGTTTAAGGTTAAGGGTAAAGATAAGGTTATGGTTAAGGTTAAGGTTAAGGTTAGGTTAATGTTAAGGTCAAGCTTAATGTTAAGGGCAGGGTTATAGTTAGGTTAAGGTTAAGGTTAAGGTTAGGTTAAGGTTAAGATAAGCTTAAGGTTAAGGTTGGGTTAAGGGTAAAGTCAAGGTTAAGGTAAAGTTAAGGTTAAGGTTAAGGTTAGGGTAGTAAAGTTAGGGTAAAGGTTAAGGTTAAGGTTAAGGTTAAGTGTTTGCTCAAGGTTAGGGTTATGTCACTAACCATAACCTTAACCTTATCCTCAACCATAACCTTAACCTTAACCTTAACTTAACCTTAACCTTATCTTAACCTTAACTATTACCTAACCCTAACCTAACCTTAAACTTGACCTTAACCTTAACCTAGACCTTGACCTTAACCTAACCTTAACCTTAACCTTAACCTTATCTGACCCTTAACCTTAACCTTCCCAAACCCTTGACCTTAACCTTAACCTTAACCCTAACCTGAACATAAACTTAACCTTATCTTAACCTTATCCTTAACTTTAACCTCACCCTTACCTTAACCTTAAGGGTAAAGTTAAGGTTTGGGCTTAGTTAGGTTAAGGTTAAGGTTAAGGGTTCTGTTAAGGTTAGGGTTAAGGTTATGTTATAGTTAAGGTTAAGGTTAAGGTTAGGTTAAGGGTAAAGTCAAGGTTATGGTTAAGGTGAAGGTTACGGGTAAGGTTAAGGTTAAGGTAAAGGTTAGTTTAGGTTAAGGTAAGGTTAAGGTTAAGGTTATGGTTATGGGAAGGTTAGGTAAAGGTTAAGGTTATGGGAATGTTAAGGTTAAAGTTAGGTTAAGGTATGGTTAAGGTTAAGGTCAAGGTCAAGGTTAAGGTTAGGTTAAGGTTAAGGTTAAAGTTAAGGAACTTAAACTAATCTTAGCCTTAACCTAACCTTAACCTTAACCTTAACCTAACTATAACCTTATCCGTAACCTTAAACTTAACCTAACCTTAACCTTAACCCTAATATTAACCATAATTTTACCCTTAACCTAACCTTAACCTTAACCTTATCTTAACCTTATCCTAACCTTAGCCTTGAATTTACCCTTAACGTAACCTTAACCTTAACCTTATCCTTATCTTAACCTTAACCTAACCTTAACCTTAACTATAACCTTAACATTAACATTCCCATAATCATAATGTTAACCTTGACTTTACCCTTAACCTAAATTTAACCTAAACCTTAACCTTAACCTCACTAAACACGTAACCTTAAGCTTATCCTAACCTTAACCTTGACCTTAACTGTAACCTAAACCTAACTTTAACCCTTACCTTACCCTTAACTTTAACCTTAAGGTTAAGGTTAAGGTTAAGGTTAAAGTTAGGCTAGGTTAATATAAGGATAAGGTTAATGTTAAGTTTAGGTTAAGGTTAATGTTATGGCTAAGGGTTTGGTCAAGGTTAAGGTTAGGTTATACTTAAGGTCAAGGTTAAGGTTATGGGAAGGTTAAGGTTAAGGTTTGGTCAAGGTTAGGGTTAGGTTATGGGTAAGGTTAAGGTTAGGTTAAGGTTACGGTTAGGTTAAGGTTAAGATTAAGTTAATGTTAAGGTTAAGGGTTTGGTCAAGGTTAGGGTTAGGTTATAGTTAAGGTTAGGTTAACTTAATGTTAAGGTCCAGGTTAAGGGTAAGGTTAATGTTAGGTTAAGGATAATATTAGGTTAAGGGTAAAGTTAAGGTTAAGGTTAGGTTAAGGGTAAACTTAAGGTTATAGTTAGGGTTAAGGTTAAAGTTAAGGATAAGGTTAAGGGTTTGTTCATGGTTAGGGTTATGTTATATTTAAGGGTAAGGTTAAGGTTAAGGTTAAGGTTAGGGAAAAGTTATAGTCGAGGTTAAGGTTAGGTTAAGGTTAATGTTAAGGTTAAGGGTTTGGTCAAGGTTAGGGTTAGGTTAAGGGGGTAAGGTTAAGGTAAGGTTAATATTAAGGTTAAGGGTTTGGTCAAGGTTAGGATTAGGTTAACCTTAACCTTAATCCTAACCATTAACCATAATATTAATCTTAACCTGACCAAACCTTAACCTTAACCTTAACCAACCCAAATCCTTAACCTTAACCTAACCTTAAACTTAACATAACCCTAACCTTAACCTTACCCTTATCCATACCCTTAAAATTCACCTTAAACTTATCCTTGACCTTAATTTTAACTTGACCAAACCTTAACCTTAACCTTAACTTTACCCTTAACCTAACCTTAACCTTAATCATAACCTTAATTATAACCTAACCCTAAATATAACCTTAAGAATAAAATTATCTTTACCCTTAACCTTAACTTTAAACTAACCTTAACATTAACCTTAACCTCAACTTAACTATAACCCAACCCTAACCTTGACCAAACCCTTACCCTTAAACTTAACTTAACCTTAACCTTCCCATAACCATAACCTTAACCTTAACCTAACTTAACCTTAACCTTTACCTTGACCTTAACCTTAACCTTACCCTTAACCTCCACCTTTACCTAACCTTAACCATAACCTTAACCTTCCCATAACCTTAACCCTAACCTTAACCTTAACTTTACTCTGAGCCTAACCTTAACCTTAACTTAACCTAACCTTAACCTTAACCTAACCGTAAACTTAACCTTACCTTAAAATAACTTAACATTAACCTTGTCCTTTAACCTTAACCATAACCTTATCTTTACCCTTAACCTTAACCTTACCTTAACCATAACTTTACCCTTAACCAAATATTAACCTTAAACTAACCTTAACCTTGACCATAACTATAACCTAACCCTAACCTTGACCAAACCCTTAACCTTAATATTAACCTTAACCTTAACCTTACCCCCTTAACCTAACCCTAACCTTGACCAAACCCTTAACCTTAACCTTAACCTTAACCTAATCTTAACCTTAACTTTAACTTTACCCTAACCTTAACCTTAACCCTAACGTTAACCTTAACTATAACTTAACCTTAACCTTGACCTTAACTATAACCTAACCCTAACGTTTGACGAAACCCTTAACCTTAACATTAACATTACCCTTAACCTTGAATTTAACCTTAACCCTAACCTTAACCTTAACCCTAATGTTGACCAAACCCTTAACCAAAACCTAACCCTAACCCTAACCCTAACCTTAACTATAACCTAACTATAACCTTAACCTAACATTAATATTAACTTTACCCTTAACCTTGAATTTCACCTTAACCTTCCCATAACCTTAACCCTAACCTTAACCTAACCTTAACCTTCCGATAACCATAAACTTAAACTTAACCTTAACTTTAACCTGACTAAACCCATAACCTTAACCTTAAGGTTAAGGTTAATGTTAAGGTTAGGGGAAGGTTAAGGTTAAGGTTAGGGGAAGTTTAAGGTTAAATTCAAGGTTAAGGGTAAAGTTAAGGTTAAGGTTAGGTTAATGTTAGGTTAAGGTTAACGGTAAGGTTAGGGTAAGGTTATAGTTAAGATTATGATAAGGTTAAGGTTAAGGGTAAAGTTAAGGTTAAGGCTAAGGTTAGGTTAAGTTAAGGTTAAGGTTAAGATTTTGTCAAGGTGAGGGTTACATTATAGTTAAATTTAAGGTTAGGGTTAGGTTATAGTTAAATTTAAGTTTAAGGTCAAGGTTAAGGGTAAGGTTAAGGTTAGCTTAAGGTTAAGATTAGGTTAAGGGAAAATTTAAGGTTATGGTTAGGGTAATATTAGGGTTAAGGTTAGGGGAAGGTCAAGGTCAAGGTTAGGTTAAGGGTAAAGTCAAGGTCAAGGTTAAGGTTATGGTTATGGGAAGGTTAAGGTTAGGTTATGGTTAAGGGTAAGGGCTTGGTCAAGGTTAGGGTTATGTTAAGGTTAGGTTAAGGGTAAAGTAAAGGTTAAGGTTATGTTTATGGGAAGGTTAAGGTAAAGGTAAAGGTAAAGGTAAGGTTAAGGTTAAGGTCAAGGTCAAGGTTAAGTGTAAGATAAGGTTAAGGTTAAGGTTAGGTTAAGGTAAGGGTTAAGGTTAGGTTAAGGTTAGGGTTAGGTTAAGGTTAAGGCTGAATGTTAAGGGTAAGGTTAAAGTTATGGTTAAGGTTAAGGTTAAGGTTAGATTAAGGTAAAGGTCAAGGTTATGGTTATGTTAAGGTAAGGTTAAGATAAGGTTAAGGGTTACAGGTTTAGTCAGGTTAAGGTTAATGTTATGGGTTTAGTGAGGTTAAGGTTAACAGGGTAAGATTAAGGTTAAGGTTAAGGTCAAGGTTAATATTAAGTTACGTTAAGGTTAAGGGTTTGGTCAAGGTTAGGGTTAGGTTATAGTTAAGGTCAAGGTTAAGGTTAGGTTAAGGTTAAGATTATGGTTAAGGTTAAGATTAAGGTTAGGTAAAGGTGCTATAGGGTAAACTGCTTGGGTGGTTGGTTTTCGTATATCCCTCTCAGGGCATTTCGGTGCCTGAGGCAGACAATATGATTAGCTATGTTGTTCACAAAGATGGCATGAGTGTGTTCATATTAGCTTGAAATAACTTGAAGGAATAAAATAGAGAATTACCTCTTTGACGGTCTTGGAATCCCTTGGAGAGCACTGTGCAACAAAGTAAGAGTCCTTCTTCGCCGGCTCCAAATCTGAGACCTGCAATCAATCAAAGAACCCATGTAATTTCTAATATAACAAGTATCCTATCAATTAAATCAATATACTACAAAAATCTAGATTATACACATCTGAGCCATTCATATCATACTAAGTAAATATTGAAACAACAATGATAACATTAAGCATTGAATGGACAAAACGAACACAGTTCTATTGATTTTGAAAGAAGGAGGATTACAACCACCGGTTGTACCAAGCCCTCCTCAGTCTCCCAATCTCTCTTATCTCTCAAGTGAAGAAATCCAAGTCAACAAGCTCTCTAGGAACCTCTTTGACTCTTGGCCTTCACAATGTCACACTATTCTCTATTCCACAAGTATGCAAGAATCCTTGAGCAATCCTTCGACCTTCAATTGAGAGCCTTCAACTCCTTCTTATAGGAGAGGGAGAAAGCCATTGTTGCCCTTCTCTTTCCACTAGTTTGGAATGGAAAAAACTTAGATGTTTCTTTGATCTCCATGCTTTTGCCTCTTTTGGAGTTCAGTCTTCTATGGAAATGACCAATAATGAACTGGTGCTTCTGCAGTTTCCTTTGTGAACTGACTCCTTTGTGAGGGAAAGTCGGAGATTCAAATCATTTTCCACGCTCTTTTCCCAATTCAAACTTAAAACACGGGTAACGCTTCCCTTCAGTGTAAATAGAGCGTTGCCCTAGTCACTAACGCGGCCAATGCACTGCTTGCCTGTGTTATAATGCTCTTGTTCTATTCTACATAGGCGTTACCCTGGCAGAAATAGGTTTAACTTAGGTCTTTGTACTTCTTCCATATTTGTCTTCCCCTCTGAGCTGATGAGGAGGTATTTTGACCTGTAACAGATGCCCCCTAAAGTGTGAGGTCAGAGACGAAGACGATGGCCGAAATACTTTATAATTTGTAGAGATAGAGAGATTGAAAGACTGAGGAAAACCTGAAACAACAACATATGTCAAAAAATATAGTATTTGCCTAGAGTCGGGCATGTCCCATGCTCAGTAGCTTTAAACAACATGATTTCTCTAGAATAGAGATATGAAGAATCTGTCCACCAATAGGCACAATGTGGAAGTGTCTATCATAACAGGATCAGGCTGAAGAAGCTATCTCCATAAACAATATCGCAGCTTGGGGAAGGGAACACAACTTTAATGATGTAGCCTTTGCCCCAAGGTCTTGACTGCTGATTCACTTAAACTGCATATTTCTCAACATGTGAATGAGGGAGTTGTCGTCGAACATGTGATAAATCGTCTGATTACCAGTCAATAATGAAAACTGTTAACAGACGCGAAGGTGGCCACCCATAATGATGATGGTCCCTAAGATGCCCAGTACAATCTAGCGAGTGTGAATAAAAGGAGTTGAAGTCGAACACTCATAGAATCATTCGACCAAGAGCCAATGATGAAGACCCTTGATCAAACACAAGACTACCTGCCACTGATGTCTGCAAGTATCTGGGTACTGATGGGTTTCTGGATCATCTTCCTAGATAAGGTGTTGAAGTCGATAGGAAGTGATCTATTGAAAGGTAGGCACTAAGGCATCCTACATAAATCAACATGAAATAGAAACCAACTGATTTTGTTTATGATTTGAGATAAGGAAGAGTAAATGGGAACGTCAGACGACAAATAATTTCTGGCATAATGAACGGTTTGGTTGATAACAGGAGCAGTAGATAATGAGATCTGCTTGAACAATAGAAGGCACTCTAACAGGGTACTAGGCAGCTGAAGCGTGTTGAACACCAAAGAGTGTGTTAGGATTTTACCGGTGCAGGGAAACTGGGAAATGAAGGCTAATACTCATAGATGGTAGGATTTGGCTAACTGCGAAAGAGTTTTCTGGGAAGTGCCATGTTCAAGAATTTTGTTGCCAAATCGACCTTTTTGAAAATGTAACAGAGGTAGTATCCATTTTGTCCAAATTTTTCCCCGTCTGATTAAGTTTAACGAGTCCAGACGAGTAAAATCGGTGAATTTTTCATGTTTAGAGAGTCTGAAAAATGTCAGGAAAGACAAATCTGTGCCCCATCTGATTAGATTTAAAGAGTCCAGATGAGCAAACTCGGTGAATTTTTCATGTTTAGAGAGTCTGAAAAATGTTAGGAAAGACAACTCTGTGCCCCATCTGATTAGATTTAATGAGTCCAGATGAGCAAACTCGGTGAATTTTTCATGTTTAGAGAGTCTGAAAAATGTCATAAAAGACAACTCCATGTCCTGTCTGATTAGGTTTAACGAGTCCAAACGAGTAAACTCGGTGAATTTTTCATGTTTAAAGAGTCTAAAAAATGTCGTAAAAGACGACTCCATTGGGGTACCTTTGTCATGTCTTGATAACCGGGAACAGCAAAGGGGTAATAGTAAGCTCGAAACAGTTCATTTTCCGTAAGTTAGTCCATGGAATCCGGAAAAGTGAGAAATCTATGTTCAATGGACGTCTACCTCATTTTGTTATGAGTACGAGGAGACGAAGTAAACTCAATATACTTTGTGAAATTTTAACGAGTCCAACAAAGAAAACTCGGTACCTCCGTGAAATTTTAACGAGTCACGCGGAGAAAACTCAATTTACTTTTTCTGTTTAAAGAGCTTTGAAAAAGAGGAAAAGAATGGCTCCTTGTTCTTTGTCTCAATAGTTTAATGAGTCTGACAAAGGTGACTCGGGATTTTTTCGATTTTATGAGCAAGAAAAAGATTCCTAAAAAGAATGCTCAGTACTTCTCCATAGTTTTAATGAGTCTGAAGAAGAAAACTCTAGGTTTTTCGGATTAACGAGCAAGAAAAGAGCAAAAAAGAACTTTCGATGCCAACTTCGTATAAGTTTAACGAGCCTGAAGAAGAGAACTCGAGGTTTTTCAGATTAACAAGCAAGAAAAATACCATAAAAAGAATGCTTGATAAAACATGAGTATGTCTGCACATAAATCTTGATCCCTTATTAGAATCATCAGTACCAAATCTCGAGAGTTGCGACATGTGTACAGCGAGGAATCACGACTTTGCTGACTGACTTAAGAGAGTCATGCCCCAGAATTTTCTATAAGAAGGTCAGAAGACATTCATTTTCACTGTTTTGAGTGCTGTGAAGAAGCTCTAGAGTGGAAAAAGGGGTGAAAATTTCAGCTGACGATTACGGTCAATCCGGGAAGCAGTCTTCTATTCCGCGAGATCTAGGTAAGAGCTAGAACCTCCTGTTATCATTTAATTGCCAATTTTTTAGTTTTTGCTGGTTCAAAATTAGGAAATTTTGAGGCCCTCGAAAAATATTTGTGCCTAACGCGGGTCAGGAGTACAACAGCCGCGTTGAACGCATAACCCGTGAAGTAAGTGCGCGTTAGAACGCTCTGTTTTGTATTAATGCCCGCATTAGGTGCAACATGCTTTCTAACAATTCAATTTTTCCATTTTTGAAGTGGTCCAGGCAAATTTTAATCAGTTGGAAATGTTGCATTTGCAGGTGTTCAGCTGTTAATCATGAGTATCTGGCGAGAGAGAGAGCATGAGTGGGAAGAATGAGAGATGGTGACGGATGCGACAAGTTTAATGGCTTTCCGGAGGTGCGGATTGCTTAAGTATGCCCGTTTAGAACTGATGAGGGGTCAAGAGGACCTCTTGAGGTGGCTGATCTAGCAGTGGGACGAACGACATCATGTCTTTCGGATTGGTGGCAACGAGCTCGCCATCGAAAAAGATGATGTTTACTTTTTGACCGGCTTGTCATGTCGTGGGGCGAGGTCGAATTTGACGGGGTCCAGAGCTGACCCTCGTTCCAGTACTGATTTGATCCATGCGCACTGCATACGTGGCACCCAGGCTGTGAGTAACCAGATACCTATTGCACAGGTGACTTTGAGACCCTTGCGGTCTATTCTATGGATGATTGTTCGCTTGGCAGGTGCCAAGAGTCAGCATGTGGCGACCAAGGCTTAGATTCTCCTAGCCTTGGATTGTATGCAGCCTCAAGTTTTCGACTGGTGTGATGGTGTGGTTCGTCGGGTCCGAGCAGAGCTTACTGCATGTAATACCCGTACTCAAAGAGAGTTTGGGTATGGAACACTGATTGTTTCTTTCATACTGGAGCGGATACCACTGATGAGGCCCAGGATCCCTACAGCACCATTGGGTCCACGCGAGCCGAGGCAGGCTCGGTGAGCCACTTTGCTTCCACGGACTGGAGAGGGTCTCGTCCGTCACTGCTTTGATGAGGGATTGTTTGATTGGCTAGACTCTCAGATCATCATGATTGAGGATTATCCCTATGCAAGGATGAACTTCACAGGCGATCCCAAGTTAGTCTTGCCCCCTAGCACCCAGTGGGGCCCTGATGGTAGGAAAAAATGATCAGTGCTTTTCAAAGAAGTTTTTTGTTTTTAGCTTTTGAATGTTTATGTAAAAAAAATTTTGTTTAGAAAGGGGTGAAAATTTAGTTTTGACATGAAACTTTTGCTTGCTTGACACGGATGTGGCACCTGTCCGTCCAGCTGGGGCCCCTCGCTATGCACGGCGAGGATTGCAGCTACCTGGGGCTGGCGCACCTATAGAGGATGCGGAAGCCGGCGACGACGATGATACCCAAATTTTACATGAACTCTCCAGGAACCTGGAGGGTCTGAGTATGGGTATACCGCTGCTTCCTATGCGGGAGGTTCCAGTTCGTCTGCAGCGGCATACTATGGGTGTGCCGGAGAGATACCTGGTTCCCCTGAGGAGGATAGCTAGAGCAGTTGTATGCTATTATGAGCATCAGGCTTAGTTGGTGGAGTAGATGTATTAGTGTCAGAGCATGGCTTAGTGTAGCCAAATTTTGTAAAACACCCCAAGTTTTGGGAGATTTTTTATTTTTGATGTTTACTGTGTACTGGACATGACATATGTATATATATATATATATATATATATATTTGGTGATTTTGTGTTTTTAAATTTTTATGCATTTTTTGAGGGGATAAAAATATACGTACTCATGAGTAAATCTTTTACAATAAATGTGACAAATGCCAATCTAACACATAATTTTCCAAAGAATCGGCTAATGCATTAAATTCTCTAGGAACGTGCTCAAATGTGATTGTTTGAAATTGACGCTCTAAAAGTCGCACTCGTAAAAAATAACGTAACAACACAGGGTGGCAGACACGGTAATGATATTTTAACTGCATAATGATGAGTTGGGAATCTAACCTGACCACTAAATCGGAGATGTCACGAGATGCCGCTTCCGTGAGGAGTTGGATCACTAACATGTACTCAGTGACATTGTTGGTGGTGTTACCTAGGAAGATCCCCCCGGAACCAAGAAGGTTCGACTCAGGAGTATAGATAACCCAAGCAGCTGAAGCAATGTGTCTAGTGTGACGACTAGCACCGTCTGCATACCCGACGTATGATAACGAATGTGATGACATCTGTGCGAAAGAAAAAGATTACATGAGAAAAACATCTTAAACCAAACAAATAATCCAGAAGCATCAAAAATAAAAATAGGAAAAAATTATATACATAAAATTACAAAGCATATGCCTAGTGCGAAACTAGGCAAAATACTTCTTCAGATAGAGCCCGTTGTGGGGCTCCTCGAGTGGAATTCCATTACAGTCCTGTAGTTCGTAAGCTCCTTTTGAGAGGGCTTTAGTAATGATGTAAGGACCGAGCCACAATGGTTGGAGTGTTCCTGCCCCCAACAGGTCGTGCTTTTGATCATAAAGTAGAACAAGATCGCCCTCTTGGAAAGAACGAGGCTTGACAGATTTGTCGTATTGAGCTTTAACTCGGCGCTGGTGAACTTCGATTGCTAATGTAGCATCTTGACGAGTTTCGTCCAAATGATCGAGCAAGAGAAAGCGCTCTTCTATGGCGGTGGTGCTAGGCAGGAGCTCAATGGAAAGTTTGAGTGATGGGATTTCGCACTCGATTGGAAGTACTGCCTCCAGGCCGAAAGAAAGTTGGAAAGGTGTGAAGCCTGTGGCAGTTTTAACTGACATTCGGTATGCCCATAACGCAGAATATAACTTCCGATGCCATGTGGTTTTATGGTTTCCAACCAATCAACGAATCATGGTTTTGAGGACGCCATTTACGGCTTCTACTTGACCATTAGCTTGAGGATAATAAGACGAAGAATGATCTTTTCTGAAACCTAGCATGGATGTTAATTCGGTCATCATATGATTTTGAAAGTGAGATCCATGATCTGTGACAATCGATAGGGGTACGCCGAACCGACAGATAACCTGATTAAATAGGAAGAGAGCGGCGGTTTCGCCATCGGCCTTAAAAGTGGGAAGGGCTTCAGCCCATTTCGTAAAATAATCGACTGCAACCACGATGTAGTTGTGTCCGTTTTCCGAAGCGGGATTGCAGGTGACGAAGTCAATTCCCCATTTAGCGAAAGGACCGACGGAGATAACCGGGTGAAGGGGGGCAGGATGTGTGCGCATTTTCTTTGTGAAAATTTGACATGGATGGCATTTTTGGACTGCTGCAATGCAATCTTTAAACAAAGTGGGCCACCAGTAACCAGCACGCAAGATTTTTTGGGCAGTAGCTATGCCCGAAAGATGACCACCACATGCCCCTGCATGGCAGTCATTCAAAACGCGTTCTGCCTCATCGATAGTGAGACAACGTCGGAGAATAGTATCAACACCACGACGATATAGTGTATCGTTTAGCACGAGGTAGTGCTTTGCTTGGTGGCGGATACGACGACGGTCATTAGACGTGAGAGTTGGGCGGAAGCGTTGAGTTTGTAGGTAGACTAAGATGTCTCCATACCAGGGGTCCGAAGAGTCGACCAAGTAGACAGATTCATCAGGGAATGGATCATGAGCTACCTCTGCCGGGTCGATTCTGGGAAGGTCCGATAGTAATTCGGCGAAGACAAGGGATTTCTTTGCTTTGGCAACCGTGAACACCAAATCAAATTGTTGGAGGATGACGATCCATTTG
The DNA here is from genome assembly GCA_034641835.2 of Pinus albicaulis. Lineage (NCBI taxonomy): Eukaryota > Viridiplantae > Streptophyta > Pinopsida > Pinales > Pinaceae > Pinus > Pinus albicaulis. The sequence goes on along the minus strand of JAXQQM020063223.1, from coordinate 425,138 downwards.
GAATATTTCCCTCCAATAATTTGTCTAGACAAGATATGTCGCATGGGATTCTCCAAAGAAATCACCGTAGTCTATCGCAGCAATATATAATGTCGGAGCCGGGTGACGGCAAAAATTACCGCCAGAGAGAGTTTCTCCACATGTGAATAACGTAATTCAGGTCCGATGAGACCTTTTGATAAATATTAAATCACATGTTCACTGTCGTCATCATGTACTTGAACCAAAACCATTCCAAGTGAGGATGGTGATGCTGCCAGATAGAGGAGAAAGTCGCGTGAATAATCGGGGGCACTAAGGAGTGGGGCTGAAACCAGTGCATGTTTTAAAGCATCAAATGACCGTTGAGCTTGGTCATACCACAAGTATAGTGTTCCTTTCTTCAATAATCGCATGAATCATTTCGTCATCTCAGCATAGTTAATGATGAAACGACGCAAAAAGTTTTCCTTCCCCTGCAAGCTTTGGAATTGAAGGATGGATTGTGGTGCCAGCAATTCAATAATTGCTTTTACCTTATCGGGATCAACCCTAATCCTGTGCTTGGAAACAATGAACCCTAACAATCGTCTGGACTCGACCATAAATATGCATTTATGAGGATTCAAGCGTATATTGTAGAACCTGCACCTAGCAAAGATTTCTCTTAAATGAGCCAGGTGGTCTCGTCGCTTCTTGGAATGAGCCGGGAGGTCATCCAAGTATGCCTGTACAATATGCCGAATGTCATGAAAAGCATAGTCCATAGCCCGCTGAAAAGTTGCTCCAGCATTCTTTAGGTTGAATGGGATCTTTTTATACGCAAAGATGCCCCAAGGACAGATGAAAGCAGTTTTATGTTGGTTGTCTTTTTTTATGGCAGTCTGGTTGTATCCCGAGAATCCATCCATGAAGGAAAAAGATTTGCATCCGGCACAATCGTCGAGAATTTGATCAATGAACGGCGTAGGATAGTTGTCTTTGGGACAAGCGGCGTTCAGATCGCGATAATCAATGCAAACTCGAATAGTGCCTTGTTCTTTATCAACGGGAATCGGATTGAAAAACCATTCAGTTAAGGGAACGGGGTAAATGAAGCCAGCGTTTAAAAGTTTTTCTACTTCGACCTTGATGGCGGCTGCTTTGCGCGGGTGGACAGGTCTAAGTCGTTTCCGGATAGGTTTAGAATTTTCATAAGTCTTGATTTCTTGCTCGAAAATAGAAGGATCTATGCCGGGCATTTCATCATAAGACCAAGCAAAGACATCGCGGAATTCTTTAAAAAGAGATGTGAAGGACGCAATTTCCTCAGGATTGCAATCGGCTCCAATCTAAATATTTTCCACGATACCCGTTTTGACCGAGATATCAATGAGCAGTGTCTTGGAAAGATTACCCATGTTCCCTTCTGAATCGATAGTGTGGACAGTCGTATAAGAGGAGGGAACTATCTCAGGTTGTTCAAAAGATGGGATTTCAGTTTTTATCGCCTCCGAATCAATCGTCGAAGCACGATGGTGGAACTCTCCCCAAGGTCATTCTTCAAATGACATGATCTCTCGAATAGCTTCGTATGTAGGCCAGACTTCATTGAGGAGATCCTTAGAGAGAAATGTTATGGGAGAGAGGGTTGTACCTATGGTCGAAACCATATCAGTGGAGGGTTCAGATGCAGTTTGGATGGCTTGGTAAGCCAACTCAACTGGCGAAAGCGGCATCTGATCTCCATAGGAATCAATATCTGAAGGTGCCGGGATGATCCATGGGTCGCTAGAGCCATCCGAAGAGGTGGATATCATTGCAACCGTGTTTGGGATCTGCGGCGGTGGTAGAGGAAAACAACCTAGTAGGGAAGATGCCTTCAGAAGACCGGTACTGATACTGACGTAAGAGTCAAGGACACCTCCTATTAGGGGTACAGAGCTACTTGGTAAAGTGGAATAATCAGGGATGCAGAAGGATAGCTGGTCGACTGTGACTATTTTCCCATCCAATGGAAATAGGATGAGTCGGAAGACCGAAGACACGATGGCGGTCATAGCATAAGACCAACTGCGACCGAGCAATAGATTATAGTCGAGATGACGCTCTACGACTTCAACGTCCACGTTTACCATTTTCCCACTTAGAGTGATGGGAAAGCTAGCAAGGTATCCTTTTGGTAGGAAAGTGTGGCCATCGAAAGCTTTGAGGGAATTCGATGGCGGGGTTAGAGTAGGAGAACCTAAATTCAGCCAGCAAGCTTGTGACATAACGCAGGTCAAAGCACCTTCGTCTATGACAGTGCGATGGATGGGTCTCCCTTTCGACACAACCTGCACCTGGAATGCGAGTTGATGTGAGAGGCGAGGTTTGGTCTTTTCCATATCAAATACTGCTAGCATGGAATCCTGGGGATCTATTCCACCAATGGCCAAAAGCAAGGCTTTCCTTTGTGCTGGACAAGTTTGTAATACTTCAAGTGCAGACATAGCTGACGGTGCCTGCGCCAAATCTTCTACAATATTGTAGTTTTGGGCTGCACGTGCAGAGGTATTATGAGTCGTGCGTTGAAGTGTCCCTTTGGGGGGACGAATTACAGGTTCAACAGTAGGCCTTTCGATATGTAAATCATTGGGCGGTGGCGGATTGGAACTAGTTCCCGGTTCCTGAGCATCTATGGTAGGAGTTCCATAAAGCTTGGCGCGAGTCTGAAGGTCAATATTATTGATGCCATAAATGGCAGATGGTCCTTCGCCGGAAGGATACGAACCACCATTGCCCCGTTGATGGGGTTGTGGCGGGTTGTCAACCATATGTTGATGTTGCTGCTGTTGATTGGGGAAAGGATTGTGAAGAACGACAGGTTTTCTCCCAGAATCCTTGTTAGCAATAAAATCGGTGCATTCCTGCAACCGAGGACATTTGTATGTCAAGTGGTCCTCCACACAGATTTTACAAGGAAATTTCATGGGGTTATCCTTTCCTTTGTCATTTCTAGCAGAATTTTTCTGATTAGCGTTATTCTGATTATCAGACTTCTCTTCCGAAGAAGATGTTTTCTTCTTATTCTTCCTATTTTTTTTGCTAGGTTTTTGTGAGGTTTGCACCGAATTTACCTCAGCGAAAGGGAGAGGAGTCGTTTGGTGGGGGGCAGTGGCAGTTGAGGATGGCTGGGAGGTTTGCCCCCGAGACTGATTGGTGGCTACACCAGAGATCGTGCCAACGAGACCATCGGCATGAGCTCTGGTTTTCTGAGTAACCGGAGGATTTGGGTTACTAGGGGCATGGGGGAGAAGATCGTAAAGCGTGCCAGATTGTGAATAGATTAAATCTAAGTTTTGGGCATGACGAATACATTGATCTTCTGTCACTGCACCAGACAGGCCAATGTCTTTAGAGATGTGGGGTAAAAGAGACTTGCAAAACCAATTGGCCAAGAGATGGTCCGGTATTGGCGCTTTGACGAGCCTCCTCCTACGTCTCCATTCATGAATATGGTCGGAGATGTGGGTGGCGGTGTCTTGGCACATCGATGTTAACAATTCTATTCTGGTTTCCACTCTAATTGGTAGTTGGAAGTTCTTTAAGAACTCTGTCGCTAAAGTGCCAAACGTATTGATGGCGGCACGTGGTAATTCAATGCACCACTTGGTGGCATTGCCTGTAAGGGTGCGGGAAAACAGTCGAAGTCGGACACTATCATCTACCATGGAATTGGATATGGACCATAAATGGAAGGTAGTGATGTGTGCGGCCGGGTCGTCCCCATGCTTCCCATCGAACTTCGGGATATCGGAAGGAATCTTATGCGGTATTGGAGGCCAAAGCGAGTTATGGTTGATGGGGTCGTTCGTCAGCTTATGGATGTCAGGTATGTCCAAAGATGCCAAGAATGGCAATTGTGGATTTTCCCCCGAGTCTAACCAAGGCAGTATGGGCTGACTATTTGGACCATAGGGTCCCCCCATCCATGTGTCACCAGAAGGGTAAGTGGGACTTTGATAAAAACCTCCCATAGGTGGAGGAGTAGGAACATACGGTTGCTGTCCATAGGGCAGAGTGTATTGAGGGGCAAATGGTTGGTTGCCCCCAGCGTAAAAGTGCCCTCCCACTCCAGACGGAGGTTGGGGTTGGTTATTCCAAATGGATGCAATAGAGTTTCCCGGAGGTATACTAGTATTTGCATAATTTTGCAACGATATAGATCCTACACCTATGTTTGAACCACTTAAGGGGATAGTATTTACAATGGGTTGTCCCATTTGTCCTAAGGATTGCATAGGAAGAGAAATATTCCCTGCTACCTATGTATTGGTAACACTGCCCCCTAGTATAGTGGCCAGGGGGTTTGAACTCAACAGAGGGTTCCAACCGAAAGGGTTGCTAAAGGGCACCGAAGTAGTCGTGCTCGTGGGAGGAGCTACCATGGTCCCCAATGTGGTCACGGTAGGAGTAGATGCCGAAGGGTTCGGTAAACTACTGACAGTTGTGTTGACCATAGGGTTGGGGGTAGGCATATGTTGACTACTGGGGTTACCCAGTAATGGCATAGAACTGACCAATGGCGGGGAGGATGGTGGCGAACCAAGGATGGTTGCCATTGGCATCGTCCCTGTGGATGCCGGTGGTGAAATAGATGTTGGTGTGGCCGCAGACATATCTGTGCGTGGTGGAATTTGGACTATCACAGGTCCTAACGGATTAGTGAGCGGAGGATTGTAATTAGGTACAACGCCTTCAGTGAAAGGGTCCTTCGGGATTTCCGGCTGATAAGGGTCTATGTGATAATCCAGATTAGTCAGAGGAGACTTCTCTTCCGTAGAAGGCCCGGGTTCACCAAGGTTCAATCTTTCCTCTAGGGTGAGAGGAGGTAGACCTTGCTGTCGTCGAGACAGACGGCGTGGGTCAGGGGACGCCACGGTGACCAGTTTAATTTTAATAAAATTTTAAAATGTGATGTATTATGAAGTCTCAAATGACAGTAACCACACACCTACTAAAAATAAAAGACTCTCTAAAATCAATCAGCAAGCAGCCAGAATAGGGTGCCCTGTCTGAGTACTACCGCTCACTGGTGATGAAATCTAGTATCACAATAGCATACACATAGGGTTGGTCGAAAGTACAGTTACGGCCACTCTAGAGCTTCGCTCGAACCTCAAACGATAGGTGTAAGCACTCTCGTGAAGACGAGTACCCTCCTAAAGACCGAAGACAGAGTGGGTCCGTCTGTTTCAGGTACCAGGACAGCCCGTCCCAGTCACCTTGTGTAAGTCCCTAAAAGTATGGCCACTAAGGATACCTCAAATCACAGACATCATCAGGGGGTCCACGGTCAAGGACAGTGTGCTATATGGGCAGAATACCTAGATCCCCGATCTAGTTTCGACATCCCCGAAGGGAACCCCAATATATAACACACCCACAGGATGTAGTCGAAGGCGGGCTACCTTCTAGTGCACCCAAGTGTTGTCTCGCGCTGAGCTTCGGTAAAGTAATGGTCCCAATAATGTGAGTGCAGCAGGATTTCACTCGTTAATGACTCTAGTTTTCAAGTTTTGAGATCTTGGGTAGTTTTATCACTTTCCTAACCCAAGATCCTAGCCTGAACTACTGTTTTTGTGAGCTCAAAAAAGAGTTATTAAATTAATTTTATTATCGCTTTGTTTTTAGTGTACTTTGTTATTAGTCTTGCGGAGGGGGAATGGATGTATGAAGTATAGTGAGACTCTGACTCAAGAAACCATGCAAAACATGCTCTAAATATTAACTTCAATGAAGAGTGTTTCTACAAGGAGAGGTTTCTTTTTCAATCATCCATGCACCAACATGTAAATAACACAGCTCTAATTTTAAGATTCAGACTTCTATCTACCTCTTTTAACAGTCTGTGAACTAAAATTTCAGAATAAACTCAGCTAAATGCAAAAAAAAAAAAAAAAAAAAATTCTCTTTTAAAAAGTAAATGTTTTTCACACTAACTAAATAAGAGAAACAAATAATCAATGCCAGCTTAGTAGACAAGCACAGGGATTCAGTCAGTGAAAGGTACTGGTGGCCAAAAAACTCTACAGCTAAAACATAGTCACAGTAGTGAACAGCAGGGTTTTTGGCTGAGTAACACTCTGTCTGTGAGAAAATACAGCGTTTTAATGCACTGTATTTAAGCTGAGACTGTGTTATAACGCACTGGATAAAATGCATAGGTCGCGTTAACCAGGGAAAAGCTCTTCAGTTGGCCAGACAGGAACAGGATTGAACTCTGCAAGCGTTTGGTATGTCTACTGGGCATCAAAAAATGGTCGGAAGGGTACTGAATAAAGGAGAGAAGAAATGAAGGGAAAAATAGTCCAGAAACTATGGGGAAAATCCCCAGCTGAGTCACCAATTCTGCTATAGGGTAAACTGCTTGGGTGGTTGGTTTTTGTATATCCCTCTCAGGGCTTTCCAGTGCCCGAGGCAGACAGTAAGATTAGCTATGCTGTTCACAAAGATGGCATGAGTGTGTTCATATTAGCTTGAAATAACTTGAAGGAATACAATAGAGAATTACCTCTTTGACAGTCTTGGAATCCCTTGGAGAGCGCTTTGCAGCAAAGTAAGAGTCCTTCTTCGCCGGCTCCAAATCTGAGACCTGAAATCAGTCAAAGCACCCGTGTAATTTCTAATATAACAAGTATCCTATCAATTAAATCAATATACTACAAACATCTATATTATACACATCTGAGCCATTCATATCATACTAAGTAAATATTGAAACAACAATGATAACATTAAGCATTGAATGGACAAAACAAACACAGTTCTATTGATTTTGAAAGAAGGAGGATTACAACCATCGGTTGTACCAAGCCCTCCTCAGTCTCCCAATCTCTCTTCTCTCTCTAGTGAAGAAGTCCAAGTCAACAAGCTCTCTAGGAGCCTCTTTGACTCTTGGCCTTCACAATGTCACACTATTCTCTATTCCACAGGTATACAAGAACCTTGAGCAATCCTTCCACCGTCAATTAAGAGCCTTCAGCTCCTTCTTATAGGAGAGGGAGAAAGCCATTGTTGCCCTTCTCTTTCCACTAGTTTGGAATGGAAAAAACTTAGATGTTTCTTTGATCTCCATGCTTTTGCCTCTTTTGGAGTTCATTCTTCTATGGCAATGACCAATAATGAACTGGTGCTTCTGCAGTTTCCTTTGTGAACTGACTCCTTTGTGAGGGAAAGTTGGAGATTCAAATCATTTTCCGCGCTCTTTTCCCAATTCAAACTTAAAACACGGGTAACGCTTCCCTTTAGTGTAAACAGAGCGTTGCCCTAGTCACTAACGCGGCCAATGCACTGCTTGCCTATGTTATAACACTCTTGTTTTGTTCTACATAGGCGTTACCCTGGCAGAAATAGGTTTAACTTAGGTCTTTGTACTTCTTCCATATTTGTCTTCCCCTCTAAGCTGATGAGGAGGTATTTTTACCTGTAACAAAAGGTTAGGTTAAGGTTAATGTTAATTTTAGCCTTGACCTTGACTTTAACCTTAACCTTAACATTACCCTTAACCTAACCTTAACGTTAACCTTTACATTCCCATAACCATAACCTTAATCTTAACATTAACCTTAACTTAACCTTAACCTTAACCTTAACCTTTACCTAAACTTAACTGTAACCGTATCCATAACCTTAACCTTAACCTATCCTTAACCTTGACCTTAACTATAACCTAACCCTAAGCATGACCAAACCCTTAACCTTAACTATAACCTAACCCTAACCCTAACCAAACCCTTAACCTTAACCTTATCTTACCGTTAACCTTAACTTAACCTTAACGTTAATGTTCACCTTAACCTTGACCTAACCATAACCTTAACCTTACCTTAACCTAGCTTAACATTAACCTTAACGTTAGGTTAAGGGTAAAGTCAAGGATAAGAATCAGGTTAAGGTTAAGGGTAAAGTTAAGGTTAGGTTAAGGGTAAAGTTAAGGTTAAGGTTAGGGTAAGATTAATTTTAAGGTTAATGTTAAGGGTTTGGTCAAGGTTATTAGGGTTAGGTTATAGTTAAGGTGAAGGTTAAGGTTAGGTTAAGGTTAAGGTTAAGGGTTTGGTCAAGGTTAAGGTTAAGGTTAAGGTTAGGGTAAAGGTTAAGGTTAAAGTTAGATAAAGTTTAAGGTTAAGGTTAATTTTAAGGTTAAGGTTAAGGTTAAGGTTAAGGTTAAGGTTATGGTTAAGTTTACGTTAAGGGTAAAATTAAGGTTAAGGTTATATTAAGGTTAAGGTTAAGGTTATGGGTTTAGTCAGGTTAAGGTTAAGGTTAAGGTTACGGGTTTAGTTAGGTTAAGGTTAAGGTTAAGGTTAAGGGGGTAAGGTTAAGGTTAAGGTTAAAGGTTTGGTCAAGGTTGGGGTTAGGTTATAGTTAAGGTTAAGTTTAAGGGTAAGGTTAGGGTAAGGTTAGGTTAAAGGTTCAGGTTAAGGTTAAGGTTAAGTGTTTCCTTGCCCTTAACCTTAACCTTGAGTTTAACTATAACCTAACCCTAACATTACCCTTAACCTTAACCTTAATCTTAAGCTTAACATAACCTTAACCTTACCCTTAACCTAATCTAAACCTTAAGCTTAACCTGACTAAACCTATAGCCTTAACCTTACCCTTAACCTTATCTTACATTGACCTTAACTATAACCTTATCCTTATCTTAACCTTAACCTTAACTTTTCCCTTAACGTAATGTTAACCTTTACCTAATCCTAACCTTGACATTACCCTTAACTTAACCTTAACCTTCACTATAACCTAACCCTTACCTTGACCAAACCCTTAACCTTAACCTTAACCTTAACCTTACCCTTAACCTTATCTTAAACTTACCCTTAACCTTATCTTAACCTTTACTTAACCTTAACGTTGACCTTGACCTTATCCTTAACCTTAACCTTAACCTTAACCTTAACTTTACTCATAACCTTAACCTTAACCTTAACATTACCCTTAACTCTAACTTCAACATTAACCTTGACCTTAACTATAACCTAACCCTAACCTTGACCAAATGCTTAACTGTAACCTTAACCTTAACTTATCCTTAACCTTAACCTTAACTAAAATCTTAACCTCAGGTTAAGGTTAAGGTTAAGGGTAAGGTTAGGCTTAAGGTTAGGGTAAGATTAATATTAGGTTAAGGGTAAAGTTAAGGTTAAGGTTAGGGTTAAGGCTAAGGTTAAGGTTAGGGTTACCTTATAGTTAAGGTCAAGTTTGAGGTTAAGGGTAAGGTTATAGTTAGGTAAGGGTAAAGTTAAGGTTAAGGTTAAGGTTAAGGGTAAAGTTAAGGTTAAGGTTATGGTTATGGGAAGGTTAAGGTTAAGGTTAGGGTTTGGTCAAGGTTAGGGTTAGGTTATAGTTAAGGTCAAGGATAAGGTTAAGTTAAATTTAAGGTTAAGGTTAAGGTTAAAGGTAAGGTTAACCTTAAGGTTACGGTTAATTTAAGGCTAAGGTTAAGGTTTTGTTAAGGTTAGGGTTAGGTTATATTTAAGGTTAGGTTATAGTAAAGGTTAAGGTTAAGACCAGTAACCTTAACCTTGACCTTACCGTAAACATTAAGCTTAAATTTTACCCTAACTTTGACTTTACCCTTAACCTAACCTTAACCTAAGTTAACCTTAACCTTGACCTTAACCTAACCTTAACCCTAACCTTACCCTCAACCTTCACCCTTAACCTTAACCTAACCTTAACCTTAACCTTATCTTAACCTTATCCTAACATTAACCTTAACCTTAACCTAATCTTAACCTTAACCACAACATTAACCTTAACCTTAACCTTAAAATTAACCTAACCTTAACATTAACCTTAACCTAACCTTGACCAAACCCTTAACCTTAACCTTAACCTTAACCTTTCCCTAACCTTAACCTTAATCTTAACTATAACCTAACCCTAACCTTGACCAAACCCTTAAATTTAACCTTAACCTAGCCTTAATGGTTAAGGTAATGTTAAGGTTAGGTTAAGGGTAAAGTCAAGGTTAAGGTTAAGATTAGGTTAAGGGTAAAGTTAAGGTTATGGTTAGGGTAAGGTTAAGGTTAGTTTAAGGTTAAGTTTTAGGTCAGGGTTAAGGTTAGGCGAAGGTTAAGGTTAAACATAAGGTTAAGGTTATGGTTTGACTTTACCCTTAACCTAATCTTAAGCTTAAGCTTAACCTTAACCTTATATTACCCTTAACCTTAAATTAACCTTAATATTAACCTTGACCTAACCATATCCTTCACCTTCACCTAATCATAAAATTAACCTCAACCTTAACCTTAACCTTACCCCCTGTTGGAGAGGTAAATCCCCTCTGCGGATAGAGGCGATCCTTACTAGCCCAGATCGGGTCTAGCAACAAGCGAGTCATGCTAATATGCAAGTTCCTAATTGCAAAAGTCCAAGATGTGACAAGAGTCCTACCTTAAGTGCTACACTATCGTCGTTTGTAGAGAAGATGGCACTTCCGTCCCTTGCTTCGGTAGATCACAATTCTCCCACTCAATGCAATCGAACACCTGCATGTACAAGAAGAAAGAACAAACAAACAAGCATAAAACCTAATAGATTCAATTATGTATCAATTAGAGAAGATACAACTCATAACATGAAATGTGAACATCTGAGTGCAACCATAATCAAAGTCATTTATTATTAATCAAAACAAAGAAAGATACAACCTGAGCTCTGACGCTGGATCTTCCTTCGGCGGGTTGACAGAGGAGTATCTCTCAGTAAAGCTCGTCGAGACAAGAAAAAGTCTCTCTCTCTTTGGCTGTCTGATGATAATCTCCTTACAATTGATTCAACTCTATTCAGGCTAGCTTGCAAAGGGAAAATGACAAGATTATATAGATGGTGGAAGGGGAGTTGGGATCCCTACTATGGTGGGATTGGCCCTATCCTCAAGGAAGCTTCCATGATAGGTGGAAAACCACTTCCCCTACATGGAGATCCAGAGCCAAACCTCCCAACTCAATTTAGAGACCAGTTCAGAAGTTGGTTGGAATAAAACTTCCGCCATTTATTTTTAAAAAACACTCCTTATTAAGCCTGGCACAAGTGATGCATTAGGACAGAGCGCCAGTTGGCGCGTCCTCTTTGGTGGATTTACCCCATTGGCGCAAGGGCTGAATTGGCTAGTCGCGCCAAGGCCAAAAAGGCTATTTTTAGGGCTTTTCACAGGAAATTGTCTTTAGGGGAATGATGGTCCTTGTCAAGGGGGATGCCATGAAAGTGGTTTCAGGTCATGTCACTGCTCACAGGTCACAGAATAAGCCCTCCAATGTGCGATATGGGGGATTGTAGGGACAATGACAAATTACTGTGTAACAGATGCCCCCTAAAGAATGAGGCCCGAAAGAGAGAGAGGGGTGAAATGCTTTATGAGAACGTGTCCAACTAAAAACACTACCATCGAAAAACCTGCGTAGACAAGTAAAAATGATATCTCAAATACATGATATATATGTGGTATGGGCATAGCCATCCGTAATAGAGTATACAATAATCAAGATCCAAGGCATGGACGCAGCCATCCAGTAAGGATCGATAAATAGACTCAGGTATGGTCACAACCATCCCGTGAATGAGTCATGTAACTAATCATAATAATCCACAAAATCGTAGCCTGGATTCTAACAGACAAAATCTAGGGTATTTCGCTCCATCTCGACCTGGACAAAGTACAAGTTCAAGCATGTGAATAAGTGAGCTAAAGTCGAACATGCAAGAACATCGTCTGATTACCAGCCAATGATGAAAGATGTTAACAGACGCGAGAGGAACCACCAATAATGACAATGGCCCTTAAGGTACTATAGGTACAATCCATCGTATGTGAATCAATGAGCTGGCATCGAACACCCGCAGAATCATTTGATCGAAGGTCAATGATGAAAACCTTGCGTCGAATGCGAAGAACCTGCCATTGAGGCATGCAGGCTCCAAGGTATCAGAAGGGAGTCTCTAGATCAGCTTCCTGGATAATGATCTGAAGCCGACAGGAAGTGACCTTGATCGAAGGTGGGCCATAGTGTTTCCCACATCTTCGACGTGAGACAGAGGATCATAATGTTGTGAATCTGGATTAGGTGAGAATCAGAGGAAGGTTGAAACTGCAAAGGTCAACTTCTCTTGAACATATCGGTGGCACGAGAGTGGATTTGGCAGTATTTGACATCAAAATATCAGAGGTCATGATGACGAGGCAAAGAGCAGTTAAGAGGTCAAAAAGGATTACCCAAACCCACGGAGGCAAACAGATAATTAGATGAGATGTCCCCAACCTGACACAAATGCAGACAAGTGCCATGTTCAAGAGCAACATACTGCCAACAAGACGACGATACTGGTTCCATTTTCCCCACCATTTTTGGCGAGTACCCCAATTATTTTTGAAAACAAGCTTGAAGGGGATAGCATATGCTTGTAATATAAGTTCGTCCTTCGGACGAATCCATCCTAGTACATTTAATGAGCCCTAGGAAGGAGAAACTTGAATATCGTCATTACGACTAAATCCAATGTCATCAGGGTTTAACAAGTCTGAAAAAGGAAGAACTCAGTATCTTTTTATGTTTAGAGAGTTTGAAAAGACAGCGGAAAAGTAAACTCCAACAGTCCCTTTTTGTAAATAGTTCCTCAAATCCGAAAAGGAAGAAAACTATGTCTGATAAAACCTCCTAGTTGTGATAGGCTAGGGTATTGATCTAGGTGGATATTGGTGGCCACCCACCTATTCCACTTGGGCCCCCACCATTGTCTCTTTCAGTTTTTCAGTTTCGGCATAATTTACTATTTTTAGCAGTTTTTCGGGTCCTGAACTTCCAGAGCCGTTTTGAGGCCCTAAACGACGTTTTTTGGGCATATCATTCCATTTTGGAATTATATTCATGGCGAAATTTTTAGTCCTTGGATAGAGCTTTCTAATGATGTATCATGAGCATCAAACAGAGATAGTATGCCAAAGTTACGTCCCTGGGAATTTGAAACACCAATTTACCCAAACGGGGCCCATATTTTTGGCGCTTCATCTCCTAGGGTTAGGTTTTTGGATCTTTAGGGTTCTCCATTGTTTCTCAATAATAAATATTCCCTCGAGCCTCATTTTAACTCAGTTTAGAGGCCTGTAGCCGCCACATCTCTCCTCAGAGATAGCTACTAGCGCCCTAGCTAGTTTTATTTCCATTCTGTCTGTAAGCAAATTTCAGTTCTTTGATATTAATGAAATGAAGTGTTATTTCCGCTGCATCTCTATATTTATGTTTATATGTTTATTCTGTTGCATTCCTACATAAATCCAGATCAGTGGTATCAGATCGGTCTGCTTTTTCTCAATCCTTCTTTGCATGTCCCCAACGAGGTCGGGATATAAGGAGCTAGGGCTTGATCTGGTGGAAACTTTGCAAGATCAGCCTCACAAACCTCGACGGACGCCCATGGGGGATGAAAAGAAAGACGAGGGAGTAGGAAATCCTATCAAAATATTGCTCGAGGAGGCCCTCGAAAAACAAAGGAACGCAATGATGGATAACTTTGCTCAGATCCTTCAACGGCTGCCCACTGGCGGCGCATCCGCATCCAGCAGCCACTCTGGAGGTGCGACTCCTTTTAAGGTACAAGTAAATTTTAACATTCCCATATTTGAGGGTCAAATAGACACAAATGCCATAGATAGATGGTTGAATCTATTAGAAGGATATTTCTCTGTTCATGACTTTTCAGACCGGGAGAAGATTATCTTTGCACTCCTCAAAGCTACCCCCCATGTTAAGGACTGGTGGGAAACCTACTGTGAGAACAAGGACCAGACAGAACACTCTCTTTTCTCGGCTGTACCAACTTGGAATTCTTTCCGAGACACCGTCAAGGAACAGTACTATCCCGTGGGGAGCTATGAGGACAAGTACATACAATGGACCACGCTGCGACAACAAAGGGATCAAGGCATGAGCTGACAAATCTGTTCCATACCCTGCACACCAAATTGGCTATCAAAGATTCATAGAAACATTTGGTGCTAAAGTATCGCAGCTATCTGCATAGATACATTTAGGAGGAAATGGAGTTCCTCGACATCTCCTCACTTGGTACGGCATACCGGTATGCTGCCAAGATTGAGCAGAAATTCAAACAGAATAAGCGAGACTTTGGATCTGCGAATCAAAAGCAAGGGAAAGGTGCTTCCAAACCACAGAACAAAGGACAGAGCCAAGGCATGGCGACTAAAGAAAACCTGTCAAAGCCACAAGAAAAGAACAGCACCACAAAGCCAAAGAAGGACACAAGAAAGTGGTGTGAGTTCCATAAGAGCTCCACTCACAACAAAAGTGAGTGTCGGGCCAAGCAGTCGCTAGTGCTCGAGATGAGGGATTCTGATTCAGATGCATGCTCCAACTCCGAATCAGAACCGGAAAAGGGGAATGAAAAAGGGAAACAGATTATTGATGCGGAGCCCAATGCCACTGTTGCCACTACAAAGATCCAGAAGGAGGAATCGGAAGATCCAGAGGAGGAGGAACGTCTCTTCCACTCCCAGATGTGGGTAAAGGGCTCCCCTGTACAGTTCATTGTCGACAATGGGAGCCAAAAGAACCTCATTTCAGCAGACGCCGTGAAGCGGTTGGGCTTGCCGACCACGGCTCACCCACATCCATACACCATCGGGTGGCTTCACCAAGGACGAGATCTCCGCGTCAGCCAGCAGTGTCGCCTTCCCTATAGCATCAAGCCCTTCACGGATGAGGTATTATGTGATGTTGCTCCTATTGATGTTTCCGATGTATTATTAGGACAACCATACTTGTGGAAGCGTCATGCTGTGTATGAGTCTCGACCTCGTGCTGTTATTATTACTTTGGGAAATAAGTTGTACAGGATACCAGAGGTGCCACCTCCTACGATTATCTCTTTGGTTACTACAAAACAATGCGATGGCGTATTTCCCAGAGCAAGGAAATAAATTTTCCTAGTCATGAGGAAGAAAGAAGAATGTGTGACCTCCGGACGGGGCTCCCTCACCGCGACAACAACAAATGGATAAGGTTGTGGAGGAGTACGGGGACATATTCACCTCACCCACAGGGGTTCCTCTGCACTGTCAGGTCAAGCACCCGATTGATTTGACCCCCGGTGCGCCGCTACCTAATGGACCGATCTATCGGCGCTCTGTTCTGGAAAATGATGAAATCAAGAGGCAGATTTAGGAGCTGTTGCAGAAAGGTCACATCAGACCAAGTTCATCGCCCTGTGGGAGCCCGATCGTGTTGGTACAGAAGAAGGATGGGACGTGGAGACTCTGTATTGACTATCGGGCGCTGAACAAGATCACTGTCCATAATAGGTACCCAATCCCATGGATTGATGACCTTCTGGACCAACTCAAAGGTGCAAAATATTTCAGCAAGATCGACCTGAAGTCTGGGTATCACCAGGTACCAATTGAACCCTCTGATGTGTGGAAGACTGCCTTCAAAGCCAAGGAAGGCCTTTTTTAATGGCTAGTCATGCCTTTCGGGTTGACGAATGCTCCCGCAACCTTCATGAGGATGATGGATGACATCTTGCGGCCATTCACCAACTCATTTGTAGTGGTGTACTTGGATGACATTATGATCTTCAGCAAGACTTGGGAAGAGCACCTTCACCACATCCGACAAGTCCTCCAAACACTGCGGCAACACAAGTTGTGTGCCAATTTGGAGAAGTGCACATTTGGCATGACCCAGGTTCAATATATGGGATACATTATTGATGAAAGGGGGGTGCATGTGGATCTAGCCAAGATCCAAGTCATTCAGGATTGGCCAGCCCCAACCACTATAACAGAGCTTCGCAGCTTTCTGGGTCTTGCTAATTTCTACTGTAGATTCGTGTTGGGATTCTCTCATATCACTTGGCCCTTCAGTCAAGTCACCAAGGGAGGAGCGAGAGAAAAATTCTTTTGGTCAGAACCTCAACAGAAGGCGTTCATGGAATTGAAAAATCGCCTCTGTTCTGCCCCAGTGCTCACATTACTAGACTTGCAACAGCCATTTGAGATCGAAATAGATGCCTCTGACTATGCTATTGGGGCAGGTCTTACTCAACATTGACATCCAGTGGCATATCACAGTGAGACATTGTCTGAGACAGTTCGCAAGTATCCCACCTATGACAAAGAAATGTATTCCATTGTGCAAGCTTGTCGATAATGGAAGAATTACATTTTGGGGAAGGAAACAGTCATCCACACAGACCACCGACCCCTACAGTTCATACAGACATAAGGGAAGTTGCAGAATGATCGCCATCAGAAGTGGTCCACATATTTGCAACAGTTTCATTTGAACATCAAGTACAAGAAGGGTAGCACCAATAATGTTGCAGACTGCCTCAGCCGGCCACCGATCGTGGCGCTCACCACCGTGCTCAACTCTTGTGGGCACGAGACTTCTGATTGGCCGCTTCCTTATGAGAGTGACCCAGAATTCAGCCACACTTACAAGGCGCTCTTGGGGGGTACGCAAGTTCCAAAATTTCACCTCCAAGATGCACTTTTATGTCACCTGGGACACCTTTATGTTCCTTCAAGCGAGTGTGCCAAGATGATATGGGAAGCACACTACAGTCGCGTCACTGGGAATTTCGGGGTTGAGAAAACAGTAGCAATACTACAGAAGTATTTCTATTGGCCGAACCTTTGAAAGGATGTCAAGAAGCACATCAGATCCTGCACTGCTTGTGCCATTGCCAAACCGACCATCAAGAAGCAAGGCCTATATACTCCACTACCTACCCCTAGTCGATCTTGGGAATCCATCTCCATGGATTACATGTCGGGCCTGCCTTCTACTAAGAATGGAAATGACTGTGTTTTCGTGGTCGTTGACAGATTCTCGAAGATGGCCATCATGGCGGCCTGTAAGAAGAATATCACAACAGAAGCCACTGCTAAACTCTTCTTTGAACGAGTGTGGGTGCACTTTGGGATCCCACAGTCTATCATATCAGATCGAGATAGCAGGTTCCTCAGCACATTTTGGTCCAGCCTCTTTCCATCCCCAAACAGATGGCCAGACAGAGGTCATCAACAGAATGATTTTACACATTCTGCGCATGTACAATTAAAAGCATCCACACACATGGGATAAGAGCCTCCCCTATGTACAACATAGTTATAACAGGGCTCTCCACAGCTCAACCAGCCATAGCCCTCCTACTCTGTTGCCCCCTTTCGGGTGGGATTGGGATTCTGGCAACCCATATATGTCCCATTGATGTAGCCATACTTATTTACTTACCCACACTCTCTTGGGATTCATCTCATGTCAGTCTAAAGTTGACAAGAAAGTAGCTTCATCGCGTATTCAACACATTTTCCAATAGGTTCATGATATATTGGAAATATCCAATGTGAAGTACAAGTAGCGCCATGATCAACACGGAGTGCCACACAACTTCCGGTGGGCGACAAAGTATGGCTACATTTGCAGAAGGAGCACCTCACTGGACCCCACCGCAAGCTTCGCCCGCTCTGATACGGGCCGTACACCATCACCAAGGATGTAGGGAACAATGCCTTCGAGCTCAGTATTCCACCATTCCTTGGTCTGCACCCAATCTTCAATGTGGATTGCCTTCATTCTTACTTCCCACCTCTACTGGACACCTCAAACATTGCAGAACAACTCACACCAACAGAGTTAAACCCAGACTGCATGGAACATGCCACCACAGATTGTATCAGGGACATGAAAATAAAGAGCACTCACCAACAAAACATCCAACTGTATCGGGTTGTCAAAGCTGGCCAATTCCTGCACCAAGGCAAGTGGTTCACCGGGGACCAAGTTCAGCAGAAGTTTCCTCATCTCATGGAAGAACTCAACGCAATGGAGACCATTGCTTCCTAAGGGGGGAGGAATGATCCAGGTGGATATTGGTGGCCACCCACCTATTCCACTTGGGCCCCCACCATTTTCTCTTTCAGTTTTTCAGTTTCGGCATAATTTACTATTTTTAGCAGTTTTTCGGGTCCTGAACTTCCGGAGCCGTTTTGAGGCCCTAAACGATGTTTTTTGGGCATCGCGCCTCCAAAAAATATCATTTTGTTTTGGAATGATGTTCATGGAGAAATTTTTATTCCTCGGATAGAGCTTTCTAATGATGTATCATGAGCGTCAAACGGAGATAGTATGCCAAAGTTACGTCCCTAGGAAGTTGAAACACCAATTTACCCAAACGGGGCCCATAGTTTTGCCGCTTCATCTCCTAGGGTTAGGTTTTTGGATGTTTAGGGTTATCCATTGTTTCTCAATAATAAATAGGCCCTCAAGCCTCATTGTAACTCAGTTCAGAGGCCTGTAGCCACCACATCTCTCCTCAGAGATAGCTACCAGTGCCCTAGCTAGTTTTATTTCCATTCTGTCTGTAAGAAAATTTCAGTTCTTTGATATTAATGAAATGAAGTGTTATTTCCACTGCATCTCTGTATTTATGTTTATATGTTTATTCTGTTGTGTTCCTACATAAATTCGGATCAGGTATTCCTTTTTCGTAAATAATCTATCCCAGCCTGAAAAAGGGATAAATGTATACTGGGTAGATGTCGTTTCGCAGCCACTTTAATGAGATTGAAACAACAAGGGACTGGGCAATCTTTTCATGTTTAGAGAGTCAGAAAAGAGCTGAAAGATGACTCCAAAATGAATTTTTTTTGTGGTTTTATCGAGTCTTAAAAAGTATAAAATACAACTCGTATCACTGTCCAAGTCGCGTAAAAACCTGTCGCTGCACATAAAAGCGAGGGTAAAATCCATTTTTCAACAAAATATATTGAAATATTGAGAAAAATGACTTTCAAAACATAATTTGACTTCAAAAGTTATAAATATTTCACAAATGGTAAAAACATATTTACTTTTACTTTTTACCTCATTTGGAGAGCAAAAATGAGCTTTGGGTGTGCGAACTTGCGATAGTGATTGCGATCAATCTAGTACATCATCCAACTTCTCGTTTGTTATAGGTAAGAGGCGCTCCCCTCAGCTTTGTTTTGATCCATTTTTTGTAAGTTTCCATTGTGTATTTGACCTCTGGAGGATACCCTTTACAAATTTAGGGCTTCGCCAATTGGCACGGGTATCAGGCATGGACTCGCGCTAGTTGGCTCTTTTCTGCAAAGGGGTCGCTCCAGTTGGTGCGACTGTCAGCAAAATAGTCGCGCCAATGGCGCAACTCAAATTTTCACGTTAATTAACTAAAATGTGAGCCACTCAAATGAATTTTTAAGTGTTGCAGAGATCTAATAAGGCATTTTTAACCATGTTGGTGCAGATATCCAAGCACAATGGTGATTGAATGGAAGGAGAGGGAACATGGGGAAGAGGACGAAATGGCCATGGAAAATGAAGCTTGCATGAACACCCTTCGAGACTGTGGTATCAAGAAGTTTTTCCTTACACCTGTTTAAGAGCTCAACCTAAGATATTACAGTATTTGGTTAGCATATGGGACGAGAATGAGGAAGTATTAAAACTCCGAGACCAAGTACTAGCACTTGAGGTCTTCGATGTTTATTTTATAACCGAATTGTCACACAGAAGCCCAGTGCCAATCATGATGAGCAACAGACCTTCTGGGGAGAAAATGGATATGGTAATGGAAAGAGTGCACCCAGGGGCACAAATATGATCGGGTAGTGGGAAAGTAGACATCCACACTGTCCACAATTTAGCACTTCGAGTAGTGCTTCATACCATTACGCGGGCTGTAGGATCGCAGGCCCCGCATGAGGCAACAAAAGCACAGATCCTACTAGCTTCTGAATGCATGAATACTACACTGTTTGATTAGACCACCGCAGTGACAACCAACATCAAAAGACAGCTAAAAAAATTTAAGAAAACCAAACTGAAGCAGTTTGGGTATGGTTCCATTCTAGTGTCATTCATTTTGGAATGATTACCAATTTTCCAGGGCCAAGGGGAAATAGTTGTTGAGTCGATACCGAGAGAGTCAAGGATGACTCGCTGAGCAGTACTTATGCCAAGGTTAGGAGGGGGCCAACAGATGTGTTGCAAGCCCGAGTTCTTTGTGTGGTTACGGCATCAACTGATTGATGATTGGCCCTATGCAGGTACTGATTTCACGGGAGACCTAGATCTCCCACTTAGGGACGACTGGGATGAGGAGCTGGGTATGAATCTTTTTGTTTTTTATGTATTTATGATTTTTTTGTGATACATGTCTATTCTAACAACAGTTTTATGTGTATGCAGATGTTGGCCCAAAGAGGCCCATGGGCATGTCGCCCATTGCACGGAGGACCCCTCTCGTGCATGACCCTCAAGATGAGGGCGGCGAAGGGAGCAAGCTGATCTAGAACCTGGAGGGCATTTCCTGGGGAATCCCGGACTATGCACAGCTGGCAGATGTCCCATTGTCTTACCAGCGACACACTGTGGGGGTGCCTAGTCGCCTTCACCGACTGCTGAGGTGATTGGTGTGCACGGTGGCATGTTACCACGAGCACCATGCTGATTAGTCATTAGGGCTTTTTATATGCATATTTTTTGAGATACATGTTGTCTTTGGCTATTATTAGACAAACATGTATATTTTTTGACTTTATGTGATGTACACAAACTACAAACCATTCGACGTATCTATCTATATATCTATTTCTGGATGGATCTTTTTACATGTGATGATGTTTCCTATAAGTCATGCAAATGTCGAATACAATGTTATCTGATGTATTAGTTGCATAACAAACGACCCAATGAAAAAGTTCACAAAATGTCTCTAATCACACATTTTATTTTTATGCAAGCTTAAAAGCACACATGAAAGCACACATGCAAACTATGGTTGGAAATGAGTTTTATTTTTATGCAAGATTAAAACAAAAACTATGATTGAAATAAGGAAAATGGGCATGCCCCCCAGCATGGTGTCTCAATTCGAGGTACATGCCCCCCAAGCTTTAGTCCATAGGAAATGGAGTGAAGGTTCAAAAAACAAGATATGTGAGCTAAATCTAACAAAAATTGAATTGAACAGGCTCGTGTTTCATTGTTTTAACAAGGTTGACACACTTAAAATAATTGTCCTCATAGCAACTTGTTTCATTGTTTTAGGAGCTTGACACAAGAAGAGGAACTATGCTCTGACGAGCTCAATGGAGAAGGCTCAGGAGGGGGATAACTAGATACATCATGCTCTGGACAATTAGACATTTCCCCTAGGCCAGGCATGAACGAGGAACGATGATGTCCATCGCTCCACGACAGATCTTCAAGAGACATTGTTTCAACAATAGCTTCATCGGAAGGGAAAACTTCTCTTAAAGGAGCATGTTAAGGAGCATATCCAAGTCCATGCTTGAAGGAGCATGTTAAGGAGGAGGAGGATTAGATGCAGTGAAAATTTCACAATAATTAATCTCAACTGGAGTTAACGGCATCGATTCTACGAAAGAGGTCACCTGTTCAAGCGAACGGATGATCCAGGGGTCATCAGACCTAGAGACCATATTAACTTGAACGGTGTGCGGTGGTGGCGCGAGAAAAATACCCATGAGGATGGGGTATTTGAGGAGACTGGGTCCTACACTGTCAAGGGGGATTGGGGATCTGATCCACGTAAGGAACGATGTTCTTAGAGGATGAGGTGAAGAAAGATATCTGATCCACAGTAACGATTTTTCCCTCATGAGGGAACTTAAGAAGTCGGAAGAGGGTGGATGGCATGCATAGCATGGCGTGAGTCCAACTGTGGCCGAGAAGCATATTGTAGTTAAGTTTGGCGTCAACCACTTCTACTTCTACGTTGACTGTCTTTCCCTGTAACGTAATCGACAAACTCTCGAGAACACCTAGGGGTTTTGATTCCTAACCATCGAATGCTTCTAAGGCATTGGGAGATGATGAAAGAGCTGGAGAGATGATGGTCTTCTAGCAGGCGGATGACATAACACAGGTGGAAGCACCTTCATCTACAACGGCTCTATGAATGTTGAGGCCGTTAATCCCGACTTGTATAACAAGAGTGATTTGATGTGGAAGTCAGGGGGTAAAATTTTCTAGGTCGAAGGTGAGAAGATTAGAATTGGCGGGATCAATTCCATCGATTGCAGACAACAGAGCTTTCCGTTGCGATGGGAAAATTTGAAGAACTTCCAATGCAGACATGGGAGAAGGCGCCTGTGCCAAATCCTCAACAATACTGTAGTGCTGAGCGGCATGGGAATTTGGGTTGTAGGAAGATCTTTGCAGAACACCTTTAGAGGGTGGCCTCACAACAGGTTCAGCACTGGGCTTCTCAATTTCCAAAG
Organism: Pinus albicaulis; assembly: GCA_034641835.2. Lineage (NCBI taxonomy): Eukaryota > Viridiplantae > Streptophyta > Pinopsida > Pinales > Pinaceae > Pinus > Pinus albicaulis. The sequence goes on along the minus strand of JAXQQM020063223.1, from coordinate 402,841 downwards.
GACCGGAGATAGGTGGGGGAGGTGGGCCATCCATAACTTCCTTTCCAGTTGCTTGATGTGATCCGGCATAATCCTTCGAACGCGTAGCAATTGAGATAGGTGCAGCACCATTCATCATAAAGACCTGGGACCCAAATGGCATAGATAGTGAATGCTGCTCAACCATCTGGGTCTGCTGAGACAAGAACGGTTATTTAAGAACTGCCGCAATCCCTTTGGAGCCTTTCAGAAGTTGAGCAATTTCAGATCGTTGGGGACAATCTTTGGTATAATGATCTCCTTCACAGATAAGGCAAGGGTACTTAGGTTTATGTTGAGAACTGTCATCAGTACGAGGTTTATAAGACTCTGGTTTTGGGGCGTCGGGTTTTGATTTTCCCTTGCCCTTCTTCTTTCCTTTGGAGGCATTTTTCGTGGGATTAGCCTAAACGGCGTTGACCTCCACAATCTTGCCAGAATCTGGAGGGGCGGGAAGAGAAAATTTATTGGAAGAATTGGATTTCTGCTTCCCATTAGAGGATTTCTGAGAATTTTGAGACACAGAACTAATAACACCATCTATCGCTGGGGTAGGTGGTGATTTAGAGGTTCTCGGGCATGGAGCATCAGTCAAAATATCATAAAGCATGCTAGACTAAGAGTATACCAGATCAAGATACTGGGCACGTGCTATGGCTTGTTCTTCAGTCACACATGCCCCCATAGCAATATCTTGAGCAATTTTTCTAACGAAGGAGGTGGTGAACCAATGAGTTAGTAGCTGATCACGTATATCAAACTTGATCATTCTATGACAACATCGCCACTCATGAATATGATCAGATATGTGGGTGGCTTTATCCTGCTTCAACGAAGTCAGGAGATGCATCCCGGCTTCGTAACAAACCAGTAACTGAAAGTGAGTCAAAAAATCCATGGCTAACGTATTGAAATCTTAAAAGATGCTACGGGGTAATTCTATATACCACTTAGTGGCAGCGCCAGTAAGAGTGTGCTGGAAAAGACGTAGATGAATTGAATCATCCACCCAAGAATTGGACGAACACCACAGATGGTAAGTCATTACATGAGCTTGGGGGTCCTCTCCAGCTTTACCCTCAAACTTAGGGAAGTCACCAGGTACCTTGGTCGGAACTGGAGGCCAATAAGGATTGTGAAGAATCAAATCATTGGTTAATTTAGAAACGTCCGGTAACTCCAAGGTAGCCAAGAACGACAATTGTGGATTTAATGGCATGCCAGGCCCTCGATAAGGACCTGTACCTATACTCCATGCTGGTTGAACATATCCTTGCTCCCATGAGTTCTGTTCCAAAGGATTTTGACCATAGGGGGTATAGGGCATATAACCAGTCTGATTCGGTTGCTGGTAACCAGTGTACGGGGGTTGATAACTAGAGTATGGACCCTGATTATATGTCGGCCCCATTTGAGCAGTATGCGGATTTGGCTGTTGAGTATAGGTGTAGCCGAGTTATTGAGGATAATAATTAGAACCTTGGAGCGAGTTATAATTCGGTCGAGATTGACCTTGAGGATAGTAACCGTTTTGGGGTTGAGCGGGCTGCTGATAGGTGGGACCCTGCTGAGCTTGATAATTAGGGCGCACCAGTTGATTCGGGTGTGGCATTGAATAAATCGACTGTTGGGCAGGGTTGATAGGATGTGCATGCTGGCCTGGTTGGACAGGTTGGCCTGGTTGAACGGGCTACCCTGGTTGAACAGGTTGACCGGGGTGAACAGGTTGCACAGGTTGTGCAGGTTGACCTGGCTGATGTGGGACACCAGGCTATGCCGGATGGGCTGGTTGTGCCTGATAACCGGCTTGACCTGCAACAGGACCATAATATGATCCTGGCTGATGTGCAACATTTGGACCAATAGGATACTGAGGTTGCATAGGTTGAGAAGGTTAGACTTTCCCCCCAGGACCGTAAAACGACCCTGTTTGGTACCCCAGTTGACCTGTGGGTCCTTAAGGTTTCCTTGGTTGGACCCTAGGGTGAGGCTGCATAGGTTGACCTGAAGGGTTGTAAGACTGTCCTTGCAGACCATATAAAAACCCCTGCTGGCCTGAAGGTTAGCCTTGTAAGGGCTGTCCTTGCAGGTCATAAGGATAACCAGGCTGGCCCGAAGGTTGGCCCTGAAAGGGTTATCGTTGTAGGTCGTAAGGTTTCCCAGCCTGGTTAGATGGAAAAATTTGACCATGAAGATAAGCCTCTAGAGTGGGTAAAGGTAAAGTATTCCCGTACTCATCATATTGATACGGAAAAATGTAAACGGGTGTACCATCCTGTGCATATTGCGAAAAATACGGGCAGTTGGGATCTTGAGAGGATTGTCCGACCTCGGGGTTCTATTGTTGTATGGAAAATCGATACTCCCTAGGAGGGATGTTCTCCGACATAGCAGACACTATATAGACATCTTCAGGAAGCGACGTAGCCCTTACGGATTGAGTAGTAACAACGGGTGTAGATGCAGCCACACAGATAGTGGGCTTGACGGGTACAGAAGTGACCTAAGGCGATGACGTGATGGGTTTCCTAAGAGACATCCCCAATGAAGGAATAACCAGCCTCGTAGAAGGAGTTGATATCCCCATAGAGGTGACGACCGTCATAATCTAACTTAAAGATCTATACCCTACTGGAAGTGAAAGACCAGGTGAAGAAATGACAGATAACTCGGAGTTGTCTTCTGGGAACAACTAGTAATCTTCACCAGATGCAGGGATTTCCTCACTAGGAGAATGGATGGATGCACCCTTATCTGAACCTACCACTAGATCTTGTAGCAAACGGCGAGGACTAGGAGGAATAACATCAGCTAGAAAAGGCGAACCCGATGTAAGAGGAGGGAAATGTTCCCCTACTCCAAATCCATACCAAGGGTCCGATAAGGGCCAATTGAACTCAACTGGTCCTCCAAAGGGAAGCTCAGATAGAACCAGTCCCTCGTCAGGAAATTCGGAAACGATGGGCTGTTGAGGTTCAGCAGAGGATTGTGAAACCTTTGATGAATTTTTTGTATATGGACTACCAATAGACGAAACTGAAGGTTCCACCACTGTGACAGTAACAACAAAAGGGAAAGATGAAACACAACACATGGGCTAAAAAATCACGGCACACAATCAAACGACCAACAAGAAAATTCTAAAAGGGCGTGTGATCGCAGGTGATTTATTTTACCACATTGAAACTTAGAAACTTCATCGTTTCATTTTTTCAGAGTATAGAAATGGATGAAAGGTGACTATATCTCTTTCAGTTTTGAAACAAGCGTGAAAGGACAAGCGTTTGATGATCCTTTCAAATTTAAAGATTCAGAAAAGATCGAAATGAATACTCAGGAATTCTAAGCAAAGGGTGTACCAAATAACCGTGAATTTCAATATACACCTTGGTTTCAAAATGAAAGAGAAATCAACCAAGGACTTAACGTACATGTAGGAAATCTACCTGAATGTTGTGTCTGGTGTATCACAGGTATAGGGCGGCAGACTCGGCTTCCTATGGATAAAGGATAGAAACCTAGTGGGGTCTCCCTTTATATACGCGATGGTATGGGGAGCACAAGTCCGTACTAGCACTGTCTTAATCCAAGAGGCGAACGACAACTACTAGGTTTAACGACGCTCGAACACATCTCTAACCTAGACCTCTAAATGTTTCATTAATGTTTCAATGTTTCCTTAGTGTAAATTGAATAAATTTTAATGTTAATCTTCATTTATGTTTCAATTTTCAGGCCCTAACGAGTGTTATGTTTTAAAATATCCTAAATGCACACTACATGCCACAGTATATCATTTCATTCGATGAAAGCTAATTAAGAGAGAGTTAAGAGCTTTTCACACAATACAAAAATGACCAAACAACAACCAGTGACATCTCTAATGCAGCTAATGGAAACTAAAAGCTTTCCTTTCCAAGTTACTAATCACTAATAACATAGAAAAGATTCGATTTTTATTTACTAATCAAAGCAAAAGAGATTTTTTTTATATTTTCAGTGTTTGAGAGCAAAGTGCACTAAAAAAATGAAAACTAATGAAACGAGCAATTTGAGAAGCGATAGAAAAGGAGTAAAAACAAGCAAGTTTCACTTAATGCAAACACACAATCAGACCTCAAATTGACAAAACAATCCCTCAAAACCAAGAGAATCCCAAAGACTCAAATGAACCATGTAATCTAGGCCCAAAACGAGACAAGGCGGAATTCGAATGAGGAAGAAGCCAATCACTCAAATAATGTGACAAAATGATAGAAAACCACCAAACGAATGGAGAGAAGCAATCACAAAGTTGATTGAATAGATAAAAACCAAAAACTCCCGCGGGAGGCTCGACACACTGTAGCACCTAGATGCCCGAGGGCTAGAATGTAAAATCGATGGTAGAAGGCAAACAACTAGAGGATGAAGGTCACACTCATTCAAACAAGGCTTCAGAACACTCAGATAATCATAAAAATGAAACCAAAATCACAGATCAAGCTCAGAAAGCTCAAGACAAAGCAAACCCTAGCACCTTATAGAATTGGTACGACTGTTAGGCTGCAACTAGCACCAGAACAACATTGGCATGGGTAATACACTAGCAACGTGTGCCAGTTGGTGTGAATGTTAGGCTAATAAGTGTGCCAGTCGAGTTTACTAAGAAAAAATAAAAAATAGCAATCCAAGAAGCAGACCAGTGATGGTGGGGCTAAACAAAAGCCAAACACTTAGAAAAGAGCCAACCAAAAGAGCTGATCAAGCAAGAAAAGACAAGAATCGACTAAAAGGACAAGGAAATACTCAAATCAACATCTCCCCAATGGAGTCACCAATTTGTTGGAGAGGTAAATCCCCTCTGCGGACAGAGGTGATCCCTACTAGCCTAGATCGGGTCTAGCAACAACCGAGTCACGCTAAGATGCAAGTTCCTAATTGTAAAATACCAAGATGTGACAAGAGGCCTACCTTAAGTGCTACATTTTCGTCATTTGCAAAGAAGATGGCGCTTCCGTTCCTTGCTTCAGCAGATCACAATTCTCCCGCTCAATGCAATCGAACACCTGCACGTACAAGAAGAAACAACAAACAAACAAGCGTAAAACCTAATAGATGCAATTATGTATCAGTCAGAGAAGATACAAATAATAACATGAAATATGAACATCTGAATGCAACTATAATCAAATTTTTTTATCATTAATCAAAACAAAGAAAGATATAACCTTAGCTTTGACGCTGGATCTTCCTTCGGTGGGTCGACAGAGGAGTATGTCTCGGTAAAGCTCATCGAGACAAGGACAAGTCTCTCTCTCTTCGACTGTCTGACGATAATATCCTTACAATTGATTCAGCTCTATATAGGCTAGCTTGCAAAGGGAAAATGAAAAGCTTATATAGATGGTGGAAGGGGAGTTGGGATCCCTACAATGGTGGGATTGGCCCTATCCTCAAGGAAGCTTCCATGATAGGTCGAAAACCACTTCCCCTACATGGAGATCTGGAGCCAAACCTCCCAACTCAATTTAGAGACCAGTTCAGAAGTTGGTTGGAATCAAAATTCCACCATTTATTTTTTTTAAACACTCCTTATTAAGCCTGGCGCGGGTGATGCATTGGGATAGAGCGCCAATTGGCACGCCCTCTTTGGTGGATTTCCCCCATTGGCATGAGGGCTGAACTGGCTAGTCGCGCCAAGGCCAAAAAGGCTATTTTTAGGGCTTTTGATAGGAAATTTTCTTCAGCGGAATGATGGTCCTTGTCAAGGGGGATGCCATGGAAGTGGTTTCAGGTCATGTCACTACTCACAGGTCACAGAATAAGCCCTCCAATGTACGAGATAGGGGATTACAGGGACGGTGAAAAATTACTGTGTAACACCCCCTTAACCTTAGCCTTAAAATTAACCTTAAATTTATCTTACCCTTAACCTTAAACTTGACCAAACCCTACCCTTATCCTTAAACTTGACCAAACCCTACACTTAACCTAACCCTAACCTTGACCCAACCCTTAACCTTAACCTTAACCTGACTAAACATGTAACCTTAACCTTAACCTTACCCTTAACCTTCACCTTAACCTTGACTTTACCCTTAACCTAACTTTAACCTAACTTTTACTATAACCTAACCCTAACCTTGACAAAACCCTTAACCTTAACCTTAACCTTAACCTAACCTAACCTTAACTTTACCCTTAGCCTAACCTTAACCTTAACCTTAACCTGATACTTAACCTTATCTTAACCTTAACCTAACCTTAACCTTAATCTTAACCTTAACTAAAACCTTCCCCTATCCTTAACCCTAACCTTAACCTTAACTTTACCCTGTTGTGGAGGTAAATCCCCTCTGTGGACAGAGGCGATCCCACTAGCCCTACAGTGGGTCTAGCAATAATCAAAACACACAAACTATTGATTCCTAGTTACAAAAGATATAATCGCGATAGATCGCTTACCGTGATTCCTTCGCTGCTGTTGTCGAAGAAGAAGTGGTGCTCCCGTTCCTAGCTGGATAGGTTACGATCTGTGAGCTCGCTACATCCAGATACCTGTACACATGCAAAGAAGAGAGACAACATGAAACGTAATATTTCACCTTTATAACTATCGATTAGTCAGACATGAATGAATGAAATTGCATTATATAATGGACAAACGCAATCATGGAACCAATAGCAGAGTCATGTATATTAAGAAACGAGAGAATGATTACAACTAATGCTCTGACGTCATGATCTTCCTTCGACAGGGTTCCAGCGGGACGTGTCTCACAAGGCTTGTCAGGGATTTGACAAAACTCTCTCTCTCACAGGGTTCTCCTTAGCTCTGAGCTTGATTGTCACTCAGCTATAATTTCCTTCCCAAAAGTTCAGCTAGCTAGAAAATGGAGAGGGTAGGCTTTTATAGAGGGAGAAGGAGAGGTCAGGCTCCCTATAATCATGGGGAAGAGTCCTATCTCTTAGGAAGGTTCCATGAGAGGTGGAAAACCACTTCCTAATCAAGGATATCTGGAGCCAAACAACCCAACCTCTTTTTGATGATTCGTTCTGAAGTTGTTAGAATCAAACTTCTGCCTTCTATTGTTAAAAAACATCCCTTAATAGGCTTGGCATTGGCACAACACAAGGACAGAGCACCAGCTAGCATACCCACTAGTGTGTATTTTCCCCATTGGCACGAGGGATGAACTTTCTACGCACGCCAATGCCAAAACATGGGTTTTTAGGGTTTTCCAGAGGAAATGTTCTTCAGGAGAAGTCTTTCCCTTATGCAGAAGGATACCATCAAGGTGTTTTTAGGACATTTTACTGTTCACAGGTCACGGGAATAGTCCTCCAATGTAGGGACGTGGGATTGCAGGGACGGTGAAAAAATGATTTGTAACAACCCTTAACCTAATATTAACCTTAACTATAACCTAACCCTAACCTTAACCTTAACCATAACATTATCTTTACCCTTAACCTTAACCTTAACCTTAACTATAACCTAATGCTAACCTTGACCAAACCCTTAACCTTAACCTTAACCTGACCTTAACTATAACCTAACCTTAACCTTGACCAAACCCTTACCCTTAACCTAGCCTTAACCTTGACTTTACCCTTAACCTAACCTTAACCCTGACCTTAACCTAACCTTAACCTTAACTCTAACCTTAACCTTAACCTAACCTTAACCTTAACCTAACCGTAACCTTAACCTTACCTTAACCTAACTTAACCTTAACCTTGACTTTGACCTTAACCTTAACCTTACCCTATCCTTACCCTTAACCTTCAGCTTAACCTTGAATTTAATCTTAACCTTCCCCTAACCTTAACCCTAACCTTATCCTTAACTTTACCCTTAACCTAACCTTAACCTTAACCTTACCCTTAACCTTCACCCTTAACCTCAACCTAACCCTAACCATAACCAAACCATTAACCTTAACCTTAACATAACTAAACCCTTAAGGTTAAGTTTAAGGTCAAGGTCAAGGTTAAGGTTAAGTTAGGTTAAGGTAAGGTTAAGGTTACAATTAAGGTTAAGGTTAAGTTAAGGGTAAAGTCAAGGTTAAGGTTAAGGGTTTGGTTAAGGTTAAGGTTAGGTTATAGTTAAGGTTAAGGGTTTGGTCAGGGTTAGGGTTAGGTTATAGTGAAGGTAAAGGTTAAGGTTAATGTTACAGGTTCACTTTACCCTTCACTTAACCTTAACCTAACCTTAGCCTTAACCTTAAACTTAACCTTAACCTTTACCCTAACCTTAACCTTATCCTTATCTTAACCTTAACCCAACCCTAACCTTAACATTAACCTTAATCTAACCTTAACCTTAACCTTATTTTTATCTTAACCTTAACCTAACTCTAACCTTAACCCTAACCTTAACCTTAACCTTAACCTTAACATGAAATTTTACCCTAATCTTACCCTTAACCTTAACCTTGACTATAAACTTAATCTTAACCTTGACCTTGACCTTGACCTTAACCTTAACCTGACTAAACCCTTAATATTATTGTAAAGTTAAAGTTAAGGTTAAGGTCAAGGTGAAGGTTAAGGTTAAGTTAGGTTAAGGTAAGGTTATAGTTAGGTTAAGGTTAAGGTTAAGATAAGGTTAAGGTTAAGGTTAGGTTAAGGGTAAGTCAAGGTTAAGGTAAAGTTAAGGTTAAGGTTAAGTTTAGGTTGAGGGTAAAGTCAAGGTTCAGGTTAGGTTAAAGTTAAGGTTAAGGTTAAGGGTTACGTTAAGGTTACAGTTAGGTTTTAGTTAAGGTTAAGGCTAGGATAAGGTTAAGGTTAAGGGGGTAAGGTTAAGGTTAAGGTTAAGGGTAAAGGTTTAGGTTAAAGTTAAGGGAAAGGTTAAGGTTACGGGTTTAGTGAGGTTAAGGTTAAGGTTAAGGTGAAGGTTAAGGGTAAGGTTAAGGTTAAGGTTAAGGTCAAGGTCAAGGTTAAGTTTTAGTTAGGTTAAGGACAAGGTAATAGTTAGGTTAAGGTTAAGGTTAAGGTTAGGTTAAAGTTAAGGTTAATGGTTTGGTCAAGGTTAGAGTTATGGTTAAGGTTAAGGTTAAATTTAGGTTAAGGTAAGGTTAAGGTTACGGGTTTAGTTAGGTTAAGGTTAAGGTTGAGGTTAGGTTAAGGTTGAGGTTAGGGTAAGGTTAAGGTTAAGGTTAAGGTTAAGGTTAGGTTATAGTGAAGGTTAAGGTTAGGGTCAAGTTATAGTTAAGGTTAAGGCTAAGGTTACGGTTAGGTCAAGGTTAAGGTTAAGGTTAAGGTTAAGGATAGGTTAAGGTTAAGGTTAAGGTTAAGGTTAATTTTAAGTTCAAGGTTAAGGTTAAGGTTAAGGTTAGGGCTAGGTTATAGTTAAGGTCAAGGTTAAGGTTAGGTTAAGTTGAAGGTTAAGGATAAGGTTAAGGATAAGGTCAAGGTCAAGGTTAAGGTTATGGGTTTAGTCAGGCTAAGGTTAAGGGTTTGGTCAAGGTTAGGGTTAGGTCATAGTTAATATTAAGGTTAAGTAAAGATTAAGGTTAAGGTTAAGGTTACTGGTCTTAACCTTAACCTTCACTCTAACCTAACCTTAGCCTTGACCTTAACCATAACCTAACCCTAACCTTGACCAAACCCTTATCATTAACCTTAACTAAACCCTTAACCTTAACCTTAACCTTAACGTTAACCTAACCTTAACGTAACCTTAACTTTAACCTAACCTTAACCTTAACTTAACCTTAACATTAACCTTAACCTATCCAAACCCTTAACCTTAACCTTAACCTTAAATTAACATTAACCTTACCCTTAACCTAATATTAACCTTAATATCTACCTTAACCTTAACCTTGATGTTGTGGAGGTAAATCCCCTCTGCAGATAGAGGCAATCCCACTAGCCCTAGAGTGGGTCTAGCAACAATCAAAATATGCAAAGTTGTTGGTTCCTAGTTGTTGAGGAGGTAAATCCCCTCTGCGGACAGAGGCGATCCCTACTAGCCCAGCAGGGGTCTAGCAACAAACAAACAAGGCTATGACGCAAGCTCCTAGTTACGAATGAAAGACTTGGGATAAGAGCCTACCTGGATTCCAACGCTAGATCTGAAGAAGAGATGTCCCCGTCCTTCAGCCCTGGCATATCACAATCCTTCCGCGATCTCCGCGGATGAACACCTGCACACAGAAGAAACGAACAGATACAAGCATAGGAACCAGCATACGTAACTAAACATCGGTCAGAAAAGATATTACTCGCATTAACATGATGGAAAAAGGAGTGGAACCATAATCATAGTCATCTATTAAAATGATAAACGAATAGAAGTTACAACCAAGTTCTGACGTCGCAGCTTCCTTCGAACGGGTCTGCGGTCGTCCACGTCTCGCAAAGCTCGCCAAGGAAAGGGAAACCTCTCCAGAGTCTCGTAACAATGGTCTCCTCGCTTGAATGGGCCTTAAGGGAAAGAAGGGATTCTTTACGGCACAAAGGCACTTGGGAATAGGGAGATGCAAAGCTTCAGCACTTCAAGACTAGCTTGCCATGGATCTGAGCAAGATTTTATAGATGGGGAAGGAGGGAGTTGGGATCCCTATTATTATGGGATTGGCCCTATCAACAAGGAAGGTTCCATGGGAGGTGGCAAAACCAATTCCTTTCCATAGAACTCCCGCAGCCAAACCTCCAACTCAAGATAGGCAATGGTTGTGAGTTTGTTTGAACTCAACTTCCGCCATCCATATTTAAAAAACAGTCCCTAAAATGGGTGGCGCGATTGCTGCTCTATGACGGAGCGCCAAGTGGCGCGACCTCTTTACAGGATTTCCCTGATTGGCGCGAGCACTGAACTGTCTACCCGCGCCAATGCAAAAAGAGCTGTTTTTCATGGATTTTTGCAAGGAGATGTCTCAAGGGGAAATGAAGTTCATACTCAGAGGGATGCATTGATGATGTTTTCAAGGCATGACAGTGTTCACAGGTCACATAATGGGTCCTCCATTGTGCGGGATGGGGAATGGTAGGGACGGTGAAAAATTACTGTGTAACAGATGCCCCCTAAAGCATGAGGCCCGAGAGAGAGAGGGGTGAAATGATTTACGAGAACATGTCCAACTGAAGGCCCGCCGTCGGAAAACCTGCACAGAAAGATACAACTGATATCTCAAGTACATGATGTATATCTATGGTATGGACACAGCCATCCGAACAGAGTATGCTATAATCCGGATCCAGGGTATGGGCGTAGCCATCCAACTAAGATCAAACAAATAGACTCAGGTATGGTCGCAACCATCCAATCGGTGAGTCATTTACATAATGATAATAATCCACAATCGCAGCCTGGATTACAACAGACACAATCCAGGGTCTTGCGCTCCATCTCGACCCAAACAAGTACAAGTTCTAGCATGCGAATGTGTGAGCTGATGTCGAACATGCAAGAACATCGTCTGATTACCAGCCAATAATGAAAGCCGTTAACAGACGCGAGAAAAACCACCAATAATGACGATGGTCCTCAAGGTACTACAGGTACAATCTACGGCGTGTGAATGAATGAGTTGACGTCGAACACCCGCAGAATCATTCGATCGGAAGTCAATGATGTAAACTTCACGTCGAATGCGACGAACCTGCCATTGAGGCATGCAGGCTCCAAGGTACCATCAGGAGTCTCTAGACCAACTTCTTGGATAATGAGTTGAAGTCGACAGGAAGTGACCTTGATCGAAGGTGGGCCATAATGATTCCCACATCATCGACACGAGACAGAGGAACATAATTTTTTGTTGTGAATTAGGACCATATGAGAAACAGAGGAAGGTTGATATTTGCAGAGGCCAACTTCTCTTGAACATATGAACGACACGACAATGGACTTGGCAGTATTTGACATCAACGGATCAAAGGTCATGGCGACGAGGCAGTGAACAGATGAGAGGTCAAAAGAGATTACCCAAACCCATGGAGGCAAAGTGAAGCAACGAGATGAGATGTCCCCAACCCGACACGAATGCAGACGAGTGCCATGTTCAAGAGCGACATACTGCCGACGACAACGACAATGGTTCCATTTTTCCCCCACCATTTCTGGCGAGTACCCCAATTATTTTTGATAACAAGCTTGAAGGGGATAGCATATGCTTGTGATATAAGTCCGCCCTTCGGGCGAATCCATCCTAGTGCATTTAACGAGTCCTAGGAAGGAGAAACTCGGAGAACGTCATTTCGACGGAATCCAATGTCATCAGGGTTTAACGAGTTTGACAAAGGAAGAACTCGGCGTCTTTTCATGTTTAGAGAGTTTGAAAAGACAGCTGAAAAGAAAAATCCATAGGTCCCTTTTCGTAAATAGTTTCCCGGATCCGAAAAGGTAGAAAACAATATCCGGGAAAACCTCCTAGTCGCGATAGGCTAGGGTATTCCTTTTTCGTAATCGATCCAGCCCAGCCCGAAAAAGGGTTAAACTTATACTGGGTGAATGTCGATTCGTGTCCATTTTAATGAGATCGAAACGACAAGGGCCTCGGCGATCTTTTCATATTTAGAGAGTCAGAAAAGAGCTGAAAGATGACTCCAGAGTGACTTTTTCGTGTATTTACCGAGTCCGAAAAAGTATAAAATACAACTCGTTTCCACCTTTTTAAGTCGCAAATACCTGCCACTGCACATACCCAACAAGCGTAAAATCCATTTTCGACATAATACATGCAAATATTTGACAAAAAATAACTTTTAAAGCTCATTTAACGTCGAAAAGTTATAAATATGTCTAATGGTAAAAAATAAAATTACTTTTTACTATTTACCTTGTGGAGAGCAACAGTGGTCCATTTGGAGGAGAATCTTCTGACGGTGATTGCGACCAATCCAGGCAACCATTCAGCGTCTCGTCTGTGACAGGTAAGAGGCGCTCCTTTTCTCTTTCTTTTCATGCATTTTTTAATGATTTCCCCTTAGAAATCAGCTTTGTAAGGGCACTTTTGAAATTTTAGGGCCGGGCCAAGTGGCGCGGGTATCGGGCACGGACCCGCGCCACTGAGCTCTTTTTACCAAAGGGCCCGCGCCACATGGCGCGACTGTCAGCAAAATAGTCGCCCCAGCGGCGGAACCCAAATTTCCGCCTAAAATTCCGCTATTTATGCCAAATTTCTTGAATTTTGAAGCTCACAAAAGATCTAATCAGGGGTTTTGGACCATGTGAATGCAGATAAACAGTCAGAATGGCAATCGAATGGAAGGAACGAGAACACGGAGATGAGGACGAAGAGGCCATGCAAAGCCAAGCATGTATGAATGCTCTAAGAGACTGTGGCTTAAAAAAGTTCTTCCTCACGCCCTGCTTACGAGCTCAGCCTGAGCTCCTCCAATATCTGATCAACCTCTGGGATGAAAATGACCAAGTATTCAGAATACGAGACCAGGTGTTGGAATTGGAGGTCAGTGACATTTATTTCATTACTGGATTATCCCGCAGGGGTCCAATCCCTGTACTGACTGGGAGCAGACCATCAGGGGAAAAGATGGAAGAAGTAATGGCGCGGGTGTGCCGTGGGGCACAAACAGGAACAGGGAGTAAGAAGGTATACATCTCAACCATCCCTGACCTAGCACTGAGAGTTGTGCTCCACACCATTACGCGGGCTGCTGGATCGCAGGCACCGCACGAGGCTACAAAGACTCAACTCTTACTGGCCTCAGAATGCATGGGTCCCCGACTGTATGATTGGGCAACAGCCGTCACGATCAACATGAAAAGGCAGCTCACAAAGTGCAAACGGGGCAAACTGAAGCAGTTTGGGTACGGTTCCATCTTGGTATCGTTCATTCTAGAACGCATACCAACCTTCCAGGGCCAAGAGGCCCATGTGGCGAGTCCGGTACCACGAGAGCTGAGAATGGCTCGCTGGGCAGCACTGATGCCCAGATCTGGAGGCGGGCAACAGATGTCCTGGAAGCCCGAGTTCTTCAGGTGGCTACGGCGCCAAATGATTGTTGTGGAAGATTGGCCCTATTCGGGAACTGACTTTACAGGGGACCCAGATCTCCCGCTACCAGAAGGAGACGACTGGGATGAAGAGCTGGGTAAGACCTCATATTTTTGATTTTATGTTTATATGTTAATACACACTTGTCTAAACACAATTATATATGCATGCAGATGTAGGACCTGAGAGACCAGCCGGGATGTCTCCTATCTCCCGGAGGACACAACTCGCCCCTGAGATCCAGGGGGAAGGCACCGGAGGAGAGGCATTGGTTCAGAACCTCGAGGGGATCGTCCATGGGATCCCAGACTATGCCCGACTGTCAGATGTACCGATGGAGTACCAGCGCCATACGGTGGGAGTTCCAAACCGGCTCCACCGAATCTTGAGGCGGCTAGTGCGTGCAGTGACGTGCTATCATGAGCACCATGTTGATTAGTCTCTAGGATTTAGCCACACCTATTTTTTGAGAGACACAGTGTCTCCGGATGTATTAAGACAATTATGTATATTTTTTGAGTTTTATGTGACACACTTCTATGTAAACATTTCGATATCTATATATATGCATATCTATTTCTGGATGAGTCTTCTTCACATGTGATGATGATTTATAAATTGCGCAAATGTCTATCTAACACCAAATTTGCTACTGCATCTGTCAATGTATTCAAATGTCTGGGTATATGATGATATGTAATGTATTCAAAATTCCTTTCCAGTAATCAAATACGCAAATACAATCGTAAAATGGACGGGTTTCTTACCGAATAGTGCCCGTTCAGCTGCAACACTACAAGCTGTGAATCTAGGTACACGAGCAATTCACGGATACCAAGGTTTACTGCCTCGGTTAGTAATTCCAACACGGCGCTATATTCCGTGATATTGTTCGTGGTACGTCCTAAACACACACCTTGCAGGTCAATCAACTCACCAGCAGGATCGTAGATTACCCAGGCTGCGGAAGACAGATTCCTGGTACTGCGGGAGGCACCATCCGCGAAACCAACGAATGGATGAATAGACATCTGCACAACCAGGAAGACCCGATCAGCAGAAAGATGTTTACAAAGCACACCACACCATGCACACAAATGACAATCACACACCTATGTACACACACCACACCAAGAAATCATTTCAAGCGTAGTACTTCTTAAGGTACAGCCCATTTCTGGGCTGCGCCAATGGAACTCCTTCGTAGTCTATAAGCTCGTAGGCCCCATTTTCAAAACACGTTTTACTATATAGGGACCGTGCCACATGGGCTGGAGTTTACCGGCACCAAGCTTATCATGTGCCTGATCGTACAAGAGGACTAGGTCTCCTTCAATGAAAGAACGGGGAGAAACAGATTGATCAAAATGAGATTTGACCCTCTTCTTTTGTGCTTCGATAATCAAAGAAGCTAGACGACGGGTTTCATCCAACCGTTCGAGATACAGAAGACGCTCTTCCTCGGGAGAAGTATCCGGTAAGAGCTCCACAGCTAATTTGAGCGAAGGAATTTCACATTCAACCGGCAAAGTAGCTTCCAGACCGTACACCAGTTGGAATGGTGTGAATCCGGTTGCACTTTTAGCAGATGTTCGGTACGCCCAGAGAGCTGAGAGCAGTTGGAGATGCCAACTGGATTTATGAATCCCAACTGTTCGCTGAAGCATAGTGACCAAAACCTTGTTCACTGCTTCAACCTGACCGTTAGCTTGAGGGTAGTATGGCGTTGAGCTGTCGTGACGCAGGCCCAACGCAGCTGTCAGCTCCGCCATCATGTAATCATGGAAATGAGTACCGTGATCAGTGACGATAGCTTGAGGAACCCCGAATCGTGCAATAACATGGTTGAATAAAAATGAAGCAGCCGTTCTTCCGTCAGCAGCTAGTGTAGGCATCGCCTCGGCCCACTTTGTGAAGTAGTCGACGGCGACAATGATATACGCATGCCCCCCGACCGAGTGAGGGTTACACGTCATAAAATCCACACCCCATTTCGCGAAAGGGCCGACGGTAATAACGGGATGCAAAGGTAACGGCGGCGCGCGCATCTTGCGCTGGAAAATCTGGCACGGATGGCATTTTCGGACTGCAGTGATACAATCCTTGAATATAGAAGGCCAGAAATAACCTGCCCTCAGAATCTTTTGGGCAGTGGCATATCCGGACATGTGTCCACCACAGGCGCCACTGTGGCAGTCATTCAAGACTTTCTCAGCCTCGTCCAAGGTAAGGCATCGTCGGAGCACCGAATCTACTCCAATACGATATAAGGTATCTCCTACTATGCGGTAGGGTTGGGACTGGTGCCGAATCCGATGGCGTGCAGCTTTATCCAACTCAGACCGAAATGTCGCGGTCTGAAGATACACTATGATGTCACCGTACCAAGGATCACGAGTATCAATAAGAAACAGCGTTTCGTCCGGTATATGATCTTCTGAGTGTGAAGGAACAGAATCTGTAGGGAGAGAACATATCAAATCCGCGAAGACCGGTGATTTAGTTGACTTGGCAGTGGTGAACTCCAAGTCAAACTCCTGCAGGATGACGATCCATTTGGAGTACTTGCCCCCTAGTAATTGTCTAGAAAGAATATACGTCATAGGGTTGCAGTCTGAAACCACTGTTATCGTGCACAAAAGGATGTAATGGCGGAAGCGTTGTATGGCGTGTACGGCTGCTAAGGCCAACTTCTCGACATGTGCATAACACGTTTCCGGGTCGAGAAGGTTCCGAGACAGGTAATAAACAACATGTTCGTCACCGTTCTCGTCATCTTGCACCAAGACCATGGCGATGGTGCTTAATGCGGCGGCTAGATACAAAGTAAAGTCGCGGTGGTAGTCCGGAGGACGAAGCAACGGAGCATTGACGAGCAATGTCTTCAGCTTCTCAAAGGATTCTTGAGCGATTTCGTCCCAATGAAAGGGAACATTCTGCTTTAACAAACAAGTGAATCCTTTGGCCACCTCGGCGTAATTTGGGATGAAGCGTCTAAGAAAATTCGCTTTCCCTTGCAGAATCTGCAACTGATAAAGGGAGGAGGGTGACGGGAGATTTATAATGGCCTCAAACTTCAGAGGGTCGAGGCGAATTCCGTCTTTCGAGACTATAAAGCCTAAAAGACGGCCAGAATCGACGCAGAAGACGCACTTATGAGGATTGAGCCTAATGTTGTAGCATCTACAGCGAAGAAATATCTGGCGAAGATGTTCAGGATGATCCTCTCGCTTACCCGAATGGGCAGGCAAGTCGTCCAGATAAGGCTGGACAATATGGCGAATATCATGAAAAGCATATGACATAGCACGTTGAAACGTGGCGCCAGCGTTTTTTAAGCCGAACGGGAGTTTTTTATATGCAAAAGTGCCCCACGGACAGATGAATGTGGTCTTATGTTGATCCTCAGGTGCAATGTTAATCTGGTTGTAACCTGAGAAACCGTCCATTAAGGAGTAGATCTCACTTCCGGCGCAATCGTCGATTATCTGATCGATAAACGGAGTGGGATAATTGTCCTTAGGACAGGCGCGATTGATATCGCGATAATCTACACAGACTCGAATGGTACCCTGCTTTTTATCGACAGGGATGATATTGGACACCCATTCTGTAAGGGGGATAGGATAAATAAACCCCGCGTTCAGAAGTTTTTCAACTTCTGCCTTGATAGCGGCGGCTTTCCGAGGATGCATGGGACGCAAGCATTGGCGCACGGGTTTCGCACCTGGATAGGTTGGAATCTCGTGCACGACAATACTAGGATCAATTCCCGGCATTTCCTCGTAGGACCATGCAAAAACATCTCTGAATTCTTTGAAAAGTTTCGTATAGACCTGAATCTCCTCGGGAGAACAAGTCACACCCACATGAATGTTCTCAACAATCCCTGGTTTAACAGAGATGTTGATAGGAACCGTTTGAGTAATGTTACTCAGATTACCCTCCGAAAAGACCTTGTGCGTCAAGATCGGTGTTTGAAGAGGAGGGGAAGGAACCTGAGTAGCATAGCGCTCGAGACAGTCAGTCATTGCCCCCAAGCTAGGCATAAACGAGGAACGATGATGCCCATCGCCCCAGGGTAGCTCCTCCAGAGACATGGTTTCAATGATAGCCTCATCTGAGGGAAAAATCTCTCTAAGAGGATCAGGCGAATCAGCCTGACCAAGCCAGGGGGATTGTGAGTAGACGTCAAGAGCCATGCTCATCGGAGCATGCGGAGGAGGTGGAGGGTCCGATGCGTCAACAATCTCACAGTAGCTGATCTCTACTGGCGTTAAAGGCATGGATTCTCCAAACTCATATACCTTCTCAGGTGTAGGAATAAGCCAGGGGTCATCAGTCCTGGACAACATGTTGACTTGAGCGGTATTCGGTGGCGGTGCGGGGAATATACCCATGAGGACTGGGTCTTTGAAAAGACCAGGTCCTATGCTGTCTGGGGGATTCGGAATTTGATCCACGTAAGGCACGTTGTTCTCAGAGCTAGAGGTGAAAAATGACAACTGATCTACCGTGACAATCTTGCCCTCGTGAGGGAACTTGATGAATCGAAAGACGGTAGACGGCACGCAGAGCATGGCATGGGTCCAGCTGCGGCCAAGAAGTATATTGTAGTTGAGTTTAGCGTCGACCACTTCTACTTCCACGTTGACAGTTTTTCCCTGTAATGTGATCGCAAGACTCTCGAGAACTCCCAGGGGTTTAGATTCCCGACCATCAAATGCCTCAAGGGCATTGGGAGATGACGATAAGGTTGGAGAGCCGATGGCCTTCCAACAAGCGGAGGACATAACACAAGTAGATGCACCCTCATCTACGATGGCTCTGTGAACGTTCAGACCGTTAATCCCGACTTGAATAACCAAAGCGATTTGATGTGGAAGCCGAGGAGTAAAATTCTCCAGATCAAAGGTGAGAAGGCTCGAGTCGGTGGGATCGATACCACCGATGGCAGACAATAAAGCCTTCCGTTGTGAAGGACAACTCTGAAGAACCTCAAGTGCAGACATGGCACATGGCGCCTGTGCCAGATCCTCAACAATACTGTAATGTTGAGCGGCACGAGCATTTGGATTATAAGAGGATCTCCGAAGAACACCCTTGGTAGGTGGCTTCACAACGGGTTCGAGAGTCGGCTTCTCGATTTCCAATGAACCAGAAGTAGGTGGGGGAGGCGGTCCTTCCGCCACTGCCTTCCCGGGTGCCTGCTGCTGATTATTGTAATCCTTCGATCTCGTAGCAATAGTGATAGGTGCATTAGTCTTCATCATGAAAACCTGAGACCCAAACGGTGCGGATGATGAACCTTGTTCGACCATCTGGGTCTGCTGAGATGGAAATGGCTCTTTTAAAACAGCCGGAGTTCCCTTTGAGCCTTTAAGAAGTTGACTGATTTCGGATCGTCGTGGACAATCCTTAGTGTAATGGTCACCTTCACAGATGAGGCAGGGGAATTTCGGCTTACGTTGGGAGCCATCCTCAGTTCGAGTTTTAGATTCCGGTTTCGGGGCATCAGATTTTGATTTGCCTTTGCCCTTCTTCTTCCCCTTGGAGGATTTGTCTGCAGGATTGGCCTGAACAGTATTTACCTCCGCGGATTTACCAGAATCGGATGAGGCGGGATTAGCAGAGGTATTGTTGGAAGGAGTGTATACACTTCCCCATTCGAACTTCTTCGAATTTTGAAAGAGCAGACCAATATGGCCAAGAGTGAAGCCGGGCGGGGTCTTTTGGCTCCGGGCCGTGGAGCATCAGTCAAGATGTCATAAAGCGTGCCAGACTGTGAATAGACAAGATCCAGGTACTGGGCACGTGCGATGGCTTGCTCCTCAGTCACGCACGCTCCCATCGCGATATCCTGAGCGATTTTATTCACAAAGGAGGTGGTGAACCAGTGAGTCAATATCTGATCAGGTATGTGAAACTTGATCAGTCGACGACGACGCCGCCACTCATGGATGTGATTTGAGATGTGAGTGGCGGAGTCTGCCGGGGAAGGTGGGGAGGTGCGTCCCGATCTCCTCTGGGACCCCGAGTAGCCCAGGTACGTGAGGAAAGCCACCGCTAACGAGTTGAAATCACCGAAAAATACCACGGGATAGCTCTATGTACCACTTAGCGACGGCTCTCACATTTAGAAATCTTATTTGGAGAAGAACGCGAACGAACCGAATCGTCAGTCCAAGAGTTAGACGAACACCGGAGGTGATACGTCATCACATGCGCCTGGGGGTCTTCGCCAGATTTGCCCTCAAACTTGGGACAATCTCCCGGTATCTTGGTTGGAACCGGAGGCCAATATGGATTATGAGAAATCGGATCATTGGTCAACTTTGAAACGTCCGGCAGATCCAAGGTAGCCAGGAACGGCAATGGAGGGTTAATTCCCATGCCAGTCCCAGAATAAGGTCCGGTACCCATGCTCCACTATGGTTGTGAATATCCCTGCCCCCATGGGTTCTGTCCCGTGGGATTCTGACCGTGAGGGGCATAATTCGTATAGCCAGACTGATTTGGTTGCTGGTAACCATTGTGTGGGGCTTGATAACCAGGGTTCGGGCCCTGATTAGGCGTCTGCCCTGTATAAGCAGCGTTTGGATTTGGCTGCTGAGCATAGTTAGAACCGGGTGGAGGAGGATGATACTGAGAGCCTCCAGAGTGGTTATAGTTCGGTTGAGATTGAACATGAGGATAATAGCCACTCTGAGGATGAGTAGACTGCTGATAGGTGGAACCCTGCGGAGCCTGGTACGTAGGGCGCATCTGTTGATTTGGCTGCGGCATTGAATGAGCAGGCTGCTGAGCAGAGTGAACGGAATTAGAGGGCTGCCCTGAATGAACAGGTTGACTCGAGTGAGGGGGTGGCCCTGAATGAACAGGTTGGCCCGAATGAGGGGGCGGCCCTGAATGAACAGGTTGGCCCGGATAGACAGGCAGCGCTGGTTGCGCAGGCTGACCTGGTTGTAAGTGAGCCCCAGGTTGCACCGAATATGTCGGTTGGCCTGGAGGCGGGACACCAGGTTGTACCGGATGACCAGGTTGGCCTGGTGGTGGAACAGGACCAGGTGCTTGCTGGAAACCAGTTTGACCTGAAGCAGAACCATAAAGTGGTCATGGCTGATATGCAACGTTAGAGACAACAGGATACTGCGGTTGCATCGGTAAAGAGAAGAGAGCCCAGTTGCCCCCGGGACCATAGGCCGGTCCACGGTGATATCCCGTGAGAGGTAGGCGGAGTTACCAGCGGGGTTATAATATGGTCCTTGCGGATTATAGAATGGCCCTTGCTGGCCCGCAGAGTAGCCTTGATTGGGTTGTCCCTGCGGGTCGTACTGATAGCCAGGTTGGCCTGCAGGTTGGCCTTGAAAAGGCTGTGCCTGCAGGTTCCGAGCCTGGTTGTACGGTAAACCTTGAGCATACAGATAAGCCTCAGGAGCAGGAAGACGCAAAATGTCCCCATGCTCATCAAGCTGACCCGGGAAACCATACACGGGAGTGCCGTCCTGTGCATAGTGCGAAAAGAAAGATCGGTAAGGATCTTGGGGGATTTGTCCAGCCCCGGCGTTCGGCTGTTGCAAAATCAACCGATACTCCTCCGGAGAAATATTCTCCGGTATAGCAGTAGCTAGATAAATGTCTTCGGGAGTTGGCCCAGATCTAGTAGCAGATGCTGAGACAACAGCAGAAGAGGCAGCCACACAAACAGTGGGTCGCACGGGAACAGAAGTGACGGGCGTCGAAGGAGACACTCCGGGTGTAGTGGCAGCTGGCCTCGAAGCAGGAGATGATATTCCCATAGAGGCGGCAGCTGAGATAATCTGACCCAGAGATCTGTATCCCTGTGGCAAAGAAGGACCAGCTGACGATGTGGTAGCCAGCTCAGACTCGTCTCCCTCAAACAATCTACGAGGGATGCGCTGATAGTCATCAGACCCGGGAATTTCCTCACCAGAATCACTCATGGTTGATCCTGCCGTTAAATCACGGAGAAGACGGCGAGGACTAGGAGGAAAAACAGCAGCAATAAACGGTGAACCCGATGTAAGAGAAAGGAAATCAGCTCCTAATCTCAATTCGGACACAGGGTCCGAAAAGGGCCAGTTGAACTCAACTGGTTCTCCAAAGGGTTGCTCGGCGAGGACCGGTCCCCCGTCAGGGAACTCGGAAACAACAGGCTGCTGTGGTTCAAAAGAAGGCTCAGAAGCCTCTGAAGAATCGTCCGTGTAAGGACTACCAGTAGACGAAACCGAGGGTTCCGCCACCGTGACAAAAGACTAGAAGAAGAGAGCACACACACACACGGGCTGAAAACGAGTTAAGACACACGATCAAACAGTCACAAGAAATATCTAAATGGGTGTGTTATCGTGGGAGATTGATTTTACCACATTGGAAAATAAACAAATTCTACCGTTTCATGTTTTAAGAGTCGAGAAACGATAAAAAGATGACTCTATCTCTTTCTGAGTTGATACAAGCGTGAAAGGACAAGCGCTTGACGGTCTTTTCAATTTTAGGGAGTCAGAAAAGACCAAATGACTGCTCAGGAAAAACTAGGCACAAAGGGTGTACCAAATATCCGTGAACTGCAATATACACCTTGGTTTCAAAAATGAAACAGAAATCGACCAAGGACTTTCCGTAAGTGCAGGTAGTCTCCCCGAATGCTGTGTTCGGTGTATCACGGGTATAGGGCGGCAGACTCGGCTTCCTATGGATAAAGGATTGAAAACCTATAGGTGTCTCCCTTTATATACGCGACGGTACGGGGAGCGCAAGTCCGTACTAGCGCTGTCTAAAGCCAACAGGCGAACGACAGCTGCTAGGTTTAACGACGCCGGAACACGTCTCTAGCCTAGACCTTCTAAATATGTTTCGTTAAGTTCCAATGTTGCCTTAGGTTAATTGAATAAATTTTACCAGCTTGATCTTCAATTAAGTTTCAATTTCCAGGCCCTACCGTATGTAGTGTCTCCTAAATGCAAGCTATATGCCACTTTGCAACATTTCGTTCGATGAAACTAGTTAAATGAGAGTTGAGAGCTTTTATGCAAACGAAATGAACTAATACAAACAAGAATGTCTCTACTGCAACTAATGCAATTGCACACTTTTCATTCAAACACTAATCACTAGCAATATGGAAAAGATCACAATTCTGCACTAATTTAACAAAAGCAAAAGAGATTATTTTTTTTTTGATTAAATGTTTACCAGACAATGTGCACCGAAACAAAAGGAACAATTTGAGAAATGATATCTAAGAGAGCGAAGCAAACAACATTCACTCAACGAAGCAAGCAACCAAATTCTAAATCGACCCAAAGTCCCTCAAAGCAAAGAAAGACTCGAAACTTCCGATGGACCATGTGATCTAGGTCCAAAGCAAGGCAAACGAATTTCGAATGAAGAATGAAAATCACTCAAAAGACGCAAAGAAACAATCAAAGACCGGGTAAGAGAGTGGAGAATCAATCAACAAGTTGACAGACAATCAAGACACCAAAACTCCAAAGGAGGGCTCGATTCACTAAGTCACTAGATGCCCTAGGCTCAAATCGTGAAATTCCGTAGGATAGAGGCAAACAAATCAAAGGGTAGCGGTGGAATTTACCAAACAAGACTCCAACACACTCGTACAATCAGAAAATCAAGAAGAAAAGTACCGGTCAAGCTCGTAAAAGCTAAAAAATGAAGAAACTCAAAAAAGTCACAGGTGGCGCGATCGTGGACCCCGAAATCGTCGCAGGCCGATTGGCGTCGAGATGATAAATGCAACAAGCGCTATGGCGGCTGGACTGTCGTTAAACTCGCGACGCAATGAAGTTCTTCAATAAAAATTAAAAAACAAGCTACTCGAAAGGTAGACCAATACAAGCTAAGCAAACCAAGAAGCTAAAATAGTGAAAGAATCCAACCCAGAAGGTTCATCAAGCAAGGAGAAAAAATCAAAGCGAACCAATCACAAACGGGACAAGGAAAACCGGACGATCCCCAGCGGAGTCGCCAATTTGTTGAGGAGGTAAATCCCCTCTGCGGATAGAGGCGATCCCTACTAGCCCAACAGGGGTCTAGCAACAAACAAACAATGCTATGACGCAAGCTCCTAGTTACGAATGAAAGACTTGGGATAAGAGCCTACCTGGATTCCAACGCTAGATCTGAAGAAGAGATGCCCCCGTCCTTCAGCCCTGGCAGATCACAATCCTTCCGCGATCTCCGCGGATGAACACCTGCACACAGAAGAAACGAACAGATACAAGCATAGGAACCAGCATACGTAACTAAACATCGGTCAGAAAATATATTACTCGCATTAACATGATGGAAAACGGAGTGGAACCATAATCATAGTCATCTATTAAGTAATAAACGAATAGAAGTTACAACCAAGTTCTGACGTCGCAGCTTCCTTCGAACGGGTCTCCTGTCGTCCACGTCTCGCAAAGCTCGCCAAGGAAAGGGAAAACCTCTCCAGAGTCTCGTAACAATGGTCTCCTCGCTTGAATGGGCCTTAAGGGAAAGAAGGGATTCTTTACAGCACAAAGGCACTTGGGAATAGGGAGATGCAAAGCTTCAGCACTCCAAGACTAGCTTGCCATGGATCTGAGCAAGCTTTTATAGATGGGGAAGGAGGGAGTTGGGATCCCTATTATTATGGGATTGGCCCTATCAACAAGGAAGGTTCCATAGAAGGTGGCAAAACCACTTCCCTTCCATAGAACTCCCGCAGCCAAACCTCCCAACTCAAGATAGGCAATGGTTGTGAGTTTGTTTGAACTCAACTTCCGCTATCCATATTTAAAAAACTCAAGGCATGACAGTGTTCACAGGTCACATAATGGGTCCTCCATTGTGCGGGACGGGGAATGGTAGGGACGGTGACAAATTACTGTGTAACACTAGTTACAAAGAGTAGAATCGCGATAGATCGCTTACCGTGATTCCTCCATTGCTGTTGAAGAAGAAGTGGTTCTTCCATTCCTAGCTGGACAGGTCACGATCCATGAGCTTGTAGCATCCAGATACCTGTACACATGAAAAGAAGAGAGACAGCATGCAACACAATATTTTTAGTTTTAGAGTGTCAGAAAAGAGCTGAAAGGTGACTCCAGTATTAAATTTTTTCGTGTTTTTACCGAGTCCAAAAAAGTATAAAATACAACTCGTGTCTTTGTCTTAATCGCATGGAAACCTGTCCCTTCACAGAAAGCAAGTGTAAAACCCATTTTTAACAAAAATATAATAAAATGTCAGAAAAATAAGTCTTAAAACCCAATTTCGATTTGAAAAGTTATAAATATTACAAATAGTAAAAACTTATTCACTTTTCACCTTTTTACCTCTTTGTAGAGCGATAGTGAGCCATTTCCTTTGCGATCTTGAGGCGACGATTGTGAACAATCCAGTGGACTAATCCGGATTCCATCTTCTTCAGGTAAGAGCTGCTTCCATTAGCGATATTTTAAGCTACATTTCATTATATTTAATCATGGTTTGAGGTCTTTTAGCGAGGAAATTTCAAAATTTAGGGCTCAGCAGTTGGCACGAGTACCAGGCACGGACCCGCGCTAATCCTCTCTGTTTTACACAAAGTTCGCGCAAGTTGGCGCGACTGTTAGCCCGATAGTCGCACCAACGGCGCAACGCAAATTCCAGCTAAAAAATCTCAAAAATGAACCAATGAAAAGAAATTTTAAATAATTGAGGAGATTTCTAACACCCCTATGTTTGATTTGATGCAGGTACAAAGAAAAAATGGTAATTGAATGGCAGGAAAGAGAGCACAGCAAGGAAGATGAATTGGCAATGGGAAATGAGTAGTGTATGAATGCTCTCCGAAATTGTGGGCTGAAGAAATTCTTCCTGATGCCATGTCTCTGGGCTCAGCCTGAACTACTGCAGTATCTGATTAGCATCTGGGATGAGGATGAGGAGAAGTTAAAACTTCAAGATCAGGTACTTAAGCCGAAGTGTCAGACGTGTACTTCATCACTGGACTGTCACATAGGGGTCCAGTCCATATCCTGACCGGCACCAGGCCTTCAGGTTAAACCATGACAATGGTCATGGAGGCACCCAAAGGGACCAGTAGCGAAAAGGTAGACATTCAGACCATCCTTGATCTAGCACTGAGAGTAGTGCTACATACCATTACACGATTTGAAGGGTTGTAGGCACCGCACGAGGCTACAAAGACACAGCTGCTTCTTGAATCAGAGTGCATGAACCCAACAGTGTTTGACTGGCCCACAACTGTGACTATGAACATCAAACGAAAACTCACAAAATGAAAACAGACGAAACTAAAATAGTTTGGATATGAATTGATTTTGGTGTCGTTCTTCCTGGAATGACTACCTATCTTCCAATTCCAAGGGGCGATAGTCCCGGATCCACCATTGAGAGAGCCACAAATGGCTCTATGGGTGGCATTGATGCCTAGGGTAGGGGGTGGCCAACAGATGTCATGACGACCTGAGTTCTTTGGGTGGCTCCGACGATAGCTCATCATCATGGAGGATTGGCCCTATGCCAGCACAGATTTTACTAAAGACCCAGTCACTGGGATGACAAGCTGGGTAAGAATCTTTTTAATTTTATGAGTTTTATGATTTTTTGGTATACATGCATTTTCTAACAGCTGATCCTATATGTATGCAGATGTTGGCCCAGAGAGGCCTGCCAGAATGTCACCAGTAGCGAGGAGGACCTCTCTCGCTTATGACCCTCAAGGTGAGGGGGGCGAGGGGGACGAGCTTGTACAGAACCTAGAGGGGATCACTTGTGGAGTTTCGAATTATGCTCGTTTAGCTGATGTTCCCTTAGCTTGTCAGAGGCACACCGTAGGGGTGCTGAGTCATCTCCACCACTTGTTGAGGTGGTTGGTGTGGGCAGTGATGTGCTACCATAAGCACCATGTCGATTAGTCACCTAGGCTTTTTATTTGCATATTTTTGAGAGACATGTCGTCTCTGGATGTAACTAAAACAAACATGTATATTTTTTGGTTTTATATGATGCATTTGCAAACACTCGACATATATATATACATCTATTTTATACATGGATCTTACTTACATATGATGAGGTAAATCCCCTCTGTGGACAGAGGCAATCCCACTAGCCCTAGAGTTGTTCTAGCAACAATCGAAACACACAAAGATGTTGGTTCCTAGTTACAAAGAGTAGAATCGTGATAGATCGTTTACCATGATTCCTTCGCTACTATTGAAGAAGAAGTGGTGCTTCCATTCCTAGCTGGACAGGTCACGATATGTCAGCTTGTAGCATCCAGATACTTTTACACATGCAAAGAAGAGAGACAACATGCAACACAATATTTCACACTTTATAAATATCGATCAATTAGAGAGGAACGAATGAAATTGCATTATATCATGGAAAAATACAATCATGGAACCAATAGTAGAGTCATGTATATTAAGATACAAGAGAACGATTACAACCAATGCTCTGATGTCGTGATCTTCCTTTGACAGGGTTCAAGCAGGACGTGTCTCAAAAAGCTTGTCAGGGATTTGACATAACTCTCTCTCTCTCACAGGGTTCTCCTTAGCTCCGCTCTTGATTTTCACTAAGCTATAATTTCCTTCCCAAAAGTTTAGCTAGCGAGAAAATGGAGAGGGTAGGATTTTATAGAGGAAGGAAGGGAAGTTGGGATCCCTATAAACATGGGATAGAGTCCTATCTCTTAGGAAGGTTCCATGAGAGGTGAAAAACAACTTCCTAATCAGGGAGATCTTGAGGAAAACAACCCAACCTCATTGTGATGATCCGTTCTAAAGTTGTTAGAATCAAACTTCCACTTTCTATTGTTAAAAAACATTCCTTAATAGGCTTGGCGCAGGCACAACACAGGGACAGAGCGCCAGCTGGCACACCCACTAGTGTGCATTTTCCCCATTGGCGCGAGGGATGAACTGGCTACCCGCGCCAATGCTAAAACATGGGTTTTTAGGTTTTTTCAGAGGAAATGTTCTTGAGGAGAATTATTTCCCTTATGTAGAAGGATATCATCAAGGTGTTTTCAGGACATTTTACTGTTCATAGGTCATAGGAATAGTCCTCCAATGTACAAGACAAGGGATTGCAGGGACAGTGACAAAATATTGTGTAACACTTACCCTTAACCTTAAACTTAACCTTAAACTTTACCTTGACCTTAACTATAACCTAACCCTAACCTTAAAAAAACCCTTAACCTTAACCATAACCTTAACCTTAACCTTCCCATAACCATAACCTTAACCTTGACCTTGACCTTACCCTTAACCTTAACCTTAACCTTACCCCCTTAACCTTAACCTTAACCTTAACCTGACTAAACCTGTAACCTTAACCTTAACCTTAACCTAAGTAAACCTGTAACCTTAACCTTAATCTGAACCTAACCTTAACCTTAAATTTACCCTCAACCTAACCTTAACCATAACCTTAACCTTAACCTTACCCTTACCCTTACCTAACCTTAACCTTAACCTAACCTTAACCTTAACCTTAACCTAACCCTAACCTTACCTTGACCTTAACCCTATCCATAACCTTAAATTTACCCTTAACCTAACCTTAAGCTTAACCTTAACTTAACCTAACCTAACCTTAACCTTAACTATAACCTTACCCTTAACCTAACCCTAACCTCAACCTTAACCTTGACCTTAACCTTAAACTTAACCTTACCCTTAACCTTCACCTTAAGATTCACTTTAATCTTAAACTTAACCTGACTAAACCCATAACCCTTAACCTTAACCTTAACCTAAGCTATCCTTAACCTAGCCATAACCTTAACCTTAACCTAACCCTAACCTTGACCAAACAATTTGTTGTGGTGGATTCGACACACGGGTGTATGAAATCGCACGCATCTAGAGAATGTGGTCTTTTCTCTAAACCATAAGTAATAGGAAATATATGGGGGGAGCTCAGAAGTATAAGACTTAAAATGAAGTAATACACTTAAGTATGCTCTGTTGAAAAAGTAAAACTAAAAACATAAAAAGAAGCTAAATAGAGAGTTACAAACAATAACAAGGTAAACAATGACTTGATGCCCTTCTTCTCATTGAATGCTTGGACTGAATACAAATATTACCGAATTTCCGAAGGGCCTAGGCAGAGGCTCTAGAAATCGACGCAAGGATGTTTGTCCTTCAAGTTATGCCTTCTGACGCAGTTCAACTCTCTCTCTATGCTGCAATGGACTGAAATTATTGGGTGGCCAACAATTGAGTCCTCTTCTTCAGCTTCTACTCCTCGGTTCACACAAACAGCTGGTGTTGCTTGGGAAACTTTAGCCAGCATATCCTTGTACTCACAAAATTTTCATCTCTTTGAGGCTTTATATAGTTGAGCTTTCAAAACTCCTTCCCTCCCTTGGTACATGGTGGTTAGTGACCCAAGGGAGGGGCAATATTCCATTGTGGGCTGAAATATGCTTTTGTGTGCTCACACAAGGCCTAAGGAGGTGGTGGTGTTGTCCTTAGGTGGCTTTCACATAAGGAGAAACTATCATTTGCATGCTTGTGGTCCTGGAAAGGGACTTTTTTCCATTTCCAAGAATGCGTGCTTATCTGGCTCCAGTGTGCACAAAGGGCACACTTATCAAAGGAAAAAGTGTGCATTCGGGAATTTATGACTAGTTCAATCTTGAATTGCTCCAAACCTTAGAGATTCTTAATATTTTGGATTCCATAATGTATCTATGTCCTATAAATCCTTGGGCTTGACATTACTTGATGTTTTTTTTTTGTTGTACGATTTTCCAGTGTTAACATATGCCCCCTAATGTGTGAGCTCTAGGAAGAACTATATAGCCGAAATACATTATAGTTTCTTTTATGTATCGTACACAGAGAGAGAGAGAAAGTGAGGCTTGCGTGTATAAAGACAACATCTTGCACTAGTTCCGAGATAACCACTGCCTAGGGGACCCCCTACAAATAGAAAAAATATACAACATATTTGCAAAATTTCAATGAGGTGGGCATGTCCCATGGTCATGATGCTATGGCTAGTTAAACAAAATTGACAGATACATGTATTTTCTGTGTCACTATTGTGGTAGTGATGTTGGTGGTTGTTGACGACGACTGTTGATGCCCGAAGGGGTGTTGTTTCTTTGACGATAGGTGGAATATGGTACCCATATGCGTAATCTTGGTATGGTAGATCACTGTGCAATGTACGCATATGTACTGGCTGGGACCTTCCCCTATAAGCATTATTGTCAAAGACGCTTATAAAGGCATGGGTCTTCGACAGATCTTGATCAAAGTGCAATGGTTGTAAGGTACGATACCATCGTGACATGAAAGCTTTTGTTGTAATCGAATGTCAAGAGGATCGATGACATTTATGGACAATGATGTCTCCCATAGTGCCACCCGAGGATACCCCTTAACATGGGGAGGGGTCATCCAAGGTATCACTTCCTTTTTGGAAAAGAGGTGTTGATGTCGACAAAAAGGAAGCCTTAACCAAACCATAATGGGTTTAACATAGGCATGTTAATGAGCGGTGGCTGAAAATGGATGATGGGGATTTAGTGGCTTGAGGTCAGAGTATATTTGAGCAGCTTAGCGACAGTAACAGGTATTTTCTGAAGGGAAAAAATCCTTGGAGTCGGTAGGAATTCTAGGGCAGGTATGAACCGGCTTTGATTGTCGTAAAGGTGCGTGCATGGAGGGTATGAAATAATTTGACCAAGGGAGATGGGGGACTGCTGCCATGGGAGGAAAAATTAAAATATGAGGGCAAAGAGGCGAAGGGCATTGTTTGTGGTTTTTTTACAAAATAAATAAAATAATGGGGTTTGGTTTGTACAAAACACAGAGACGGGTACCCCAAAACATGAAAGAGGGTTGCTTACTTGATGGTGTGAGGACGGTGTTTTGCTGGGGGTATGGGTCCCATTGGCTGGTCTCATGTGTGGGGTTGATGAAGAAGAAGATGTCGTAGATGGATTAATGTTGATGGAGGTATGGTGGGCCAAATGCGGTGCACAGAGGAGCGCTTTCATTCTACTGGTATGACCCGATCGTCTAGGAAGGGGGTTGAGTTGGAATGGTGAAATTGACCTTATGCATGATATATGGATGGGCATGAGGTGCTTCCCAGACTAAAATGGTATGGACATGGCATCAAATTGTGGAGTGATGTATGGTCTACTTGAGATGACGATCGCCATTGAGGGGAGGCTCTACCGACCATCGAGGACATTTATCATATGCAGGGTGAGGTGATGATAAATGTGGTCGGGTGTGAGGACCCTAGGTTTTATTTCTGATGGAGAAATGATGTCAGGATATGCAAATTTTCTGGGACTCTATCATGCTGAGGGTAGAATGATACCTACTCCGAAACTTTTGGTGGTGATTTTTGTGAATGGTTTGCGGGTTCTTCCTGCAAAAACAAATACCTCAAGTGAAAGCATATTCTTTTCATTCAATATTATTTGAAAAACATGAATTTTGGAAAGGAAGATGGGAGGTTGCATACCTGTCTGCGCTTGAAAAAACATTTCTTTGGAAAGCGAATGTGGGGCATTCCTTTCATTCGTCATGGAATACTGATGATGGTGCAACTTACGGTTTGTAGAATGGACCTTCTGATCTCCTGTTATGGACCTCCAAAGTTCTAGAAAAGGGCGATAAATAAGGGATTATGGCCCTAATCCTATTCATTTGTACTTGCTGAGTTTGGGAGATCATAGGTGGTAGCAGAGCCTTTCTTGCCATTGCGGTCAGCTTGTGTACTGGGGATTAGTGATACTATGCCAAGGTAACTCTCATGACGTCCTGCATTTTGATTTTTTTAGTTGGGTGACGCCAGGGGCCATAAAAATTAGGTTTGTACGGCCTCACAGGGGATTTTTGACATATATTGCACGAGCGATATAGGGAAATAGGCAGCCCCTTTGCGTGTATTTATTAGGTACAGCTGCGCGAAGGTGCGTTGTCCCTGCCTCTTTGTGCGCAAGGGCGTGTCTGTAAATGAAACAGGTGCGCAAGGGCATGCCTGTATGAGAGACAGGCATGCAAGGGCAGTGTTTTTTGAAAAAAATTGGGTTTTATGCTATTCTTAATGGTTTTTCTCCTTTGTACTGATGGGTGCCTGTTGCTTGGCAGGTTAGTGTGGAGAGAGCAAGATTGGCCCTAGATCCGGACTGCTCTAGCTGCTGATGCTAGGTCACATCGTCAGTTGGCCACATGGGGCCTCCTGAAATTTGATGAGAACAAGTGTCTTCGGTCATAGGAACGATTGCTATGTTATATTATACTACATTGGCCCCGGAGGAACAACATTTTTGTCCTGAGGGGGACAAACTTGATTATTCTTCCAGAGACAGATATTTATTTGGTGATCGGATTACTGCCTCAGGGAGAGGCGCTAAGCTATCCGCTTCCTACCGGGTGGTTGAACATGGATAGGTTCTGGAAGCATCATTGTGGTGGTACGCCTCTAACTAAGGGGTGCATCAACATCACCTCAGTGATAGAGTGGCCAAGCGGTGTGCTCTGACTGTTATTGTGCAACTGCCGGGGTTGTTTGCGCCACATCGGGCATCGGGCCCATAGGTGGGAGTTTTACGCCACTTGAGGAATGGGCATTTCTTTGATTTTTCCCATTTCTGTTTTGATGTTATGGTGTCATAACTGAACATGGTCCAGCATGGATCCAAATCATTGGTGTACGCCAGCATTTTTGGAACATCATGTATGAGAAGGTCATGCTGCTGAGGCTCGTAGTGCCTGTGCCTATTGGGGGGCCGAGGGAGCCGCGTATGAGGAGGTGGGATTTGGAGATGCCATGCGGTGGTGGTGGCAGAGTGGGTCGTTATTAGAATGACACGATAGAGGCCTAGTTTGAGGCCAATCCATAGATTTTTTTTCGATACCCTTATGCAGGGATGGATTTTCAGGGTGATCTAGATATTGGTCTCCCTTTTGGTTGTTGTTACACAGTAATTTGTCACCGTCCCTGCAATTCCCATCTCGCCCATTGGAGGGTCATTTCTGTGACCAATAAGAAGTGTCATGCCTTGCAAATACCATCATTTCATCCCTTTCCATGAGGACAACATTCCTTCTGTTGATCATTTCCTGAGCAGACCCCTAAAAACACCTGTTTTTTCCTTGGCGCTGGTAGCCCGTTATGTACTCACGCCAATGGGGGAAAATTAACACTAATTCCATGCCAATTGGTGCTCTTTCCCAGTGTTGCACCTGCACCACTCTGTTTATGGAAATTTTTTTAAAAAAAGAGGCGACGTTTCGATTACAACAACTTCGTGGATGAGTCATCAGGAGTGGTTTCGCCTGAATAACCACGGCCTTCCTCCTTTGGCCTCTTGTTTCCACCTTATGGGGAACCTCCCAAGGGATAAGGCCTCCCTTCCACTATTGTAGGGATCCCAACCTCCTCCTCTTCTCTATAAATATAGCCTTCATCCATTGATGAAAGGGCTGAAGGGCTGAAAGTCTTGAAGTGCCTAAGCTTTGAATCTCCAAATTCCCAAGAGCCTTTGTGCTGTAAGAGCCCTCTTCCTTCCCTTAAGGCCGACTCAAGTAAGGAGACTATTTTCGAGAGACTCAGGAGAGGTTTGCCCTTTCCCTGGCGAGCTTTGCGAGACGTGAACGACTGGAGACCCATCCGAAGGAAACCACGATGTCAGAACTTTGGTTGTAATCTCTTTCGATCGTTATTTAATGAATGATTACGATTATGGTTCCACTCTGTTTTCAATGATGTTAATATGAGTAATATCCTTTCTGACTGATATTGAGTTACGTATGCCGGATTTTATGCTTGTATCTGTTTGTTTCTTGCATGTGCAGGTGTCCACCCATGGAGATCGTGGAGGATCGTGATCTGCCGAGGCTGAGGAACGGGAACGCTCTCTTCTTCAGATCATAGCATTGGATTCCAGGTAGGCTTCCATCTTTAGTCTTTTCATTCGTAACTAGGAACTTGAGTCGCCAAATTGTTGAGGAGGTAAATCCCCTCTACAGACAGAGGCGATCCCTACTAGCCCAGCAGGGGTCTAGCAACAATCAAAAGTTCCTAGTTACGAATGAAAAGACTAAAGATGGAAGCCTACCTGGAATCCAATGCTATTATCTGAAGAAGAGAGCGTTCCCGTTCCTCAGCCTTGGAAGATCACGATCCTCCACGATCTCCATGGGTGGACACCTGCACATGCAAGAAACAAACAGATACAAGCATAAAATTCAGCATACGCAACTAAATATCAGTCAGAAAGGATACTACTCATATTAACATAATCGAAAACATAGTGGAACCATAATCGTAATCATTCATTAAATAACGATCGAAAGAGATTACAACCAAAGTTCTGACATCGTGGTCTCCTTCGGATGGGTCTCCAATCGTTCACGTCTCGCAAAGCTCACCAGGGAAAGGGCAAACCTCTCCTGAGTCTCTCGACAATAGTCTCCTTACTTGAGTCGGCCTTAAGGGAAGGAAGAGAGCTCTTACAGCACAAAGGCTCTTGGGAACTTGGAGATTGAAAGCTTAGGCACTTCAAGACTTTCATCCTTTCAGCCCCTTCATCAATGGATGAAGGCTATATTTATAGAGGAGAGGAGGAGGTTAGGATCCCTACAATAGTGGAAGGGAGGCCTTATCCCTTGGGAGGTTCCCCATAAGGTGGAAACAAGAGGCCAAAGGAGGAAGGCTGTGGTTATTCAGGCGAAACCACTCCTGATGACTCATCCACGAAGTTGTTGTAATCGAAACTTCACCTCTTTTTTTAAAAAAATTTCCATAAACAGAGTGGCGCGGGTGCAACACTGGGACAGAGTGCCAATTGGCGTGGACTTAGTGTTAATTTTCCCCCATTGGCGCAAGTACATAACGGGCTACCAGCGCCAAGGCAAAAACATGTGTTTTTAGGGGTCTGCTCAGGAAATGATCAACAGAAGTAATGTTGTCCTCATGGAAAGGGATGAAATGATGGTATTTGCAAGGCATGACACTGCTTATTGGTCACAGAAACGACCCTCCAATGGGCGAGATGGGAAATGCAGGGACGGTGACAAATTACTGTGTAACAGATGCCCCCTAAAGCATGAGGCCCGAGAGAGAGAGGGATGAAATGCTTTACGAGAACATGTTCAACTGAAGGCCTGCCATCGGAAAACCTGCGCAGAAAAATACAACTGATATCTCAAGTACATGATGTATATGCGGTATGGGCGCAGCCATCCGAAACAGAGTACACTATAATCCAAATCCAGGGCATGGGCGCAGCCATCCAGCGAGGATCAAATAAATAGACTCAGGTATGGTCGCAGCCATCTAATCAATGAGTCATATACATAATGATAATAATCCACAATCGTAGCCTGGATTACAACAAACACAATCCAGGGGTAACCCTTTGCCTAGCATTCCTGAGTAGTCAGTTCGATCTTTTCTGACTCTTTAAATTTGAAAAGGTCATCAAGCACTTGTCCTTTCACACTTGTTTCCAATCTGAAAGCGATAGAGTCACCTTTTTCCTGTTTCTTGACTCTTAAAATATGAAACGGTAGAGTTTTGTTTCAATGTTTTAAAAATTAACTGCCCACGAAATATTCCTGGTTAAAGTTAGTTTCCTTAGGGTGTTTTTCTGAAGATCGTTTCTAATGGAAACTTTTCCGGAGTTCACCAACCAAGGAATCCCCTCCGATGGGATTCCTGGTCCTTTTCCTCCTTTTGGAAATGTTGGTGCTCCTTATATGGAAACGTTGTCCCTTCCTGGGTTAACTGTTGGGTTGCCTGTTTGGTTGTTTTCAACCTCTGTGGTCTCGAGTGTCTCGGCTACTGTTCAATCAGTTCCTCCACCTGAACAACATCATGTTGATTCTAAGGTGGACCTATCCCCTTCTTCGCCTGTTTCCACGTCCTCCTCTTCTACTTCGCCTGGTGAAAGTCTGGATTCGAGTAACCAGGTGGCTAAGAAGAAGAAGAAGAAGACAAAGAAGAAGAAGTCTGATAAGAGAGAGGCTAAGGCTGCAGCTGCTACTTCTAATGCACCTCCTCTTGATAAACCTTCCAACACTCCACGGAAAGTCAAGTTCCCTTGCATGTTGTGCATGGGAGACCATCTTCTTTGAGACTGCCCTGGCATTCCCAAGGTGCTTGAAGAATGGTCCAGTGGTCGTCCACCGTTGCCTTTGGCTTCCGAGAGTCAGGTTGGGGGCACGTCTTCAGCTAGTGTTGGTAAGGCTCCTAAGAAGCAGGGTAAGATTACCAATCCCTATAGGTTGTGTGAAGGGCACCATGCCATTCACCTTTTCCCTTATATGGATGAAGCCAAGCGAGTGTTGGACAACTCAACTGTTTCTACACCATGCCTCCCGGCTAGTTACAAACAACTTTCTTTGAGTCCTCCGCTAGTTGATCCTACGATTGGTCAAGAATCATCCTTGGTCAATCCCGCTCACTCAGAAATTCGCATTCAGGAATCCATCCCCGACCAACCATTGGTCGTGGGATCGGTTGAGTTGGTCCCTTCTACGGTGCACCAGGCTTTTCCATTGAGAGTGGACCTCACACCCCTCAGGTTATTCTTGTTTCTTCAGATTCCTCGGACTTGGAGAAAGATTCTCCTGTCCCTATACCTCAAGAAGCTACTCCTCCGCCTCCCGTGATGGAGGTCCCAGAGGATACCCCTCCCACCTTTGATATGGAGGTTGTGGAGGATGCTCCTTCTTCCGTAACACCAGGGGAAGACCTTCTTGGTTTGATGGTAGCCCCTCCGAGTAGTTTGGTCGCTTCCTTTGATTGGAATTGATTTGCAGGATACCGCCTTCCGTCTTATGTGCCTTTCGAGATCACAGTACAGGCTTTTGGTCTGGTCGTACCCAGCACCATTATAGACGAAGGCGCGTCTATTATTATTCTATCCTCAACTACTTTGCAAGCTTTCGGTTCGCCGCCGCTTGCGCCTGTTACGCAAAATCTTTTGACTTTTAACAGAAGGACGAGTCAACCGTTGGGGATCCTTCCAAGGTTACCGGTTACTTTGGGAGGTAAAACCATCCATATGGATGTGATGGTCGTTCGGGGCCCCTTGGATTTCAATCTGCTCTTGGGGCGCGATTACACCTATGCCATGGGAGCACTTGTCTCCTCCCTCTTTCGCGTGATGTGCTTTCCACATGAAGGACGGATCGTGACCATTTATCAGCTTTCGTTCTTTGGTCCTAATGTGGCATCTGGCCTGCCATCACCCCCTCATGGTTTCTATCCACCCGTTGTATCTGCCTCACCGCAGGTCAACTATGTGGCCACCTACCCCGTGCCTATGCTCAGTGAAGACGCCGTCGTGCATAGTGTGCTGGGGGCATTGGGTCCTGACTTCCAGGATGTTTTCCTTCCATTGGGAGCAGAACTCTTGGGAGCACCGCCTTCTTGTTCATTTTGATGTAAGTCGGTTAGAGCACGGTTTCCTCCCTGTGTCAAGCTCTTTAAAAAATGAAACTAGGTTGTCGGAGCACAGTTCGTTGTCTTGTGTCAAGCTCCTTAAAAAATGAAACAAGGTTGTCGGAGTAGAGTTCCTTGTCTTGTGTCAAGCTCCTTAAAAAATGAAACAAGGTTGTCAGAGCAGAGTTCCTTGTCTTGTGTCAAGCTCCTTAAAAAATGAAACAAGGTTGTCGGAGCAGAGTTCCTTGTCTTGTGTCAAGCTCCTTAAAAAATGAAACAAGGTTGTCGGAGCAGAGTTCCTTGTCTTTTGCCAAGCTCCTTAAACCATGAAATAGGGTGTCCTGAGGATAGTTCTTTTAATGTGTCAACCTCGTTAAAACAATGAAACATGTTCCCGTTCAATTCGATTCTTTGATAAGTTCTCGTAAAATACCAGTCGAGTCTTTTCCTTACTCTCATAACTTGAACCTTCACTCCATCTGCCTTTCATATGGATTGAAGCTTGGGGGGCATGTACCTCAAATTGAGTCACCATGCTGGGGGCATGCTTAACTTTTTCAAGCATAGTTTGTTTTCATTTCAAGCTTGTGTAAAAATGAAACCAGTTTCAAGCATAGTTTATCTTTGTTTCAAGCTTGTGTAAAAATGAAACCAACTTCAAGCAAAGTTTCCTGATTTCAAGCTTGTGTAAAAATGAAACCTTTTCCATTTTACCTCCTATGATTGCCATTATATCAGCCTGTTTTGCTAGATGAGCCTTGGTTTTCTCACTCCATCGTCACTATCTGCTTGGCCGATCATATGCCTTCACTTGGTTGTTTCACCCGTTCCTGAGGAACTGCTGCGATGAGTGGTCTTGTTAGCCAGCCTCTTGACTTTTATCATGTTTTGAGAAGTTCCACCATTACCGGAACCAGTTGCTACCCTTTATATCACTTGTTCCTCCAGGAGGAGTCATCTTTCAGCTCTTTTCTGACTCTCTAAACATGAAAAGATTGCCGAGGCCCTTTCCGTTTCGATCTCGTTAAATTGGACACGAATCAACATCTACCCAGTAGATGTTTACCCCTTTTTCGGGCTAGGATAGATTGATTACGAAAAAGGAATACCCTAGCCTATTGCGACTAGGAGGTTTTCTCGGATATTGTTTTCTACCTTTTCGGATCTGAGGAACTATTCATGAAAAGGGACCTGTGGAGTTTACTTTTCTGCTGTCTTTTCAAACTCTCTAAACATGAAAAGACACCGAGTTCTTCCTTTGTCAGACTCGTTAAACCCTGATGACATCGGATCCAGTCGAAATGACGTTCTCCTCCTTCCTCCTTCCTAGGACTCGTTAAATGTACTAGGATGGATTCGCCTGAAGGGCGGACTTATATTACAAGCATATGCTATCCCCTTCAAGCTTATTATCAAAAATAATTGGAGTACTCGCCAGAAATGGTGGGGGAAAAATGGAACCATCGTCGTTGTCGTCGGCAGTATGTCGCTCTTGAACATGGCACTTGTTTGCATTCGTGTTGGGTTGGGGACATCTCATCTCATTTCTTCACTTTGCCTCCATGGGTTTGGATAATCCCTTTTTGACCTCTCCTCTGCTCATTGCCTTGTCACCATGACCTCTGATCTATTGATGTCAAATACTGCCAAGTCCATTTTCGTGCCCTTTATATGTTCAAGAGAAGTTGGCTCTGCTAATATCAACCTTCCTCTGATTCTCATACGATCCTGATTCACAACAAAACATCATGTTCCTCTGTCTCGTGTTGATGATGTGGGAATCATTATGGCCCACCTTCAATCAAGGTCACTTCCTGTCGACATCAGCTCATTATCCAGGAAGCTGATCTAGAGACTCCTTTATGGTACCTTGGAGCCTGCATGCCTCAATGGCAGGTTCGTCGCATTCGACGTGGGGTTTTCATCATTGGCCTCCGATCGAGTGATTCTGCGGGTGTTCGACACCAACTCATTGATTCACACGCCGTAGATTGTACCTGTAGTACCTTGAGGACCATTGTCATTATTGGTGGTTTCTCTCGCGTCTGTTAACAGCTTTCATCATTGGCTGGTAATCAGACGATGTTCTTACATGTTCGACTTCAGCTCACATATTCACATGCTTGAACTTGTACTCTGTTGGGTCGAGATGGAGCGCAAGACCCTGGATTGTGTCTGTTGTAATCCAGGCTGCGATTGTGGATTATTATCGTTATGTACATGACTCATTGATTGGATGGCTGCGACCATACCTGAGTCTATTTGTTTGATCTTAGTTGGATGGCTGCGCCCATACCCTGGATCCGGATTATAGCATACTCTGTTTCGGATGGTTGCGTCCATACCATATATATACATCATGTACTTGAGATATCAGTTGTATCTTTCTGCGCAGGTTTTCCGACGGCGGGCCTTCGGTTGAACATGTTCTCGTAAAGCATTTCACCCCTCTCTCTCTCTCGGGCCTCATGCTTTAGGGGGCATCTGTTACACAGTAATTTGTCACCGTCCCTGCAATTCCCATCTCGCCCATTGGAGGGTCGTTTCTGTGACCAATAAGCAGTGTCATGCCTTGCAAATACCATCATTTCATCCCTTTCCATGAGGACAACATTCCTTCTGTTGATCATTTCCTGAGCAGATCCCTAAAAACACCTGTTTTTTCCTTGGCGCTGGTAACCCGTTATGTACTCGCGCCAATGGGGAAAAATTAACACTGAGTCTGCGCCAATTGGCACTCTATCCCAGTGTTGCACCTGCACCACTCTGTTTACGGAAAGTTTTTTAAAAAAAGAGGCGAATTTTCGATTACAACAACTTCGTGGATGAGTCATCAGGAGTGGTTTCGCCTGAATAACCACGGCATTCCTCCTTTGGCCTCTTGTTTCCACCTTATGGGGAACCTCCCAAGGGATAAGGCCTCCCTTCCACTATTGCAGGGATCCCAACCTCCTCCTCTCCTCTATAAATATAGCCTTCATCCATTGATGAAGGGGCTGAAAGGCTGAAAGTCTTGAAGTGCCTAAGCTTTGAATCTCCAAGTTCCCAAGAGCCTTTGTGCTGTAAGAGCCCTCTTCCTTCCCTTAAGGCCGACTCAAGTAAGGAGACTATTGTCGAGAGACTCAGGAGAGGTTTTCCCTTTCCCTAGAAAGCTTTGTGAGACGTGAATGACTGGAGACCCATCCGAAGGAGACCACGACGTCAGAACTTTGGTTGTAATCTCTTTCGATCGTTATTTAATGAATGATTACGATTATGGTTCCACTCTGTTTTCAATTATGTTAATATGAGTAGTATCCTTTCTGACTGATATTTAGTTGCGTATGCTGGATTTTATGCTTGTATATGTTTGTTTCTTGCATGTGCAGGTGTCCACCCGCGGATATTGTGGAGGATCGTGATCTGCCGAGGCTGAGGAACGGGAACGCTCTCTTCTTCAGATCATAGCATTGGATTCCAGGTAGGCTTCCATCTTTAGTATTTTCATTCGTAACTAGGAACTTGCGTCGTAACATTTTTTATTGTTGCTAGACCCCTGCTAGGCTAGTAGGGATCGCCTCTGTCCGCAGAGGGGATTTACCTCCTCAACAGTTATGTTTGGGGTCCCGCAGGTATGTGCTATATTTCTACATTTATTCAAGTTTTTTATGTTCTTGATTTTTTTTTATTGGCACTAACATTCTTTTGGTTACTCGTGAAGATATTGGCAAGGTGGGATGCCCAGTGGCCCGGCTGGTGGGTCACAACCCTCAACCACGACCGCCTGGTGGTTGGGGAGGTGGTGCTATCGGTGGACCGGGCAAGGGTGCCAGTGGACTGGGCAGGGATAGCTCTAGCCCTTCAGGTGAGGGAGGCAACACAGGTGCCATTGGGATAGCAGTAGAGAGAACTCGTGCAGATGCGGCTAAAGCATGTATCATAGCACTTACAACTCAAGTAGAGGCTCTAGAAGACTTCCGAGGTCGAGTGGACCATTTGACCCATGGGATGCTTGCTCGAGGTCATATGGATGACTTCGAGGAGATATTTCTAAAGATAGTGATGGCCTATGAGAGGGACTACCGACCGACTCTACGATGGTTAGCTATTGCAGTGGTGACAACAACTCCGGTGGTGGCACTAGGAGGGGTGGTGGGTCCAGGTGCTCCTCCTGAGGGGGCACCTCCCTAGAGTAGATTTTGTACATAGGGAAAGCACCCATTATGAGGATGCTTCCCTTATTTTTGACAACCTTTGTATTTTTGGGCTGGCCAATGGGCTAGCAATACTATTTTTTGTACTCTGATACACATATTTTTGATATATATATGAGAGATCTTTTTTTCAGCTCTAGATGGTGTGATGTTTATTTCGGTTTATGCATTTGTGTTATGCTGATGGATATATATGTTTTTTGTTTTTATGTATGGTGGTTTGCTCATGATGCATTCTAGTCTAGGGTATTGTTAGCTATGCGATCATCTGTTTGGTTTTGATTCCTTGATACATGTGAGAATGTAATATAGTCAAATTGTTTGCTTAATCTTATGGCACACAAATATTTTATAAATAGGTTTGCATCCCTAATTTCAAAGGTTTGGTTTAAATACGAGACTAATAACTGGGAATCAAGGTAGACATGCATATGGCGGATGCCCTGGTGGAGGGCCTCGCACATAAGTCTGATAACGACATCATATTATGCCTGATTGTTATTTGTTGAACCAATGCACACGCAGTTTGAACACAGTGGTGATCAGTCAGGGTGATAGATGACCCAGGCGACTGTAGCTAAGTTTTGAGACCATCATGATGCTCCATCAGCAAATCCGAAATGGGGTTCAAGTTGGTGATCCATGGTGATATTTTGAGTGCATTTAGGTTTTTTGGGTCAAAATATTTTGGTGTTGGGGTTTGTGTGTACTCTAACTCTAGGGGATAAGGGCTTTTGGGGCCCTTATGGGTATAACTTCTTGAGGTAAATGTCGTTAACGAGGTTAGTGAGGTAGGTCCCGTCCAGTTTCGTTAAGATATATGCCCCTTGTCGGAGGCAATATTTGATGATATAGGGCCCTTTCCATAGGGTTTCGAATTTTCTTGGTGCTAAGGCTTCTTTTGCGACATCATAGCGAAGGACTAGCTCTCCTTTGATAAATGAGCGAGGGGTGATGTGGTGATCGAATGATGCTTTTACCCTTTTCTTATGGGCCTCATTTTGTTGTAGCGATTTGCTCTTGTTTTCTTCAACTAGATCTAGTTGTACTAGGCATTGCTCTAGAGGTAGGGTGTCATCCAGGAGTTCTATGGATGTATGTAAGTTTGGGAACTTGCTGAAATCAATACAAGGATGCAAGGTGCCCTGGGTTTTAGTGACATGAATAAAGCTGAATTCCTGTGACGGAGGGGTTGTCGAAATCCTGTCTTGGGTGTGTGATGACATAAGTTGTATGTGATGATTTGTGTCACTAGCATGTGGCGGGGGAAGGATCTCTGCAATGGAGTCTTGAGTGAGCTGGTAGTTGGCCTTCACACTAGGATAGTCAATTCCCGATAGATAGAAGTTGATTTTATCACAGAGATGTCTGAGCATTTGCAGCAACGGACATCCCTCTGGTGTGTGACTATGACTGGTGAAAATGGTGCAGGGTATCCCAGTGCTAATAGAGTAGATACTATGAAAATCTACACTACTCGGTGTTCCAGATGTGGATGCTTGGAAAGGGTCTGTTGTGGACCAAGGCGTCTTCTTTTTCCATTTTTGTGTCGTGGGTTGGAACCTACCTCCCTTTTTAGTGGGTGGTTGACTTAATGCTGCTCTAGCTGCTCTCATATTTGGGAGATGTGTGCACTTAAATGTATGATGAAAGTGTGAGAAAATTCGGCAATAAGTCCATGTAATATTCTCTTGATTAGAGAGAAGCTTTTGAGGGAGAGATGTGATTATGCGGAGACTATTTGCAAGGGGTTTGAGTTCTCTGCATTGATTGATCTGGTGATCATTTATATCACATAGGCCACATGTTATCCTCGGCTGGGCCTGAGGTTTACATGATCGGTTTATGGTCTTAGCAGGAGTGATGAACCACCCTGGTGGTAGGGTCGTAGTAGGATTATAACACCATCGTGGTAGTGGGGGTGTTGTTGGGTCGATGACGTATCTTTTATGCCATTCTTGAAGGTTGCTCGTCCTCTTTTCTATGGCATTAATCATGTCGATAGTGGGACAGAGTCATGAGAAATTAGTACAATGTCGGTCGTAATGATTACCCTAACATATCAGGAAAAATTTCTGTGATATGGGTCTCCCATCGTGCATGGTCTGAGGCCGGGAGGGGTACCATCATCGATATGCTGCTAAGTCGGGGTAGTGGACTACTATATGGTCCGTCTGCTTGCATAATGTGCATGCAGGTGGATTTCGTGATGTGTTTGTGATGGTAACTATGGATT
Organism: Pinus albicaulis; assembly: GCA_034641835.2. Lineage (NCBI taxonomy): Eukaryota > Viridiplantae > Streptophyta > Pinopsida > Pinales > Pinaceae > Pinus > Pinus albicaulis. The sequence continues at coordinate 358,985 of JAXQQM020063223.1, read as the reverse complement.
TCTTGCTAGACCATTCTTTGGCTGACAAGAACATGATTGACCGGCTCATCTCCTCTGCTTGGGTCATGGAGCTGCCGATGGATTCTACATCCATATCGTCTTCTTGGGAAAGACAAACTATGGCTGAGCAGAGGCTAGCAAGGGCTAGTCAAAAGCGAGGTATGTAGTGACAATCCTCTAATAAGTGATTGTCGGTGCATAATAGGCATGTGAATTGTGCTGCCCATAGCCCTATATAGTATACACTCTCAATTGGATACCATCTATGGATGAGTTCCAATGAGGCACACTCTTTAAGGTAGTGGTCACATTCATCACACAGCGTGCAATGTATAATGGGCATTATTGGGGGGCGCTCTATGTATCGATGCTCCTCTTGTAAGTACAAGATGGTGCGAGGCTTATCATTAGTAGCCTGGATCTAAGGATCCTCTTGATAGGATCACTCGATCGCATGTAAGGCGTACTGATATCGTGGTATTTCTAGACAGCGATGGGTATAGTGCCCATAGGTGTCACAGAGGGCGCATGCGTTATTGGTACACAGCGGTTTGCCTGTAATTTTGGTGGCAAGTTCCTTTTTATGGGAATGTCATTTTGTGGTGCTTGCCTCACAGCCGAGGAGTGGTTTTAATTCGTCCAACTCCATGCATATGTAAGTAGGGTGTCCTGTGACATCACATATAACGCAAGATGATGACTCCCGCTGCATGGTAGGGGTCACCACTTTCTTTCCTTTCTTGGTGATTTTCTTTGTTGTGGTCGCCAGTTTCACAGTGGGGATTTCGCTTGCGGGGGTGGTTTCGACTGCTGCTTGGGTTGGTTGGGGCTCCTCAGGACCGGGAGGTTTTAATCCAAACACAGTAACATTGGTAGCTGGCATTCTTAGGGGGGAACAAGGTACCACACTAGGAATTCCAATGATATGTTGGGTAGTACTAGTGTTTCCAAGACCTACTGGGAGGTGAAGCCAGGAGGTGGGTATAGGAAAGGAGTTTGGGAAGCGGCATAGACTAAGGAGGCTGTAGTAGCTGATGCCTCAGTGTCGTTACTACTTGAGTCCGTGTCCTGACTAACCTCGGTGCTTGACGTGGACATCATGCATAACAGTGCCACTATGGTATCGGGTGATACCTCAGGGATAATAGGAGGATCTCCTAGGAAGGATCCTAGGATGGACAACGGTTTGAATTTGCCAGGGCCATATTCTTGATACCATGAAAGACCATCAATGGCAGTTTCTACATAAGGTAGAACCATATCTGTGTTGGTTAAAGGACACTTTTCAGTGTGCGTCAGCTGGTCTACTGTAATGATTCAATCCTCGTGGTGGAACATCATGATGCGGAAAATGGAGGATGCTATGGAAAACATGGCATACATGTAACTCCACCCAAGGAGTATATTGTAATCCAAGTGAGAATCTAGGAATTAGATGTTTATGTGGACCATTTTGCTAGCTAAGCAGACCGGTACATTTTGGAAGAGACCAACGGGGGTCGAGGGCCGACCGTCGTATGCCCTGAGAGTGATGACGGAAGGCTTGAGTTTTGGAGCTCCTAACTTCTGCCATACATTCTTTGACATGATGCGTGTAGATGCACCTTCGTCAATGACACATCGGTGAATAGTGATATTCTATACCAATACTAGTATCTGGAAGGCAACCATGGAGGGAAGCCTACGGGTGGCTTTGTCTAAATCAAAAGCCATCATGCGCGTGTCGGTGGGGTCGACAATGCATAAGGTGGAAAGTAGGTCTTTCTGCTACTTTGGGCACGACTGTGGTACCTCCAAAGCAGACATAGCATTAGGTGACTGGGCTAAATTGTCTATGATGTTGTAATTGTGGGCTGCTTTGGAGTAGTTACATGATCACCTATTAGGCCCTTTAACCATTTTTGGCAATGGTTTCAAATTAATATTTGGAATGGTCAAAGGTGCAGTCGGCATAGACGTACTAACCCCTGACAAACCGGTGTCTGGTGGGGTGTTGTAGCTGCAATTTCGTGTTTGAAAAAACATTTCTTCGTCGGCCATGTAAATTTCATGGTTGTTTTTCTCGGAATCGTTGGGGTTTTGCTGCTAAGTGCTAACCGTTCCTTGATGGGGGAAGGGTTCTTGCATGACTGCATTTGTCTGGGAAGATCCTCCTTGTCCTTGGTTACTTTAAAGATTTTTAAGCTCAGGGAGTTCGGGACAGTGGTGAGTATAGTGCCCATACTCACCACATATCTAACAAGAATGGTTTGTTCATAGAGGTGGCCTTTTGCCTTACTTTTGAGCATTTCTTGGCTCCCAGTTCTGATTCCGGTTGAATTTGTCTCTAGGACGGGGTCGTGGTGGGCATTGTTGACTACTGTCCCCCTGTCTAGAGTTCCAATTGGGTTTGTTTTTTAACTTTCTTTTGACCACATTAGGAGGGTAATTCTCTTGATCATACTGGTGTGGTTGATCTTGGGACGACTGCACAAAGTTCACCTGTGCATTGTTCTGTGTTGGTGGGTTATGTACTTGGGACTGAGCATACTGTTGTCCCATATTTGCACCTGGCCATTGGGGGGGAGTTATTCCGTCAATTTTTCTTCCTGCGTACTGGGTCCCCCCGGTCAGAGGGTAAGGTCCTCCTTGGTGATACACTGGTGCCCTATTAGTCAAATTTTGTTGCTGCATATTGTTAGTATGAATCCTTTGTCGAAGTGTACGAAAAAGGACCACTTTAGCTACGCATAACTAATAGCCCTAACAACAAAAGTGGCTGCCAATATCTTCAGATCTGCGGTTAGTTGAACATAAAAGAGCTGCAAAAACCAGATCTATGCATGGAAAGACATTAAGCAGAAAAATAAGGGTTTGCTCCATATACCAATAGGCAAGACAAGAACAATTTTTTGAAAGAATTTTTGTATTAATCGGGCACCTGGGAGGAAAACAAGAAGGCGTATCCAATTCTCCTCAGTGGGATGGGTTCTTGGAAGTCCTCGGCACTTCAGATCTAAAATCTCTCTCTCTTGTTGGTGTAGAAAACCCACACAAAGAATGGAACTCAAAGGGAGCTCACACAGCAAATGGCAGAAAATGGTGACCAAGTGTATAGATCCGGAGTGATCTAATAGGCAACAAAAGGTGAAGAATGGTAGGAAAAACCCTCCTATTTATAACAAAATATTGGGTCATTCTAGATCTTGGTGCATGATTAAAATAATGTTAACCAAATCTAGATCCACCTTTTATGGAATATTTTATTATACTTGTTGGAGGGAAAAAGTATTTGACTTGGGTCAAATCCCTTTATTTTTTAATAATAAATAAATAAATGATTTATTTATATTTTTAAGGAAGTGGTTGAAGGATAATCAAATAAATAATGATTTATTTAATTATTTGTGGGTGATTTGGTCATATTTAACAAGGAATATTATCTAAATAAGATTTAAATAATTATTCCTAGAAAATAATAAGATAAATAAAGGTTTATCTCATTAATTTCTTTGTTTTTGGGTTAAACATGACTGAGAATAATAATTAAATTATGGTTTAATTAATTATTCCATGAGGAAAATCAAACAAATATAGGTTTGTTTAATATTTCCTTTTGGGGTTTCCTATTTGGACCATAAACAACCTAATAAATGTGGTTTATTAAGTTATTTAACATAGTGAAGGAAATTTTACTTAGGGTAAAATTGGTCTTACATGGTGTACTTGGGTCCATCTAATGATAATAGGTTAGATGACCAAAAAATGGTGTAACAGATTTCCCCCCAGCGTGTGAGTGTCAGGAGCAAATCGTATGACCGAAGTACATTGTAAGAACTCAATCACTAGACAACAAAAGGGAAGTCAGAGAGAGAAAGGTGAAGTAGATAGTGTGCTGAAGACTCGCAAGTGCAACAAGTCTCTTTTTATGAGAGGGTACCTGTGCTGAAGGCGGTGGGGGAGGCATACCTATGCCCGCCGAGACAAAGTACAAAAGAATAGTGTGTCCGGTAAACAAGGGACCGAACCATAAAGTATAGCTGGCATAATCAGGAGCCAGATAAAAATACAATGAGGAATCCCACATACATGTTGTTCCTGGGATAACAGCCAGGACTTGTACAATAATATCGGAGTACATGAGATACAAATACAACCCAAATGCCCCTTGTAAATGGGGAAGGGCTCACAAAATCTGACTGATACATGCAAGTCGAAGAGGCGCTGCAAGTGGCTACGGCCAACATCATCAAATATCTGGAGCTGCATCGAAGGCTGCAAAGAAGAGGTCATCCGGGCATGTGGGGGGATACCTGCAGGGCCACCCCCTCATGAGGGTTGAGACATCTCACACACACCCGGGAATCATCAAGAGCTGCTGCTGGATCACTGGACCATCAAGTATACGAATCTCGATCATGCTAAAAGGAGCTGGAGAAACAATCAAGTCAAAGGGAAATGAGAGATCCCTTGGCCTGATCCGAGGCACCGAACAAGAGTGGAAGCTGGAACCAAGGTACACCACCCTCTAGACCTAGCTTCTGGAATGAATGTGATGATGTCGACAGAAGGAGGTTCGCCATAGGTGAGGCAATGAGAGATCCTCAACTAAGGCATGAGAGGAAATAGTAGAGCAACGGACAGACTGACACTAATGACGATAGTGAAAATGGGAAGGACTGAGTAGCGAATGGACGACTTCCCTTGTTAGAGCATAAAGGGCATGAATGACATGGTATCAACTGACATGATATCATAAGGGATAGGGGACAGTGGAACTGAAGGTCATAATGTGCAACACAAGAGAGAGACCAAGCAATGAAGGATGGAGGGCTATAGTGGGGTACAAAGGGACTCGGTATAGACTCCATGGAGGGAATGATGACTCAACTTGGATGATCTAAACAAGGGCGACTTGATGGTGCTGCCACACAGTAAAGGCCCCAATGGGGGACCGTGGAAACATGAGTACAAGATGGGAACTCATGATGAAAATCGACACGAACAAAGACAAGTAAGGAGGAAAGATGGTGCCCCAAGTACAAGTGTCGTAAGTGAGGAAATTTGATTTTAAGGAGTGGTGAAGTGACCCTTCTTGGACAAAATGTGTCGTGGTGAAGTATTAGATCACAAAAAACTAATAGATACCCATTTGAGGGCTCGGTGAGAGCTTTCCAACAGTGCAGACGGTTCGTCAAACGGGGCTACGGTGTGGTCGCAGCAGTCGAAAGAAGAAATAGGGGTTCTCTTTTAATAAGGTAGTTTTCCCTCCAAAATCACTCATTTGTTATTGTTGCTGTGGTGAATGTAGAGAGGAGAGAAGGCCCTAAATCTTGCGGCGAACGTAGCGGACAAACCGACCATTGGAATCGAGATCCGTCAGTTGCCGGTAAGAGGCCTAACCTTTCTCTTGCATTTTGATGGATTAAACTTTTAGTTTAGGGCCTAGAATCCCAGAAACAGCCCCTCCTTCATCTCTACAGTCGGGTCACACTTTTTGGGCCAAAAAGTGTGACCTGGGAAGCAGGTTTCAGGCAAAAAAGTGTGACCTGTCCCAGAAATGGGCAGAAAACTGCGACCTGGGAGATGAGGGGGTTTTGGTGTTGTTTTATGGCTGGAAGTTGGGTTTTGGTATTTGGTTATGGTTTTCCCAATCTGTAAGCTGACAAAGATGATGTGTTTGTGCAGGTATGGCAGATTTATGGGTTAACTGAAGAGAGAGAGACTTGGGGACACTACGGGCAGAGATCCAGGCGGATCAGAGCGTCCATCGTGTATTGGCCAGGTTTGGGGTTCTAAAGTTTTTGGAGAACCCTTTGATGAGAGCAGGAGAACCGTTATTGGCCCGGATTATCAGTTACTGGGATCCAGATCAGGAGGTCTTTGTAGTGCGGGGGCACAGGATCGAACTGACGGTCCAGGACGTGTATTTCCTGACTGGTCTCCCACCACTGGGGATGGTGGGAAACACACAGCCAGTATTGCCGCGGGGGCGGCATATCATGGATTTTGTGGAGCGTCATTGTCGACCGGGTCTCCAAGTCAAGGGGACTCGAATACCGATCGGGGATCTAGAGAGGCTAGAAACCCGTGCAGTGGCCGCAACTGTGCTACATATCGTGGGAAATCAAGCGCTCCATCACATCACTGGGGGGCAGATGATGATAGTGGAGAGTGTGCTGGGTGGGACCTACTATGGGTGGGCCCAAATGATGTTGGTGTCGCTAAAGCGACAGTTGTCGCTATGCAGGTGGCAGGTGAACCATGATTGCTCATATGGGACTTTATTATGTGCCTTCTTCTTTGAGAAGATCCCGACTTTGAGGCCTCGTGTACAACTTCCAGATGGGGGCCCGAGAGAGCCCAGGATGCGCCGTTGGGGACGACTACTGTGCAGAGGAGGAGGAGGGGCGGTCGGGCGAGTGTTTCGACCTGAGTTTTTTGCCCATTGGGATCAGATGCCATTGTACATAGACGACTATCCCTATAGTGGGATGAGCTACTGTGGAGACCCGGACCTGCCACTTCCGCCTGGTCGAGTATGGGGGCCCGATGGTAAGTGACAGATTGCTATTCTTGTGTGGGCATGTTAAAGTTTTTTGAATAGTATTTTAGGGTACTGATTCATGTACTTTTGGTATCCAGATATAGCCCCGGTAAAACCGGACGGATATATGGGATGACCGACAGCATCTGGAGCTACAGGTCCGAGTGGGTCGAGAGCGGCGCATAATGAGGATGCGGCCGCCCTGCTGGAGGACATCCGCAATAGATGCGAAAGGTTGTTGACCAGAGTATCAGAGCGCGGGTGGCAGGACTTAGACGACCAATACATAGAGCCATGTGTTGGTCTACCCTCATAATGGCGAGGTGTCATGCGGCGCATGGCGATGGCCGGTCAAGCGATGTGTGATCTACATGCTACAGGGGCAGAGACATTGGCTCGGGATCCTCCAGATAGTGATTAGGGGTGGGGCATGTGGTGCCCCCTATTATGTATGTAGGGGCAGGGGGTGCCCCCAGTTTTGTGTTTTTTGTAACATGCTATGGGCATGTCATATGTATCAGAGTAGATGGACTCTAAACACATGTTTTGCAACACATATTATGGATATGCATCGTTTTTTGATGGTTATGAATGTTATTGTCTTGTATGAAATGTGTGTGATAAATGCCAATCTAGAACATGGTTTGCAATACTATCTACATAGTGATTCTGTTCTCGAGGTACATGATTGAAAGTTATGGTTTCAAATGCACGTATCAAGAGTTTCACTCGTAAATAGCGTCTAAACAGCACGGGGTTATGCACACGATAAACACCATTTAGTTGCATTACAAGAAGTAGGGAATCCAAACGAACGTGCAGATGGAGGATGCGATGAAAGAGGGCATCGGCTAAGAGACCATGCACTGCATCATATTCGGCCTGATTTTTGGTGGCAGAACCAATGCAGACCCCGTTAGAAAGAACAAGGGCATGCAAGGGGGTGAAGATGGCCCAACCTGCCGAGGCTAGATTCCGGGAGTAACGACTTGCACCATCGGCGTAACCGATAAAGGGTGTGGACGGGGGGTCCTGCGAAATGGTGTGACAAGACAACAAATGAGGGGAGGAGAGGCAAGGATGGCAGCGTGAGTGCACAGAAGTCATTGGGCGGCAACCGCGGGAGGGAGTGCAAGGAGCAGGATGACTATGACTCATATACAAACTAGAGGGTGGTATATGAGGGCTATCAGAAGTATGGTGAGGACTCGAGCTGCGGAGGTCACCAGAGACATGGGTGGAGTGATCTTGTGTATGGGTAAAAAAGGGGTGGTCAGGGGACACAACAGGGGAGGATGCAGGGGGGCTAGGCTCCAAGTGTCTTGCAGAGGAGGATAGGTAAAGAATGGTTACAGTGGACTCCGTCATCTGAACATCAGGGGGGGGAATGTCGATGGGAGCGGGGGGATCCTCAGGTTGACCTGAAGCATACTGCGCGAGGATGGGAGAGGCGGATTGATTTTGTTCAACCTCATACTCTCGGACCACCTCTAAAGAGGCGCGGTAATGCGTCAGGTGAGGACAATGGTGGGAGTAATGGCCATGAACGCCGCACAAAGCACAGGGTTTGTTGGTGCGGAGAGTCTTGGGGTTCTTGGTTACGGACGAAGAAGGAATGGAGGCTTCAGGGACCGTAGCTTCAGGGAACGCGACTTTAACCATGGGCTGAATACGGGGCAACTCGGGACAAGCATGGGTGGCATGACCGGCGACATCACATAAGGCACAAGGTTTTGTGGGCGGAGGAGGGGCTAGGTCAGTCGTGGTGGTCTTGTCTTTGGGTGCACCCTTGCGAGCTTTGCCTTTCTTTCCGGGAGCCATCACGACAAGAGAAGGGTCTTGTAGAGGTGCTGGGGGCACAGAGGCAACGGAGGAAGTGAGGGGGACCGGCTGAACCGGTGTCAAAGCCATGTAGGGTTTGGGGTGACCAGGAGGGGTAGCTGCTGGAGGATCAAGGTACCAAACTGGTATGCCCAAGGTTAGGTTAGGGAGAGAGAGGGTGGCCATGACGGGGACAGAATATACTTCGGGAGGGGGAGCCAGGAAAGGTATCTGCCCAGCAGGGAAATGACCAGGAGGGACGGCTCCGAGATGGTTAAGGCCTGGGGGAACCGATCCAGGAGGATAAAGGGGTTCAGGAATACCAGCTGTAGGGGGAGGGACAGAAGGAGGAGGTCTGGTTGGCTGAGATGAAGGGCTAGGAGCGGGTTGCGGAGGGCGAGGGGGAGGTTGCTGACTAGCCGAGGCAGGCCGCTTATGGGCAGCCTGAGACGATTGCATCATGCAAACATTCGATGAGCTGGGATCAGTGATGGGAGGAGGAGGAAGATTAGGAAAATTTCCAAGCAAGGAGGAATCTTTGTAAATGCTGGGGGAGACAATGGTCAAGGAATTGACGGTTTGCTTATTGGTTGCAGAAGAGATGGTCGTCTCAGGTGAGGTCTGAGATTTTGGCTCATGATATGTCAACTGGTCGATGGTGACTATCTTTCCATTATGGGGAAAAGACATCTTGCGAAAAACCGCAGATGGGACAGCGAACATAGCATAGGTGTAGCTTTGCCCCAATAGAATGTTGTAGTCTAGCGGGGCGTCTATGACTTCGACGTCAACGCAAACAGTCTTACCGGCGAGGGTGATAGGACAGTTACGAAAAAGGCCAATGGGTTGGGAGGCATGGCCGTCCCACGCTCGAAGGGTGATCGTGGAAGGGGCTAGCTCAGGGGATCCGAGTTGCTTCCAAACCAAAGTGGACATCACACTGGTGGATGTCCCCTCATCAATTATACAGCGCGAAAATTTGGCGTTCTAGATTTTGACTGGGATTTGGAAGGCGACGGAAGCAGGAAGAGGGAGATGGTCCGATTGAGTGGCGTCAAAAACAATCATTTGGTCATCAGCAGGATCTATAGCACCCACGGTAGATAGTAGAGCCTTCTTTTGGGAAGGGCACGACTGGAGGAGTTCCAGTGTGGAAATGGCAGCAAGAGATTGCGCCAAATCATCTACTATACTATACGAATGAGCAGCTTGACCGGAAGCAGTGTTTCGATGTAGGGGTCCCTTAGGAATCTTGGTATGGAACTCAACCTTGGGTTGAGGGATATGTAAGGGGCCACTGGATGTTGAAGGAGGCTTTGTAGAACCTGAAGAAGGAGGCTCGGGGGCAGACTGAGCAGGAGGCTTGGGGTACTGGCGAGACCGAGTTTGAAGGTGAAGATCGACGGGCGGGTTAGGATCGAAGTGCATCATAAGGATCTGGTAATCAGAGGAACCAGAAAGGGAAGGGGGAGTGGCGACCTGGCTGTCAGGCGGTTGGGTAGCCACGAATCCTTACTGAGGGAAGGGATGAGTAAACACAGCCGGTTGGGTAGTGGCCACATTAGGAGGAGCATGAGGAGAGGCGTGTTGTCCATGCAATGTGGCTTGAGACTCCCACATCTTCTCCATCTGGGGTAAGAGGGGACAATCGTGGGTGTAATGACCATAAACACTGCAACACAAACAAGGATTATTTGTGCGAAGCGGCCTGTCCGGCTTGGGCTGAGTGCCCTGTTGCTGGTTGGCAGTGTTAGGGTCCACACCAGGATTGGGTCCATGGGTACCAGGGGCAGATTGGTTTTGATTGCCTCTCCGCCTTCTTTGAGAAGAAGGGGGATTATTCGCGCCCTGCTGTGCAAATAATTGCCCTGGAGGCAGCTGTAAGTGCTGTTGCGGGTTTTGAGGAGGAAAGAAAGATGGAAGCGCGTATACTGGAGGAGCTGGCACACCAGGCTGAGGATAAAGGTAATGGTTAGGTTGGGAAACATTGAGGTAAGCAGGAGGTTGGGCAAAAGGAGGAGGCATGCCGTATCCTGGATACATGCTACCGGGAGGGGGAAGAGTGCTAGAGGTGCTGGCCCCTCCCTGAGGGAGACCATAGCCCATAGGAGGTTGAGCATACGGATGGGAAAGGGCTCCAACGATACCGTCGGCAGAATGAGATGCCCCCGGGGCATTAGCGCCGCCGGGCCTGGGGAGGTTAGGAAGAACGGTATAAACATAACCAGATTGAGCATAGACTAGGTCATATTTCAAGGCTATTTGGAGGGCGGCTTCTTCAATTTGAGGAAAGTGAGAGGTGACATCTTTGCTGATAGGAGCTAAGAGGGTGTGAAGGAACCAGCCCATGTAAACCCGATCTTCGAAGGGGGGGGCTTGACATAAGCTTCGTCTTCGTCGCCATTCCTAAACATGGGCGGAAAGGCGGGTCGAAGAGGTTTTCTTGAATGAAGTCAAGAGCCCCGTGCCAGTATCGTATCAGAGAGGGAGCTGGAAATAAGATAAGAAGGCTTGGGCAAGGGTCGCAAAGGTGGTATGGGAGGAGGTGGCTTGTTCAACATACCATTTAGAAGCTTCGCCGGTAAGCGTGCGTTGGAACAAATGAAGACGGATGGAGTCATCGGTAATGGAATTGGAGGAACACCACATGTGGAAAGATCGGACATGATTGGTTGGATCTTCTCCAGCAAGGCCTTCGAACTTAGGGATGTCGGAGGGGAGCTTGGTTGGCATAGCAGGCCAACCAACATCGTGGCGAATAGGGTCATTGATCAACTGATTGAAATCGCGGAGGCTGAGGCCTGCAATGTACGGCAGCAAGGGTGTGGCCGAGGTAGTTCCTGTGGCGGTTCCGCTAGTGGCAGGTCCGGCATTAGGGCCTGGAGCACCACCAGCGTTAGGCCCTGGACCAGACATGGTGAAGGTGACAGGGGGAGAACCAGGAGGAGAAAGGGAACCCGATGAATCAGGAGAGGAGTCGGAGTGCGGACTCGGAGGAGGACTGGCTCGACGACGGTGGGTCGGAGCAGGTCGATCGACCGGAAACTAAGGGTGAAGGCCAAGAAGTCTCCGGGAAAGGCGCCTTGGGGGCGCAATGACGAGAGGAAGAAGGAAACCGACAGGGGCAGAAAGGAACAGAGTCAAGTGAGGTCAAGGGCAGAAAAGGTGTAGTGACAATTGATTTTAGAGTCTTTTCCAGGCGGTGTTAACCAGGCGCTTCTTCACTTAGGGTCAGTGTGTGGCGTGCGTTAATTTTAATTTTTAAACCCTTTCCATTTTGAGAGCAAGAAAAAAAAGTGTGCTGCGTAACTGAAATAAACCTACAGAGAACAGTATATAATGCTGCAATAATAGAAAATTAACAGTTACTTGTGCATCTATCTAACCCAAGAAGGCGGGTCTCTCAAAACTCAGCTAAAAAAGGGGAAAAAATCTAGGCAAAACACATGGACAAGAGGCCAATAGATCTAAGGTCAAAAAGGGACAGGGATCTAGAGGATAAGGCTGCTGAAAAGAGGTGCAGATCACAGCCAAGAGACAGAGGCAAGGTGGCTGGAAAAAGGGAAGAAATCAGCAAAAAGCGGAAAGGACAGGGAGGAGGTCCTAAAGAGAGGTCCAAACAAAACAACAAGAGGTGATTTGAAAGGAAGAGAGGCTGATTTAAAGGGATCTGAAAAGGAGGTAACAGATCTGGACAAGGGGGAGCTGAAACTCAGAAAAACAGAGGCTGAAACAGCTAAAAACTCTTCCACAAAAAGTGGAGGGTACTGAAGCCCTAGGGGGCTAGGTTCCCACTTAGATGAGCTAAAAAAGATCAAAACCAGGTCAAAGCGGGCTGAAACAGAGGCTGGAAAACCCTGACAGAAGCTTCAGCAGAACCCAGAAAAATTGCAGAAAAATCACTGAAAAATTGGCAGGTCGCAGGTTCTGACCTGTTTTCAGTGCAGGTCGCAGAAAAGGGGCAGAAAAGTGTGACCTAGAGGTCCAGGTCACAGGTTATGGGCCAAAAAGTGCGAACCCCCGTTCCGGTTATCTCGGCGGCAGATTTTCAGAAAATTTGTTGTCTTAGTTGCGGCTGGTGTCGCTTACCTGCGCAATAGGGCCAGAAACACACGAAAGTTAGAAATTTTAATGTTTTAGGGTTTTATGTGAGAAAAAAAACATAAAAATAGGAAAAATAAACAACTGAAAAGAAACCCTAGGGTCTGAAGTAGCTGGATATGCAGGAATATAAAAAAACGACAGCGGTCGTAAATTAAAACCCGTGTGGAGTCGCCATTTGTTAGTATGAATCCTTTGTCAAAGTGTACGAAAAAGGTCCACTTTAGCTATGCATAACTAATAGCCCTAACAACAAAAGTGGCTGCCAATATCTTCAGATCTGTGGTTAGTTGAACATAAAAGAGCTGCAAAAACCAGATCTACGCATGGAAAGACATTAAGCAGAAAAAACAAGGGTTTGCTCCATATACCAGTAGACAAGACAAGAACAATTTTTGAAAGAATTTTTATATTAATTGGGCACCTGGGAGGAAAACAAGAAGGTGTATCCAATTCTCCTCAGTGGGATGGGTTCTTGGAAGTCCTCGGCACTTCAGATCTAAGATTTCTCTCTCTTGTTGGTGTAGAAAACCCACACAAAGAATGGAACTCAAAGGGAGCTCACACAGCAAATGGTAGAAAAATGGGACCAAGTGTATAGATCCAGAGTGATCTAATAGGCAACAAAAGGTGAGGAATGATGGGAAGAACCCTCCTATTTATAACAAAATATTGGGTCATTCTAGATCTTGGTGCATGATTAAAATAATGTTAACCAAATATAGATCCACCTTTTATGGAATATTTTATTATATTTGTTGGAGGGAAAGGGTATTTGACTTGGGTCAACTCCCTTGATTAGTGAAAAATAAATAAATAAATGATTTATTTAACTTTTTAAGGAAGTGGTTGGAAGATAATCAAATAAATAATGATTTATTTAATTATTTGTGGGTGATTTGGTCATATTTAACAAGGAATATTATCTAAATAAGATTTAAATAATTATTACTAGAAAATAATAAGATAAATAAGGGTTTATCTCATTAATTTCTTTGTTTTTGGGTTAAACATGACTGGGAATAATAATTAAATTATGGTTTAATTAATTATTCCATGAGGAAAATCAAACAAATATAGGTTTGTTTAATATTTCCTTGTGGGGTTTCCTGTTTGGACCATAAAAAACCTAATAAATGTGGTTTATTAAGTTATTTAACATAGTGAAGGCAATTTTACTTAGGGTAAAATTGGTCTTACATGGTGTACTTGGGTCCATCTAATGATAATAGGTTAGATGACCAAAAAATGGTGTAACACATATGATGACTTTGAAATGCTGGTTGAGACATGTCCTGGGTAGACCCATATGTATAACCGAGATTCTGATTGCTGATGCCTAGGTACCCTTGGGTCATCGAACCAATAAGTCCATCTGAAGAGTTCGACGTGCCTAAAAATTATTGATAAGATTACAAGTATGGGGTGTTAGGCAAGAGATTGTATATGTACCCTGACTGCGTATAGATCAGTTCAAGCTACTGGGCTTTATAGATTGCATCCTCTTTGGATGTGGGTTATGTTGTGCCACATCCTTTGAAATCTCCACCGTCAAAGTTTTCAAGAATAAATCTAAAAGGACTCGGTCGTCGAGTTAAGCTTTGCATAAGCTATGACACCGTCTCCACTCGTGGAGATGTTCAGAAATGTGGGTAGAGGGAGATTGTCTGAAATGAGTCAGTAATTCCATTCATGAATCATGGTGAATGGGTAACTGAAAGTAAGTGAGGAATGCAGTAGCAAGGGTGCTAAATGTTCTGTGTGAAGCAGGGGGTTTCTCGACGTACCATTTCACAGCCACTCTCATGAGAGTGCGTTGAAAAAACCTCAATCGAATAGCATCATCAATGATGCTATTTGATGAGAACCATAGGTGAAGAGTCATTATATGATTCCCTGGGTCTTCCACTTTCTTTCCTTCAAACTTTGGTATGTCTGAAGTGAGCTTTGTGGACATGGGAGGCCAATTGGGGTCATGCGCGATGGGGTCATTGGTGAGCTTGGTTAAATTTGGTAGATTTAACGCCGCTAATAAGGGTGACTGAGAGGTTGACCCCATGGCAACGTGTGAAGACACGAATTTCTTGTTAGAACGAGGGTTAGTCTGTGACATACCCAGTTGTGAATTCAGTTGGCTTCCCATATGGGATGCACTCTTCTGCCCCCTAGGGGACGAGGGGGGAGTGATGTGTAGTGTGGTGTTGGGAGACTGACTAGGGTTCCCAAATAAGGTTTCTCAAAGAAAGGATGAACCAATCACTATGGCAATGTTTTGTCTTTGACGCCTAAATGGCGAAAGACCAAGAACCCCTCCCGTTAATGGGGGGAGGTCCAAAAGACGCCTAGACCGACGAGGTTCCATTGGAACCATTTTAGGGTCGTCCAAGTTAGGTTCTGGAAATTTTTTTTGAGGGGATTGAGTCTATGATCACGTCAAATTTATGGCCACATACATAAAACAAAGTGAAAAATAAATGATTTCTCCTTTAATTTAATCTATGTGATCAATCCAGCAAAAAATGGTTTTGTTTTTTTGTGTGTGATACTCAAAAATCCTAGAAGACCTAATAACGTCCTCACACTCTCAAAAGTAACTGGGCCTTGAGAGTATTTCTTGCGAGTGCTGGCACAACATCCCGAAAGAACTGGTGATGCCCCCAGTTAGCCGAAGAGAATCAACCAAGGTAAGGGTAGAGGGTCTGGCGCTTGCCTGCACCGTCACCTATAGGGTAAAGGATGCCCTAGTTTTTACCACTAAGAACCACCATCCTATGTGAGCGTTTGAGTCTTGGGATTCCTGGTAGTCAGCTAATAGTACCGAGTATTAGACGGGTCAGGTAGCCCCAACTAATACCACACACACTGTGCCTAAGCCTAACCCCCTCTGAATCGGGTCTCTGTCGTTCTCGGGTTTTCTTTTTCGTGGGCTGATAGGTGTATTTTAAGCTCCCTAAAAACACAACTTATATGTTTCAAATGTGAATCATGATCAAGGCGGATTATTGGATGCCTACCCCCTTGATCCTAACTTAAACTAAAATTTCTCTTGTGGCCCCTATGGGGAGATTTTAGTGAGTTGGTTTAAGTTATTTTTAGGTGGCTTTCTTTTCCTAGTGGGTGAATGTGTGTGAGCGTATGGTGAATAATCTCATAATTTGAACATATGGATATCGGCGATCTGTTACAAATGTCCCCTAGTTAGACTATGTGATGTTGTTCCTTGCTCAAATAAAAAGCATTTGCGGATAATGGGCCGCTTACAAAACGTCCTAATTAGTCTATATGAGTGACTAAAGGGAGATGGAAAATAAAAAATATACAGTGTTCATATGCTTGTCTAGGGTCACCCATTGGCGCAAAGACAACAAATATTACTTACTCTAACTTGCAATTAAATCCTAGTCCCGCAATTTCCTAAATGCAAAAATTTAAATTTAAACTAAACAATTTCTACACTAGCTTAAGCATTTGTGGTCATGAGCCACTTAATTGGAATAGTTAAACTAAGTGTGCATACTAAAATTTGCAAGAAACATAAATTTTTCAGAAATAAATGGTTAATTTGCCCCCTACTTAAACTATGTGAACACTTTTTGCAAAAACCAACTTAAATGAAAACTAACTAAATGCCTACAAAAAGTAGCAAAAAGTTAGTTTTCAGAAGTTGTGGGGTATCAACACAGGTGTTGGAACATACATTAGGGGCTTCCCAACACACTTACAAGCAGAAAAATGTAGCATATAGGGAGAAAAAATCTCTCTACAAATTGCGTGCAAAACCTTTTGACAGGTGTGCATTCCTACGTGTAGGTCACTCCTGAACACATGCACTACATGTCTGTGTGTAAAAACAGCGCGCAAAATTCCTACAAGTAAAAAAAAAATAGGAGTTGACTTCTTCAGTATGTCACTTTAGTGAGTCTAGTGACTGGAAGGTGGGTCAGAGGACTATCAGCTCCACTCCAGCATAGACTAAGGGTCTCCTGTAAAATATGGCACAACCACATAAACTTGAAACACGTCAGTGGAGTCGCCAATCCTGTTGTGGTGGATTCGACACACAGGTGTACAAAATCGCATGCATATAGAGAATGTGGTATTTTCTCTAAACCATAAGTAACAGGCAGTATCTGGGGGGAGCTCAGAAGTATAAGACTTAAAATGAAGTAATACACTTAAGTATGCCCTATTGAAAAAGGAAAACTGAAAACATAAAAAGAAGCTAAATAGAGAGTTCCAAACAATAAAAAGGTAAACAACGGCTCAATGGCCTTCTTCTCATTGAATGCTTGGACTGAATACAAATCTTACCCACTTACCGAAGGGCCTAGGCAGAGGCTCTAGGACCCAATGCAAGGATGTTTGTCCTTCAAGTTCTGCCTTCTGACGTAGTTCAACTCTATCTCTATGCTGCAATGGACTGAAATTGTTGGGTGGAAAACAATTAAGTCCTCTTCTTCAGCTCCTACTCCTTGGTTCACACAAACATCTGGTGTTGCTTGGGAAACTTTGGCCATCATAACCTTCTGCTCACAAATTGTTCATCTCTTTGAGGGTTTATAAATTTGAGCTTTCAAACCTCCTTCCCTCCCTTGGTACATGGTGGATAGTGACCTAAGGGAGGGGCAATATTCCATTGTGGGCTGAAATATGCTTTTGTGTGCTCACATAAGGCCTAAGGAGGTGCTGGTGTTGTCCTTAGGCAGCTTTCACATAAGCAGAAACTATCATTTGCCTACTTGTGGTCCCGGAAAGGGATTTTTTTCCATTTCTAGGCATGCGCACTTATCAGGCTCCAGTGCGCAGAAGGCGCACTTATCGAAGGAAAAGACGTGTATTCGGGCATTTATGACTAGCTCAATCTCGAATTGCTCCAAACCTTAGAGATTCTTAATATTTTTTATTCCATAATGTATCTTTGTCTTCTAAATCCTTGGGCTCGACATTACTTGATGTCGTTTTTTGCTGTACGATTTTCCAGTGTTAACACCCTTCACCTTGACTTTAACATTAACCGTAACCTTCACCTTAACTAGACTAAACTCGTAACCTTAACCTTAGCCTAACCCTAACCTTGACTTTAACTATAACCTAACCCTAACCTTGACCAAACCCTTAAAATTAACCCAAAAACTTAACCTTATCTTTAAGGTTACGTTAAGGTTAAGGTTAAGGTTATGGTTAAGGTTAAGGTCAAGGTCAAGGTTAAGGTTAGGTTAAGGTTATGGTTAAGGTTAAGGTTAGGGTAAGGCTAGAGTAAAGGTTCAGGTTAAGGTTAAGGGTAAGGTTAAGGTTAAGGTTAAAGTGACGTTAAGGTTGAAGATAAGCTTAAGGTTAACGTTAAGGTTAGGTTAAGGGTAAAGTCAAGGCTAAGGTTAGGTTAATGTTCAAGTTACAGGTTTAGTCAGGTTAAGGTTAGGTTAAGGTTAAGGTTAAGGTTAAGGTTAAGATAAGGTTTGGTTAACCTTAACCTTACCCTTAACCTTATCTTAACCTTACCCTAGCATTTACCCTAACCTCACCCTTAACCTTAACTATAACCTAACCCATAACCTTAACCTTCCCAAACCCTTAACCTTAGAATTAACCTTAACCCAACCTTAACCTTAACCTTACCCTTATCGTTCACCTTAACCTTCACCTTAACCTGAGCAAACCTTAACCTTAACCTTAACTTAAACCTTAACGTAACCTTAACCTTAACCTTAACCTTAACTATAACCTAACCCTAACCTTAACCATAACCCTATCTTTACCCTTAACCTTAACCTAACCTTAACTATAACCTAACCCTAACCTTGACCAAACCCTTAACCTTAACCTTAACCTAAACCTTTACCCTAACCTTACCCTAACCTTAACCTTAACCTTAAGCTAAGGTTAAGGTTAAGTTAGGTTAAGGTAAGGTTATAGTTAGGTTAAGGTTAAGGTTAATGTTAAGATAAGGTTAAGTTTAATGATAGGTTAAGGTTAAGGTTTAAGGTTACCAGTCTTAACCTTAACCTTCACTATATCCTAACCTTAACATTAACCTTTACCTAATCTTAACCTTAACCTTGAACTTAACTATAACCTAAACCTTAACCTTAACCTTCCCATAACCATAACCTTAACCTTAACCTTAACCTCACTTTAACCCTGAATTTATGTTAACCTAACCTTAACCCCTTAACCTTAACCTTAACCTTCCCATAAACATAACATTAACCTTGAATTTACCCTTAACCTAACCTTAACCTTAACCTTAACCTTAACTTTACCCTTAACCTAAACTTAAACTTAATCTTAACCCTAACTATAACCTAACCCTAAATATAACCTTAACCATAACCTTATCTTTACCCTTAACCTTAACCTTAAACTAACCTTAACCTTAACCTTAACCTTAACCTGAACTTAACTATAACCTAACCCTAACCTTGACCAAACCCTTACCCTTAAACTTCACTTAACCTTAACCTTCACATAACCATAAGGTTAACCTTAACCTTAACCTAACCTAACCTTAACCTTTACCTTGACCTTAACCTTAACCTTACCCTTAACCTTCACCTTAACCTAACCTTAACCGTAACCTTAACCTTCCCCTAACCTTAACCCTAACTTTACCCTTAACCTAACCTTAACCTTAAATTTAACCTTAACTTATTCTAACCTTAACCTTAACCTAACCCTAAACTTAACCTTATCTTAACCTAAATTAACCTTAACCTTGACCTTTAACCTTAACCATAACCTTATGTTTACCCTTAACCTTAACCTTACCCTAACCATAATCTTAACTTTACCCTTAACCTAATCTTAACATTAAACTAACCTTAACCTTGACCATAACTATAACCTAACTCTAACCTTAACCTTAACTATAACCTAACCCTAACCTTGAACAAACCCTTAAGCTTAATATTAACCTTAATCTTAACCTTACCCCCTTAACCTAAACCTAACCTTTACCAAACCCTTAACTTTAACCTTAACCTTAACCTAACCTTAACCTTAAATTTAACTTTACCCTAACCTTAACCTGACTAAACCTGTAACCTTAAACTTAACCTTGCCCTTAACCTTCACCTTAACCTTAACTTTACCCTTAACCTTGAACTTACCCTTAATCTTCATCTTAACCTTAACCTTAACCTTACTAAACCCGTAACCTTAACCTTCAATTTAACTTTACCCTTAACCTTGACCTTACCCTTAACCTTAACCTTGACCAAACCCTTAACCCGAACCCTAAACTGACTAAACCCGTAACCTAAGGGAAAATTTAAGGTTAAGGTTAGGGTTAACATTAAGGTTAAGGTTAGCTTTCTGTTACACAGTAATTTGTCACCGTCCCTATAATTCCCCGTCCTGCACATTGGAGGGCTTATTCTATGACCTGTGAGCAATGACATGACCTGAAACCACTTTCATGGCATCCCCCTTGATAAGGACAATCATTCCCCTGAAAAACATTTCCTATGAAAAACCCTAAAAATAGCCTTGTTAGCCTTGGCGCGACTAGCCAGTTCAGCCCTCATGCCAATGGGGGAAATCCACCAAAGAGGGCGTGCCAACTGGCACTTTTTCCTAGTGTATCACCTGTGCTAGGCTTAATAGGGAGTTTTTTTTAAAAATAAATGGTGGAAGTTTGATTCCAACCAACTTCTGAACTGGTCTCTAAATTGAGTTGGGAGGTTTGGCTCTAGATCTCCATGTAGGGGAAGTGGTTTTCCACCTATCATGGAAGCTTCCTTGAGGATAGGGCCAATCCCACTATTGTAGGGATCCCAACTCCCCTTCCACCATATATATAAGCTTGTCATTTTCCCTTTGCAAGCTAGCCTGAATAGAGCTAAATCAATTGTAACGAGATTATCGCCAGACAACCGAAGAGAGAGAGACTTGTCTTTTTCTCGACGAGCTTTACCGAGATGTACTCCTCTGTCGACCTGCCGAAGGAAGATCCAGCATTAGAGCTCAGGTTGTATCTTTCTTTTTTTTTATTAATAATAAACGAATTTGATTATGGTTCCACTCAGATGTTTATGTTTTATGTTATGAATTGTATCCTCTCTTACTGATACATAATTTCATGTATTAGGTTTTACGCTTGTTTGTTTTTTGTTCTTCTTGTATGTGCAGGTGTTCGATCGCATCGGGCGAGATAATTGTGATTTGACAAAGAAAGGGATGGAAGTGCTATCTTCTTCACAAACGACAACAGCGTAGGACTTAAGGTAGACCTCTTGTCGCATCTTCGTCTTTTTCAATTAGGAACTTGCGTCTTAGCATGACTAGGTTGTTGCTAGACCCGATCTTGGCTAGTAGGGATTGCCTCTATCCACAGAGGGGATTCACCTCTCCAACAAACTGGTGACTCTGCTGGGGAAACATTGATTGGAGTTTGTCTTGTATTTTCAGATGATTTTGGTCTTTTCTTGCTTGATCAGCTCTTGTGGTTCGCTCTTTTTTAGTGTTAAACTTTTTTTTAGCCTCACCATCCCTGATCTTCTTCTTGATTGTTCTTTTTCGTTTTTTCCATTAGTAAACTAAACTGGCATGGTTTTTTCCCTGACAGTCGCGCTAGTTGGGGCATGTTTCCAGTTTATCACCCACGTCAATCCTATTCTAGCACTAGTTGCAGCCTGATAGTCGCGCCAATCCTGTAAGGTGCTAGGGTTTGCTTCTTTTTGAGATTTCTGAGCTTGGTCTATAGTTTTGGTGTCACTTTTTCAACTGCCTGAGTGTTTTGAAGCCTTTTTTGATTGACTATGACCTTCATTCTTTGGTTTTTTTCCCTCTTCTATCAATTTTACATTCTATCCCTAGGGCATCTAGGTGCTATAGTGTGTCGAGCCTCCCGTGGGAGTTTTTGGTCCTCATTTGATTAGTCATTTTACTTATTGCTTCTTTGTGTTCATTTGGTGGTTGTCCATTGTTTTGTTGCATTATTTGAGTGATTGGATTCTTCTTCATTCAAATTATGCTTTGTCTCGCTTTGAGCCTAGATTACATGGTTCATTTGAGTCTTTGGGATTTCTCTTTGATTTAAGGGGCTTATTTGTCAGTTTGAGGTTTGGTTGTGTGTTTGTCATTGAGTGAAACTTTCTTCTCTTTTCTCTTTTGCTATCACTTCTCAAATTGTTATTTTCATTAGTTTTCATTTTGTTTAGTGCACTTTTCTCTTAAACATTGAAAATACAAAAATCTCTCTTGCTCTTGATTAGTTAATGTAAATTGATTCTTTTCTGTGTTATTATTGATTTGTAACTTTGAAAAAAAGCTTTTAGTTTTCATTAGCATGCATTAGAGACACTAGTGGTTGTTTTGTGATCATTTTGTGTGAAATCTCTCAACCTTCCTGTAATTAGCTATTCATAGAACAGAATGATACATTGTGGTCGGTAGTGTGCATTTAGGAAATTTTGAGACATAACATTCGGTAGGGCCTGGAATTTGAAACATAATTGAAGATCAACATTAAAATTTATTCAATTTACCTTAAGGCAGCATTGAAGCATTAACTAAATATTTAGAGGTCTAGGCTAGTGACATGTTCTAGCGTCATTAAACCTAGTAGCTGTCGTTCGCCTCTTCGCTTTAGACAGCACTAGTACAGACTTGTGCTCCCCGTATTGTTTTGGTTTCAAAATGTCACTCATTACCATACATTTTTCACCTATGCTTCCATTATATCACCCATTATTCACCACCATGTCACTTCATTTTCCCTATTATTCACCATTAATGGGTCTCATTTATATTTTCCAAATATTATTTATTTTTAAGCATTTTTAAGAGAAATTCTTGATTAAATATTAGAAAATAATATAATTTACTTTATATATGGAAAGTGGGTTGTTTTTGTGACATGTGTAGGTGCCAAGGAAGCTTCCAAGACACCTTTATGTGGCCTTGAATGATCAAATTCGAATTTGAAGAGATAAACCTCATGGAGAAGATCAAGGACAAAAGGGGGTTATGTGTCTAGATGGTCGAGAGATGTATGGAACTAAAGAGAGATTAGTGGATGATCATTATGATTTTGTTACTCATCCCATTGTATAAATAGGAGTACAATCTCCTCCATTTGTAATCTTCAAGTTTTGGAATCTTGAAGTTTTTGTAATCTTAGAATTTTGGTGTATGTAATCTTAGAAGCTTAGAGTTGTAACCTTAGAGTTGTTTTGTAATGGAGATTTTTCAATAAAGGATCATACCTCAATTTTTCTTCTACATTTGAGTCTCCATTGAAGTGGTGTGCTTGTGGAGTTATGGAGGGCCCCCATGGCCTCACCTGCATGCTTAATTGTTTATTTTAGGTATAACTTAATTTATGTTTTTGTTTGATTTCAGCTTTTAAGTTTTGTTAAATGTTCTAATATTGGAAGGATCTTATTTGAAAGTGTTTTTGTAAGAGAACCATAAGATTTCAGACAATTATTAGATCTAGGTTTATTTCATTTTAGCTTTTAAGTTTTGTTAAATGTTCTAATATTGGAAGGATCTTATTTGAAAGTGTTTTTGTAAGAGAACCATAAGATTTCAAACAATTATTAGATCTAGGTTTATTTCATTTCAGCTTTTAAGTTCTTATTAGATGTTCTAATGTTGGAAGAGATCTTGTAGAATATGTTCTTGTAAGAGAACCATAGATCTCAAACAATTATTAGATCTAGGTTTGTTTAGTTATTGGAAGAGATCTTTTCAAATTTGTTCTTGTAAGAGAACCAAAGATCTCAGACAAATTAATGCACATAAAATCTCTTATACAGAAATTGAGAATCGAGAGTATAATTGGCGACAATGCTCAAAGGCTATCAATAGTAAAGGGAACGTGAAGTCCAGATTATATTTCCCATAGTTTTCTTCATTCATGCTTATCCAGTTTATATTATATCTCCCGTAATTTTCTTCATTCATGCTTATCCAGTTCAGATTATATTTCTCATGATTATATTTGACGGCTCGATGGTAGATATTTTTGTGGAATTTTTTTGCACATATTTTCGGCCGAATTAGAACCATCTTTCCACCAATTATAGCTTGAGAGCAGTGAAGTGGATTTATTGCTGTGAGTATAAGATACAGCTAAATTCAAATTGCGGTTTTAAATTCGATGGGAATGTGAAATGGAAAGGTAGCATAGACCTCAGTCTCATGCACTCCTCGCCCCGAAAACTTTCGACCTCCTCGACTGCTAGGACTGTGACAAAATTTCAATTCGTACTATGGGTTTCTTGCAGATCAGACATGAAATTTTATCTTATTTTGAGAACAGAATTGGATCATTCTATGAGCATATTTTGAGCTAAATTAAAGCAAATATTGGACCAAGTTAGGAGCAGACTTGAAACAGTCCTTCTATCAGATTTTCAGGTTCTGCTAACTTCCTATAACGACTTTATGTTCTAACATGTGGCATGAAAGGTGTGCCAAAACGAAGGTTGAGAACTTAATCTGGAAAGTACAAAGATGGCAAAAAATCTATTTACCTTCAGATTCGAAGACCATAAGTGGCCGGTCAACGCTGGTCAAACCCATCTATTTCAGCAGAAAATCTTGAATAATTAATGAACAAACATTTGGAACTTTAAATCTTCTCTCTTGTGGACAAACTTGACATTCTCTGAGCAGTTTTTGAAAAGTTTTTTTTTTAAAGCAAATGTTTTGGAGCAGCTTGAAGATCTTTTGCGCAGACCTTGAATCCTTTGTTGGAACAACCTTTAGAAGACTTATTGAAGCAAATTTGACAGGAAATTTATTGCAAAAATGTTTGAAGTCTGTTTGATGATGATTTGAAATAGTTTTGAAGCAGTATTATGCCTTTTATTTCTCACACCAAGAAGTTTTACACTGCCTTAAACCTAGCAGCGCTACTGTCTAGAGTCTGGAAGCTTAATATCTGCATGGTTTGCACAAAAAAATAATGACATAGGAAAAGATAGTTTTCTTCTTGAATTTTTTATTTTTATTTTTATTTGACGCATTTGTATTAACATCTTGCAAGTTTTAAATGATGCAGATTTTGGCAAATACAAGATCGATCGATGACGACATGTGAAATTCGATATCATAAATGCAAATCATGAAACAATTTCGACGATGGTTGGGATTTGCATAATTGCAACAAAATTGAATTTACAAAAGTTACATAAGAGGGGAATTAATTATATTGATTTCATATTTTAAAATGGATTTGTAAAAAATCATGGAATTGAACTAACTTACACATTTTATTTTACTTAAATATGTTTCATTGGTGTTTAATTTTTGCATAAACAAACCAAGTAGAAATTGATCACTTTTTCTGGGATATATTTATTTTTTTTCAATGCCAAGTTTTTGCAGGTTTGCGTTAATCAGATGAACATTCAAGGAGTCTAATTTGTTGACAGTTGGACTTCCAACAGATCAATTTTATGATGAATCATGTGAATAAGTCCATATTCATTACAACCAATCTTTTCTTCCCTTTGAAAAATTGTAAATCCCAATGAGTCCTCAATGCAAGCCAAAATCCCTTTTTCCGAGCAAGTTTCAATCATGCAGTCAAATCCACTTCTTTTCATGCACTTCTTTTCATTCACCCCTAACCCACAAAATACAACCAAGAACCTCACTTACAAGAATATCACTTATCGTCATTTTCCTTTTCATTTCCATTTCCTTTTTCCTACCATTTTCATCTTCCGCCAATAAAACCCTGCTTCTATGTATATCATTGAGTCAAAGTCCTAGAGTCTAATTATCTTTGTAAAAACACCTAGAGGCTTGCATGCCTTAATGGCAAGTACTCTTGCCAATGAAAAATGGGAGTACATTAATATCCCTTGTTTGTTGGATCTTTTAGGTGACTCGACGACAACAAACTTATTCGTACCTACAAAGATGTGTTAGGAATCTTGACTCCCATTGGAATCAATGGTGGGAGCTCTCGTGTTGGCTAGTGGCATTCTTTAATGGCCACTAAGTCAACAACTTCTTGCTATGTTCGACACCAACACATTTAATCACATAGTAAGTTTTGTGCCATCGAGCATTGAAGACTTGAAGACCCATATTTTGTAGCAGATGAAGCAGATTTCCTTTCATTTTTTTTCAGTTTGTCATGACTTGAAGACAAGTCAATACATAAGGCTGGGAGGGAAAATGTAACTTCTATATTTTGTATACCTTCCAAGCCTTATACATTTTCAGCCATATTCAGAAAACACATCAGATTCATCAGATTATCCAGTAGCAGATACAACAATACAGATCCATCTTTCATCCACAACTTGCAGAAGAAGCTTTAGATCAGAATTGTAGCAGCTAAACATGCATGATTCATCCACTTCTGTAGGTAAGTAAGGTATGATTTTTTCTAAAATTTAATCTTGAAATTCTTTTTAGATGCTAAAATGATGATATTTGGAAAATATTCCACTATTTCACTATTCCCTTTCTCATTAAAAATTGCCAAAAAACCATCAGTTGGGGAGGGGGGAATTTCACACTTCAGATTTTTTCCTCATTCATATTACATCTTAACCCACTTAGTCTTCCCACAATAAAAGAAACTACTAAAAAATGATGAGCATATTAAATGAATTCTTAAATATGATGAGCATATTAAATGACTTCTTAAAATGATTGATCTCAACAAAGTAAATAATGATTGTAAACACAAGAACCAATCATTAAAAAGAGATCTCAACAAAGTAAATAATGATTGTAACACAAGAAGCAATCATTAAAAGATGCAAATGCTTTTCAAAAATAAAAGTTATCCAAAGAAGTTAAAAGTTAAAAGGAAGTACATGATTGAAAGATGCTTGCTACATAAGAACCAAACATCTTGTAAAAGGAAGTTCATCTAATAATCAAATCAAATAAGTCATTGTAGTAGCTTGCATGAGGACATGCAAGAGCTTCAGTTGGGGAGTATGTTTGGGTTTCAAAATGTCACTACATTTTGCACCTATGCTTCCATTATATCACCCATTATTCACCACCATGTCACTTCATTTTCCCTATTATTCACCATTAATGGGTCTCATTTATATTTTCCAAATATTATTTATTTTTAAGCATTTTTAAGAGAAATTCTTGATTAAATATTAGAAAATAATATATTTTACTTTATATATGGAAAGTGCGTTGTTTTTGTGACATGTGTAGGTGCAAAGGAAGCTTCCAAGACACCTTTATGTGGCCTTGAATGATGAAATTCGAATTTGAAGAGATAAACCTAATGGAGAAGATCAAGGACAAAAGGGGGTTATGTGTCTAGATGGTTGAGAGATGTATGGAACTAAAGAGAGATTAGTGGATGATCATTATGAGTTTGTTACTAATCCCATTGTATAAATAGGAGTACAATCTCCTCCATTTGTAATCTTGAAGTTTTGGAATCTTGAATTTTTTGTAATCTTAGAATTTTGGAGTATGTAATCTTAGAAGCTTAGAGTTGTAATCTTAGAGTTGGTTTGTAATGGAGATTTTTAAATAAAGGATCATACTTCGATTTTGCTTCTACATCTAAGTCTCCATTGAAGTGTTGTGCTTGTGGAGTTATGGAGGGCCCCCATGGCCTCACTTGCATGCTTATTTGTTTATTTTAGGTATAACTTAATTTATGTTTTTGTTTGATTTAAACTTTTAAATTTTGTTAAATGTTCTAATATTGGAAGGATCTTATTTGAAAGTGTTTTTTGTAAGAGAACCATAAGATCTCAGAAAATTATTAGATCTAGGTTTATTTCATTTCAAATTTTAATTTCCTATTAAATGTTCTAATGTTGGAAGAGATCTTGTAGAATATGTTCTTGTAAGAGAACCATAGATCTCAAAAAATTGTTAGATCTAGGTTTGATTAGTTATTGAAAGAGATCTTAATGAATATGTTCTTGTAAGGGGACTTTAAGATCTTGGAAAAATTAGGAATCTTTCTAGATCTATATATTTTAAATAAGCACTTCTAAGTTTACCTTCCCGGGTTGACATTAAATTAAACTCTAATTGACATCATCAATTGGAACCACACACGTACCGTCGAGTATATAAAGGGAGACCCCACTAGGTTGCTATCCTTTATCCGTAGGAAGCCGAGTCTGCCACCTTATACCCGTGATACACCAGACGGAGCATTCGGGGAGATTTCCTGCACGTATGTCAAGTCCTTGGTTGATTTGTCTTTCATTTTGAAACCAAGGTGTATATTGCAGTTCACGGATATCTGGTGCACCCTTTGCCTAGATTACCTGAGTAGTCATTTCGATCTTTTTTTACTCTTTAAATTCGAAAGGATCGTCAAGCGGTTGTCCTTTCATGCTTGTTTCAAAACTGAAAGAGATAGAGTTGCCTTTCATCCATTTCTCGACTCTTAAAACATGAAACAGTGAATGTGGTAAAATAAATCACCTGCGATCACACACCCTGTTAGAATTTTCTTGATGGTTGTTTGATTGTGTTCCTTGATTTTTTATCCTGTGTGTTGTGTTTGATCTCTTCCTTTTTTTGTTACTGTCACAGTGGCGGAACCTTCAGTTTTGTCTACTGGTAGTCCGTATACAGACGATTCATCAGAGGTCTCTCAATCCTCTGCTGAACCTCAACAGCCCATCGTTTCCGAGTTTCCCGATGGGGGACCAGTTCTATCTAAGCTTCCCTTTGGAGGATCAGTTGATTTCAATTGGCCCTTATCCGATGCTTGGTCTGGATTTGGAGTAGGGGAACATTTCCCTCCTCTTACATCAGGTTCGTCTTTTCTAGCTGCTATTTTTCCTCCTAGTCCTCGCCATCTGCTACAAGATCTAGCGGCAGGTTCAGATATGGGCTCATTCAGACATTATCCTAGTGAGTAAATCCCCACATCTGGTGAAGATTATCAGTTGTTCCCCAAAGAAAACCCCAAGTTATCTGTCATGTCTTTGCCCGGTCCTTCACTTCCAGCAAGGTATAGATTTTTAAGTCAGATTATGACTGTCATCGCCTCTATGGGGATATAAACTCCTTCTACGAGGCAAATTATTCCTTCATTTGGGATGTCTCCTAGGACACCCATCACATCCTCCCCTCAGGTCACTTCAGTACCTGTCAGGCCCACTGTCTGTGTGGCCGCATCTACACCCATTGTTACCACTTAGTCCGTAAGGGCTGCATCACTTCCCGAAGACATCTATATAGCATCTACTATTCCGGAGAACATCTCTCCTGAGGAGTATCGATTGTCCGTACAACAATTGAACCCCAAGGTCGGAAAATCCTCCCAACATCCCAATTTCCCGTATTTTTCGCATTATGCACAAGATGGTACACACGTTTACGTTTTTTCATATCAATACGATGAGAAGGGGAACCCTTTATGTTTACCCGTTCCAGAAGCTTATCTGTATGGTCAAGGTTTTCTATCTAACCAGGCTGGGCAACATTTCAACCCGCAAGGACAACCCTTTCAGGGCCAACCTTCAGGCCAACCTGGTTATCTTTATGACCCGTAAGGACAGCCCTTACAAGGCCACCCTTTGGGCCAACAGGGGTTGTTATACGGTCTGCAAGGACATTCCTACAACCCTTCAAGTCAACCAATGTAGCCTCACCCTGTGGTCCAACCAGGGCAACCTCAAGGACCCACAGGTCAACCGGGGTACCAACTAGGGCTGTTGTATGGTCCTGGGAGGCAAGTCCAACCTTCTCAACCTTTGCAACCTCAGTATCCTATTGGTATGAATGTTACAACTAGGATCATCTTATGGTCCTATTGTAGGTCAAATCGGTTATCAGGCACAACCTGGCCACATTCCACCACCAGGCCAACAGGCCCATCTAGCATAGCCTGGTGTCCCACATCAGCCAGGTCAACCTGTACAACCTGCGCAACCTATTCACCCGAGCCAACCTATTCAACCAGGGTAGCCCGTTCATCTAGGTCAACCTATCCAACCAGGCTAGCCTGCACATCCTGTCAACCCTGCTCAACAGCCGATTTAATTGATGCCGCAACCGAATCAGTCGGTGCGCCCTATTTATCAGGCTCAGCAGGGCCCCACCTATCAGCAGCCCACTCAAACCCAAGGCGGTTATTATCCTCAAGGTCAATCTCGACTGAATTATAACCCATCCCAAGGTTATAATTGTTACCCTAAACAACCAGGCTATACCTATACTCAGCAGCCAAATCTGCATACTACTCAAACGGGGCCAACATATAATCAAGGTCGATACTCTAGTTATCATCCCTCGTACACTAGTTACCAGCAACCGTATCAGACAGGTTATACGCCCTATATCCCCTATGGTCAGAATCCTTTGGGACAAAACTCATGGGGACAAGGATATGCTCAACCAGCGTGGAGTACAGGTACGGGTCCTTATCAAGGGCCTGGCATGACTTTCAATCCATAGTTGACGTTCTTGGCTACCTTGGAATTACCAGACATTTCTAAATTAACCAATGATATGATTCTTCACAATCCTTATTGGCCTCTGGTTCCGACCAAGGTACCCAATGACTACCCTAAGTTTGAGGGTAAATCTGGAGAAGACCCCTAAGCTCATGTAATGACCTACCATCTGTGGTGTTCGTCCAATTCTTGGGTGGATGATTCAATTCATTTACATCTCTTCTAGCGCACTCTTACTGGCACTGCCGCTAAGTGGTATATACAATTACCCCGTGGCATCTTTCAAGACTTCAATATGTTAGCCATGGCTTTTCTGACTCACTTCCAGTTACCTGTTCATTACGAAGCCGAGACGCATCTCCTAACTTCTCTGAAGCAAGATAAAACCACCCACATATCTGATCATATTCATAAGTGGCGACATCGTCGTAGACTGATCAAGTTTGATATACCTGACCAGCTACTAACTCATTGGTTCACCACCTCCTTCGTTAGCAAAATGGCCCAAGATATTGCTATGGGGGCATGTGTGACTGAAGAACAAGCCATCGCACGTGCCCAGTACCTTGATCTGGTGTACTCTTAGTCTGGCACGCTTTATGATATTTTGACTGATGCTACATGGCCAGGAACCTCTAAAGCACCACCTACCATAGCAGTGGATGGTGTTATTGGTTCCGTGTCTCAAAATTCTCAAAAATCCTCAAATGGGAAGAAGAAGTCCAATTCTTCCAATAATTCTGCTCTTCCCGCCCCTCTAGATTCCGGCAAGACTGCAGAGGTCAACGCCGTTCAAGCTAATCCTACGAAAAAAGCCTCCAAAGGAAAGAATAAGGGCAAATGAAAATCCAAATCTGATGCCCCAAAACCAGAGTCTTCTAAACCTCGTACTAATGACAGTTCCCAACATAAACTAAAGTACCCCTGTCTTATCTGTGAAGGAGACCATTATACCAAATATTTTCCCTGACGATCTAAAATTTGTTAACTTCTCAAAGGCTCCAAAGGGACTTTGACTTTTCTCAAAGAATCGTTCCCATCTTAGCAGACCCAGATGGTTGCACAGCCTTCACCATCTATACCATTTGGGTCCTAGGTATTTATGATGAATGGTGATGCACTTGTCTCAATTGCTACACGTTCGAAGGATTATGCCAGATCACATCAGGCAGCTGGAAAGGAAGTTGTGGATGGCCCACCTCCCCCACCTCGTTACATCAACTACAGAGTCTGCATGGGAAAGCTAACTTCCGACGACGCTTCATTCCAAATTATGCAGAAGTGGCCAAGGGCTTTACGCGTCCTTTGAAACAAAATATTCCCTTCCATTCGGACGAGATTTCCCAACAATATTTTGATAAGCTTTAAATGTTGTTCATTAATGCTCTGCTGATACGTCCTCCCAACTATCATCGCGATTTTACCCTTTATTTGTTCGCTGCATTTAGCATGATAGCTATGGTTTTAGTGCAGGATGACGATGATGGAAATGAACATGTAGTTTATTATCTATCTCAGAATATTCTCGACATGGAAACATGCTACGCTCATGTCGAGAAGTTCGCACTCGCTGCGGTTCAGGCCGTTCAGTGATTCCGCAACTACATCCTGTTGCATACCATAACTGTGGTTTCGGACTGCAACCCCATGACGTATATCTTGTCTCGAAAATTTCTGGGGGGGAAAGTACTCCAAGTGGATTGTAATCCTTCAGGATTTCAATTTAGATTTCACCACTGCTAAGTCGACGAAATCATTGTTTTTCGCTGATCTGATTTGCTCTCTCCCGACAGACTCCGTTCCATCGAAATCTGAGGATCATATCCCAGATGAAACACTCTTTCTTATCAACACTCGTGACCCATGGTATAGTGACATTATCATGTATCTTCAAACATCCACGTTCCAGTCTGAATTGACAAAGGATGCTCAACGTCGGATTCGGCATCAATCTCAACCATACCGCATTGTAGGAGATACCTTGTACCACGTCGGAGTCAATTCCATGCTCTGCTGGTGCTTGACCTTGGAAGAGGCTGAAAGAGTCTTGAATGACTGTCACAGTGGCACCTGTGGTGGTCACATTTTCGGATATGCCACTGCCCAGAAGATTCTGTGGGCGGGTTACTTCTAGCCGTCTATATTCAAATATTGTATCGTTGCAGTCAGCAAATTTCATGTGTGCCAGGTCTTTCAGCATAAGATGCCCATGCCAACCCTACCCTTGCATCCTGTCATCACCGTCAGCCCTTTTTCAAAATGGGGCGTAGATTTTATGACATGTAACCCTCACTCGGCCGGGGGGCATGCTTATATAATCGTCACCATAGACTACTTCACTAAGTGGGCCAAAGCGATTCCTACATTAGCTGCCGATGGTAAGACAACTGCCCAATTTATTTTCAACCATGTTATTACATGTTTTGGAGTCCCTCAGGCCATTTTTACCAATCATGGCACCCATTTTCGAGATTACATGATGGCTAAGCTGGCATCAAAGTTGGGCTTATGCCATGATAGCTCAATGCCATACTACCCCCAGGAAAATTGCCAGGTTGAGGATATGAACAAGGTTTTGGTCACATTGCTTCAATGAACGATTGGTATCCACAAATCCAACTGGAATATCCAATTTTTCTCAACTCTTTGGTCTTATCGAACGTCTGTAAAGAGCGCAACCGAATTCACACCTTTTCAATTAGTGTAGGTTTGGAAGTGACTCTCCCGGTTGAATGCAAAATTCCTTCCGTGAAGTTGTTTGTGGAACTATTGCCTGACACTTCTCTAGAGGAAGAACGTCTATTTTATTTGGAATGACTATATGAAACCCACCGCTTAGCTGCCTTAGTTATTGAGGCACAGAAAAAGCGGGTCAAAGCCCACTTCGATCAATCGATTTCTCCTCATTCTTTCGTTGAAGGAGACCTCGTCCTCCTAAATGACCAAGCACATGATAAACTTAGAGCAGGAAAATTCCATCCCATGTGCCATGGGCCTTATATAGTTAAAAGAGTATTAAAAAATGGGGCCTATGAGCTTATCGACTATGAAGGAGTTCCCCTGGCACAGCCTAGGAATGGGTTGTACCTCAAAAAGTACTATGCTTGAGTTATTCTCGTGTGGTGTGTGTGTACATAAGTGAATGTTTTAATTTTTTTCATGTGTGGTGTGGTGTGATTTTTAAGCGTCTTTCTACTAATTGGGTCTTCTTGATTGTGCAGATGGCTATTACTCCTTTTGTCGGTTTCGCAGACGGTGCCTCCCGCAGTACCAGGAATCTATTGTCGGCAACCTAGGTAATCTACAACCCTCCTCGTGAATTGGTTAATTTGCAAGGTGTTTGTCTAGGGCCTACCACAAATAATGTCGTAGAGTATAGTGTCATTTTATAATTATTAAATGAGGCTATTAACCTCGGTATTCATGCATTACTTGTGTATCTGGACTCACAACTTGTAGTATTACAACTTAACGGTCATTATTCACTTAGAAACCCATCCATTTTACATTTGTATCTACGTATTCATTTACTAGAAAGAAATTTTTATTACATTACATATCAACATATACCCATACACATGAATGCGTTAACAGATGCAGTAGCTAATTTGGTTTTAGATAGACATTTGTGCAACTTATAAAAAACATCATGACATGTAAAAATATCCATCCAAAAATATATATATATATATATATGTCGAATAGTTTTTAGTTTGTGTACATCACATAAAATAAAAAATATACATGTCTGTCTAATAATAGCTGGAGAGAACATGTCTCTCAAAAATATGCATATGAAAGCCCTAGATGGCTAATCAGTGTGGTGCTCATGGTAACATGTCACCGCACGCACCAATCGCCTCAGCAGTCGATGGAGGTGACTAGGTTCCCCAACAGTGTGTCGCTGGTAAGCCAACGGGACATATGCCAGCCGTGCATAGGCCGGGATACCCCGGGCAATGCCCTCTAATTTCTGGATCAGCTCACTCCCTTCGTCGCCCTCAGCCTGAGGGTCATATGCGAGAGGGGTCCTCCGCGCAATCGGTGACATGCCCGTGGGCCTCTCTGGGCCAACATTTGCATATACATAGAACTGTTGTAAGAAGAGCCATGTATCACAAAAAAATCATAAATACATAAAAAATAAAAAATATTCATACCCATCTCCTCATCCCAGTCCTCCCCCTTCAGAAGTGGAAGATCTGGGTCTCCCGTGAAGTCGCTACCTGCGTAGGGCCAATCCTCAACTACAATCAGCTGATACTGTAACCATACAAAAAAATCAGGCCTCTAGGAAATCTTCTGGCCTCCTCCAGACCTGGGCATAAGTGCTGCCCATCGATCCATCCTCGGCTCCCTCAACGACAGCTCGACGACTATCGCCCCTTGGCCCTGGAAAATTGGTAATCATTCCAGAATGAATGACACCAGAATGGAACCATACCCAAACTATTTTAGTTTGGCCTTCTTGCACTTTTTTAGCTGTCATTTGATGTTTGTTGTCACTATAGTGGCCTAATAAAAAAGTGTAGGATTCATGCATTCAGAAGCTAGGAGGAGCTGCGCTTTGGTTGCCTCATGTGGGGCCTGCGATCCTGCAGCCCGCGTAATGGTATTTAGCACTACTTGGAGTGCTAGATCGCAGATAGTGTGGATGTCTACTTTCCCACTACCCGATCCTGTTTGTGCCCCTGGGCACACTCTCTCCATTACCATATCCATTTTCTCCCCAGAAGGTCTGTTGCCTGTCGTGATTGGCACTGGGCCTCTGCGCGACAATCTGGTTATGAAATAAACATCAGAGACTTCAAGTGCTAGTACTTGGTCTCAGAGTTTGAACACTTCTTCATTCTCATCCCATATGCTAACCAAATACCGCAATAGCTCAGGTTGAGTTCTCAAACATGGTGTGAGGAATAAATTCTTGAGACCACAGTCTCGGAGGGTGTTCATGCAAGATTCATTTTCCATGGCCATTTCATCCTCTTCCCCATGTTCCCTCTCCTTCCACTCAGTCACCATTGTGGTTGGATATCTACACCAACATGGTCAAAAATACCTTATTAGATCTCTGTAACACTTAAAAATTCATTTGAGTGGCTCACATTTTGGTAAATTAACGCGGAAATTTGAGTTGTGCCATTGGCGCGACCCCTTTGCGAAAAGGAGCCAATTGGCGTGGGTCTGTGCCCGATACCCGCGCCAATTGGCCAAGCCCTAAATTTGCAAAAGGGTTCCTCCAGAGGTCAAAAACACTATGGAAATTTACAAAAAATGAATCAAAATAAAGCTAAGGGGAGCGCCTCTTACCTGGAATGAATGAGAACCCGGATGATGTACTGGATTGATCGCAATCATTGCCGCAAGTTCGCACACCAAAAGCTCATTGTTTCTCTCCAAATGAGGTAAAAAGTAAAAGTCAATATGTTTTTACCATTTCTGGTATATTTATAACTTTTGAAGTCAAAATTAGGTTTTGAAAGTCATTTTTCTCAATATTTTAATATATTTTGTCAAAAAATGGATTTTACACTCACTTTTATGTGCAGTGACATGTTTTTACGCGACTTGAACAGTGATATGAGTTGTATTTTATACTTTTTCGGAATCGGTAAAGACACAAAAAAGTCATTTCTAGAGTCATCTTTCAGCTCTTTTCTGACTCTCTTAAACATGAAAAGATTTCTGAGTCCCTTGTCATTTCGATCTTGTTAAAGTGGCTATGAAATGATATCTACCCAGTACACGTTTACCTCTTTTTCGGGCTGGGATAGATTATTTATGAAAAAGGAATACCCTAGCCTATCACGACTAGGAGGTTTTCTCAGACATATTTTTCTACCTTTTCAGGTCTGAGGAACTATTTATGAAAAGGGACTGCTGGAGTTTACTTTTTTGCTGTATTTTCAAACTCTCTAAACATGAAAAGATGCCAAGTTCTTCCTTTGTCAGACTCGTTAAACCCTGATGACATCGGATTCAGTCGTAATGACGATATTCGAATTTCTCCTTCCCAGGGCTCGTTAAATGTACTAGGATGGATTCGTCCGAAGGACGAACTTATATTACAAGCATATGCTATCCCCTTCAAGCTTTTTCTAAAAAATAATTGGGGTACTTGCCAGAAATGGTGGCGAAAAATGGAACCAGTATCATCGTCGTGTCAGCAGTATGTTGCTCTTGAACATGGAACTTGTCTGCATTCGTGTCGGGTTGGGGACATCCCATCTCATTATTTGTTTGCCTCCGTGGGTTTGGGTAATCCATTTTGACCTCTCATTTTCTCTTTGCCTCATCATCATGACCTTTGATATTTTGATGTCAAATACTGCTAAATCCACTATCGTGCCACTGATATGTTCAAGAGAAGTTGACCTCTGCAAGTTTCAACCTTCCTCTGATTCTCATCTGATCCTTATTCACAAACATTATTTTCCTTTGTCTCGCATCGATGATGTGGGAAACACTGTGGCCCACCTTCGATCAAGGTCACTTCCTGTTGACTTCAGCTCATTATCCATGAAGTTGATCTAGAGACTACCTTCCGGTACGTTGGAGCCTGCATGCCTCAATGGTAGGTACTTCACATTCAATGCAAGGTTTTCATCATTGACCTTCGATCGGATGATTCTATGGGTGTTTGACAGTAGCTCACTGATTCACATGCCGTGGATTGTACCTATAGTACCTTAAGGGCCATTTTCATTATTGGTGGTTCCTCTTGCGTCTGTTAACAACTTTCATCATTGGCTGGTAATCAGACGATGTTCTTGTATGTTCGACTTCAGCTCACTTATTCACATGCTTGAACTTGTACTTTGTCCGGGTCGAGATGGAGCGCAAGACCCTAGATTTTGTCTGTTAGAATCCAGGCTATGATTTTGTGGATTATTATGATTGGTTACATGACTCATTCACTGGATGGTTGTGACCATACCTGAGTTTATTTATCGATCCTTATTGGATGGCTGCGTCCATGCCTTGGATCTTGGCTATTGTATACTCTATTATGGATGGTTGTGCCCATACCACATATATCATGTACTTGAGATATCAGTTGTACTTGTCTACACAGGTTTTCCGACGGCAGTGTTTTCAGTTGGACACGTTCTCGTAAATAATTTCACCCCTCTGTCTCTTTCGGGCCTCATGCTTTAGGGGGCATCTGTTACACAGTAATTTTTTATCATCCCTATAATCCCCCATCCTGCACATTGGAGGGCTTATTCCGTGACTTGTGAGCAGTGACATGACCTGAAACCACTTTCATGGCATCCCCCTTGACAAGGACAATCATTCCCCTGAAGACAATTTCCTGTGAAAAGCCCTAAAATAGCCTTTTTAGCTTTGGTGCGACTAGCCAGTTCAGCCCTTGCGCCAATGGGGGAAATGCACCAAAGAGGG
The DNA here is from genome assembly GCA_034641835.2 of Pinus albicaulis. Lineage (NCBI taxonomy): Eukaryota > Viridiplantae > Streptophyta > Pinopsida > Pinales > Pinaceae > Pinus > Pinus albicaulis. Next base: position 321,761 of record JAXQQM020063223.1, on the reverse strand, counting down.
CATGCCAACTGGCACTCTATCGCAGTGTATCACCCGCGCCAAGCTTAATAAGGATTTTTTTTTAAAAATAAATGGTGGAAGTTTGATTCCAACCAACTCTTGAACTGGTCTCTAAATTAAGTTGGGAGGTTTGGCTCCAGATATCCATGTATGGGAAATGGTTTTCCACCTATCATGGAAGCTTCCTTGAGGATAGGGCCAATCCCACCATTGTAGGGATCCCAAATCCCCTTCCACCATATATATGATCTTGTCATTTTCCCTTTGCAAGTTAGCGTGAATAGAGCTGAATCAATTGTAAGGAGATTATCGTCAGACAACTGAAGAGAGAGAGATACTTGTCTTTTTCCCGACGAGCTTTACCGAGACGTACTCCTCTGTTGACCCGCTGAAGGGAGATCCAGCGTCAGAGCTCAGGTTGTATCTTTCTTTGTTCTGATTAATAATAAACAAATTTGATTATGGTTCCACTCAGATGTTTATGTTTTATGTTATGAGTTGTATCCTCTCTGACTAATACATAATTGCATGTATTAGGTTTTATGCTTATTTGTTTGTTGTTCTTCTTGTATGTGCAGGTGTTCGATCGCAACAGGTGAGAGAATTGTGATCTACCAAAGCAAGGGATAGAAGTTCTATATTCTTCAAAAACAATGACATCGTAGGACTTAAGGTAGGCCTCTTGTCCCATCTTGGTCTTTTGCAATTAGGAACTTGCGTCTTAGCATGACTCGGTTGTTGCTAGACCCGATCTGGGCTAGTAGGGATCGCCTCTGTCCACAGAGGGGATTTATCTTTCCAACACTTAAGGTTAACCTTGACCTTGACCTTAACCTTAACCTAACTAAACCCTTAACCTTGACCTAACCGTAACCTTAACCTTACCTTAACCTAACTTAACCTTGACCTTAACCTTAACCTTAACCATAACCTTAACCTTAACATTAACCTTAACTTAACCTAACCTTACCCTAACCATAACTTGAAATTTTCCCTTAATGTAACCTTAACCTTGACCTTAAGGTTAGGGTTAGGTTAAGGGTAAAATTAAGGTTAAGGTTAGGTTAAGGTTAAGGTTAAGGTTAGGTGAAGGGTAAGGTTAAGGTTAGGTTAAGGTTTAGGTCAAGGTTAGGGTTAGTTTAAGGTTAAGGGTGAAGGTTAAGGGTAAGGTTAAGGTTAAGGTTAGGGGAAGGTTAAGGTTAAGGGTTTAGTTAAGGTTAATTTTAGGTTATTGTTAAGTTTAAGGTTAAGGTTATAGGTTTAGTTAGTTTAAGGTTAAGGCTTACCCCCTTAACCTTAACCTTCACATTTACCTTAACCTTAACATTAACTTTACTCTAACCTTAAGGGTTTAGTAAAGCTAAGGTTAGTCAGATTAAGGTTAAGGTTAAGGGTTTGGTCAAGGTTAGGGTTAGGTTATAGTTAATGTCAAGGTTAAGGTTAAGGTTAAGTTAACGTTAATGTTAAGCGTTTGATCAAGGTTAGGGTTAGGTTATAGTTAAAGTTAAGGTTAAGGTCAATGTTAAGTGTAAGGTTAAGAGTTTGGTCAAGGTTAGGGTTAGATTGTAGTTGTTGGTGAGGTAAATCCCCTCTACGGATAGAGGCGGTCCCAGTAGCACTAGGGTTGGTCTAGTAACAAACAAAACAAGCTATAATATTGATTCCTAGTTAATGAATGGATGGAGATTCGATAGATGACTTACCAGAGGTCCTATGCTGTTGTTGTCATCGAAGAGAGTGGCTGCCTCTTGCTCCTGGTTTGACAGATCACGATCCGCTTGCTTTCACGCTCAGACACCTGCACACACACACAAGAAACAATGAAAATATACAACATACTAATTCACATTCATAACTATTAGTCATTCGAAGAGGACTAAATCAATTTCATTAAGTAAACGACATAATACAATGATGGGACCAACACCATAGTCGAGTATATTAATAAATGAAAGGAAGAGTACAACTAAGCTTCGACGTCACGGTCTCCTCCAATAGGGTTCAAGTAGAGCGCATCTGACAAAGACTCGTTGGGAATTTGGATGGGACTCTCTCTATGAAGTTCTCCCTGGTTCTACTTCTCAATAACAATCACTCAGTTATAGTATTCTTCTCCAAGTTCAGCTAGCTTTCATAAAGGGAGAAGGCCTATTTTTATAGACGGAGAGGGAGAGGTTAGGATCCATATAATTATGGAAGGGAGACCTATCTTCAAGGAGTGTTCCATGGGAGGTGGAAACCACTGCCTAAAGAGGGAGACCCATGGCTGATCAACTTAACCACTTCTAGTGACTCATCCCTGAGGTGGTTATAAGAAAACTTTTACCTCTAATTTAAAAAAAAATCCTAAAATAGATCGGTGCGGGCACTGCATTGAGACAAAGTGCTAAGTGGCGTGGTCTCTAGTGTAAATATTCCACATCGGCGCAAAGGGTGAACTGGCTACCCGCACCAAGGCCAAAACATTGGTTTTGTGTGATTTTTTGAGGAAATTTCCAACAAGAGAAATGATGTCTTTATGCAAAAGGATGAAAAGAAGGTGTTTGCAATGTATGACACTACTCACAAGTCATGGGAATTACCCTCCAATATGTGGGGTGAGGGATTGCAAGGATGGTGAAAAAATGTTGTGTAACAGATGTCCCCTAAAGCATGAGGTCCGAGAGAGAGGGAGGGGTGAAATGCTTTATGAGAACCTGTTCGACCCAAACACTGTTGTCAGAAAACCTGCGAGTACAAATACAACTAATATATCTGATACATGATATGTGGCATGGGCACAACCATCCATAATAGAGTACATAAAAAGTGAGATCTGAGGTATGGACGCAACCATCTAGCAATAAGGATCAACAAATAGACTCAGGTATGGTTACAACCATCCAATTAGAAGAGTCATGTAATACGTGATAGTAATCCACAAAGAACCCACAACCTAGATTTCATCAGACAAAACCCAGGGTCTTGTGCTCCATCTCGACCCAAACAAAGTACAAATTCGAGCATGTGAATAGACGAGTTGAATTCGAACATGTAGGAACATCATCTGATTACCCGCCAATAATGAGAGTTGTTAACAGACGTGAGAGAAACCACCAATATTGACAATGGCTCTCAAGGTACAAAAGGGTACAATCCACAAAATTTGAATAGTGATCTGGCATCGAACACCCACAGAATCATCTGATCAAAGGCCGATGATGTGATCCTTGCGCCAGATGCAAAGAACTTTCCATTAAGGCATGTAGGCTCCAAGGTACCTGAAGGGAGTCTCTAGATCAGCTTTCTGGAAAATGAGCTGAAGTCGAGAGGAAGTGACCTGGTCGAAGGAGGGCCATGATTTTCCCCACATCATTGACATGAGATAGAGGAATATAATGATTTGTGAATCAGGACCAACAAAGAATCAGAGGGAGGTTGAAAATTATAGAGGCAAACTTCTCTTGAACATATCGGTGGCATGACACTAGATTTGGTAGTATTTGACATCAAGGGATCGTAGGTCATGCTGACGTGACAAAGAGCAGATGAGCAGTCAAAAGAGATTAGCCAAACCCATGGAGGAAAACAAATGACAAAGTGAGATGTCCCCAACCTGACATGAATGCAGACAAGTGCCATGTTTAAGAGTGACATACTACCGACTAAAGTCTGGTTCCATTTCCCCCCACCATTTCTAGCAAGTACCCCAATTATTTTTGTAAACAAGCTTGAAGGGGATAGCATATGCTTGCGATTTAAGTTTGTCCTTCGAAAAAATCCAACCTAGTACATTTTATGAGCCCTAGGAAGGAGGAACTCGAGTAATGTCATAACAACGAAGTTCGATGTCATCAGTTTTTAATGAGTCTGACAAAGGGAGAACTTGACATATTTTCATGTTTAGAGAGTTTGAAAAGAAAGCAGAAAAGAAAACTCCAGCAATGCCCTTTTTGTAAATAGTCTCTCAGATCCAAAAAGGTATAAAAAAACATCCGAGAGAACCTCTTAGTCGCGATAGGCTAAGGTATTCCTTTTTCATAAATAATCTATCCCAGCCCGAAAAAGGGGTAAATGTATACTGGGTAGATATCGTTTGATAGCCATTTAACGATTTCAAAATGATAAGTGTCTCGACAATATTTTTAGTTTTAGAGAGTCAGAAAAGAGTTGAAAGGTGACTCCAGTAGTGAATTTTTCTTGTTTTTACCGAGTCCGAAAAAGTATAAAATATAACTCGTTACTTCGTCATAACCATGTGAAAAAACTATTGTTGCACAAGAGACGTGTGTAAAACCCATTTCTTGAAAATAATATGATAAAATAATTGAAAAATATGTTTTAAAACCTAAATTAAGACTCTGAAAAGTTATAAAATGCCATAAGTGGTAAAAATTATTTACTTTTCACTTTTACCTCTTTGTGGAGCAACAGTGAGCCATTGTGCTTTGCGACCTTGTGGCGACGATTGCAAGTGATCCAGTGAACTGATCTTGATTCCATCAATCTCAGGTAAGAGTCGCACCATTTCACATATTTTAAGCTAAATTTCATTACCTATACATGTCATTTTGATTTCCTAGGAGAAGATTTATCAAAATTAGGGCATCGCGGTTGGCACGGGTTTCGGGCATGGACCCGTGCCAATCGCCCATTTTTTACACAGAGGGCACGCCCATTGGTGTGACTGTTTTTGAAATAGTCGTGCCAACTATGCAACCTAAAAATCCACATAATTTTAAGGAAAATGCAGTCACTTGCTTGCAAATTTCAATGCCCAAGTAGACTAACAATGCTCATATGAATAATGTGTGCAGGTAACAAGCGGAAAGAATGGTGATTGAGTGGAAAGAGAGGGAACACAGTGAGGAAGATGAACTTTCCATGGATAATGATCAATGCATGGAAGCCATCAGAGATTGTGGGCTAAAGAAATTCTTCCTAGCATCGTGCCTCTAGGCTCAACCAAAATTGCTTCAGTATTTGATAAGCATCTGGGATGAAGACCAAGAAAAGTTCGTGCTTCGAGATCAGGAACTTGAAATCGAAGTTTCTGATGTCTATTTTATCATAGGATTATCGTGGAGGGGTGCAGTCCCTATCATGATTGGTACCCATCCCACCATGGAAAGCATGGCGATGGTGATCGATAGGGTGTGCCGAGGGGCACGAAAAGGAACAAGGAGTGGAAAGGTTGACATCCAAACCATCCCAGATCTGGAACTAAAAGTAGTGCAGCACACTATCACGCAGGTTGCAGGATCACAGGCACTATATGAAGCCACAAAAACACAACTGATTCTTGCCGTAGAATGCCTAAACTCAACTCTCTACAACTGGGCAAAGGCCGTGACTATTAAAATTAATCGGCAACTAACCAAGCACAAGAAGACAAAACTGAAGAATTTTGGGTATGGATCAATTTTGGTATCATTCTTCTTGGAATGACTACCGATATTCGAGCACCAGGAGGTCATTGTCCCGATGCCACCACCCAGAGAACCATGGATGGCCCGATGGGCTGCGTTGATGCCCAGAGTAGCGGGTGACCAATAGATGTCCTGGAGGTCAAAATTATTCGATTGGCTCTACCAAAAAATGATTGTCATGGATTACTGGCCCTACTCTGGTACAGACTTCACCGGTGATCCAAACCTCCTGCTACCAAAGGGAGAGGATTGGGACAAAGAGCTAAGTGAGACTCATTTTTTATTTTCATGAGTTTATGATTTTTTGGTATATATGCATGTTCTGAAAGTTAATCTTATATGTATGTAGATGTTGACCCAGAGAGACTTGCAGGTATGTCGCCGATAGTGAGGCGAACTCCTCGCGATTTCGATCCTCATGGTGAGGGCAGCTAGGGGGAGTAGATAGTACAAAATCTAGAGGGGATCACCCGTGGGATTCTGGACTATGCTCACCTTGATGATGTTCCTCGGGCCTACTAGAGGAATACCATAGGGGTGCCGAGTTGTATCCACTGCTTGCTGAGGAAGTTGGTACGGGCAGTGACGTGCTATCATGAGCAACACGCTGATTAGGCACCTAAGCTTTTATTTCTGCATATTTTGAGAAATATTTTGTCTTGGGATGTAACTAAAACATACATATATATTTTTGGGTTTTATGATGCACACGCTAGAAACAATTGATATATATACATATATTTTCTACATGGTTCTATTTACATATGATGATGTTTTATAAATTGCACAAATGTCTATCTAACACAATGTTAGCTACTGCATCAATTAATGTATTCATTCGCCTTGGTATATGTTGATATGTGATGAAATAAAAATTTCTTTCAAGCAAATGAATACGTAAATACAATCTCAAAATGCATGGGTTTCGAACCAAATAATGATCGTTAAGTTGAAGAACAACAAGCTGTGAATCTAGATTTACAAGCAATGCGCGTATGCCGAAGTTAACTGCCTCGGTTAATAGTTCCAAAAAAACACTGTATTCAATGATATTGTTTGTAGTTGGTCCTAGAAAAATACCTTGTAGGTTAATCAACTCACCAACAGGATTATAAATTACCTAGGCTGCCGAAGACAAGTTCTTGGTACTGCAGGAAGCACCATCCGTGAAACTAACATAAGGGGCAAAGGACATATGCATAACAAGTAAGACCCAATAGGCAGAAAAAAAATTACAAAGCACATCAAACATAAACATGCACAAAAATGAAAAAAACACCTATGTACACATATCATGCATGAATGACTCAAGAATAATACTTTTTCAGATACAACCCATTTCTGGGTTGTGCTAAGGGATAACCTTCATGATCAATAAGATCATAAGCCCCATTCTGTAACACATGTTTGATGATGTAGGGCCCATGCCACATGGGTTGGAATTTACCTGCCCCTAGCTTGTCATGAGCTTGGTTGTACAGGAGGACGAGGTCGCCTTTGATAAAATAACGAGGGGAAACTATTTGGTCAAAGTGAGCTTTGACTCACTTATTTTGTGCTTCAATGACCAAAGCATCTAAGCGACGAGTTTCATCCAATCTCTCTAAATAGAGGAGACACTCTTCCTTAGGTGAAGTATTAGGCTAATTTTAGGTTATAGTTAAGGTCAAGGTTAAGGTTAAGTTTAGGTTATAGTTAAGGTTAAGGTTAAGGTTATAGTTAGGTTAAGGTTAAGGTTAAGGTTAGGTTAAGGTTAAGATAAGGTTAAGGTTAAGGTTAAGGTTAGGGTTAGGTTAAGGGTAAAGTAAATGTTAAGGTAAAAGTTAGGGTTGCAAGTCTTAACCTTAACCTTCACTATAACCTAACCTTAACCTTAATCTTAACCTTAACCTTTACCCTAACCTTAACCTTAACCTTGACCCGAACCTTAATCTTCACTATAACCTAACCTTAACCTTGACCTTAACTATAACCTAACCCTAAACTTAAGGTTTTGTTCAAGGTTAGGGTTAAGATATAGTTAAGTTCAAGGTTAAGGTCAGGTTAAGGGTAAGTTTAAGGTTAAGGGTAAGGTTAAGGTTAAGTTTAAGGTTAAGGGTAAAGTTAAGGTTAATGTTATGGTAATGGGAAGGTTAAGGTTAAGGTTAAGGTTAAGGTGTGGTCAAGGTTAGGGCTAGGTTATAGTTAAGTTCAAGGTTAAAGTTAGCTTAAGGGTAAAGTCAAGGTTAAGGTTAGGTTAAGGTTAAGATTAGGTTAAGGGTAAAGTTAAGGTTAAGGTTAAGGGTTTGGTCAAGGTTAGGGTTAGGTTATAGTTAAGGTCAAGGTTAAGGTTAGGTTATAGTGAAGGTTAAGGTTAAGATAATGTTAAGGTTAAATTTAAGGTTAGGGTTAGGTTATAGTTAAGGTTAAGGTTAGGTTAATGGTAAAGTTAAAGTTAAGGTTAGGTTAAGGTTAAGATTAGTTAAGGGTAAGGTTAAGGTTACAGGATTAGTCAGGTTAAGGTTAAAGTTAAGGTAAAGGTTAAGGGGGTAAGGTTAAGGTTAAGGTTAAGGTTAAGGGTAAAGTTAAGGTTAAGTTGAAGGTTAGGTCATATTTAAGGTTAAGGTTATAGTTAAGGTAAATGTTAAGTTAGGTTATAGTTAAGGTAAATGTTAAGGTTAGGTTATAGTGAAAGTTAAGGTTAAGGTAAAGGTTAAGGTTAAGGTTAAGGTTATGAGTCTTAACCTTAACCTTCACTATAACCTTAACCTTAACCTTAACCGTAACATTAACCTTAGCTATAACCTAACCCTAACCTTGAACAAAACCTTAACCTTAACCTTAACCTAAATAAACTCGTAACCTTGACCTTGACCTTACCCTTAACCTTCAACTTAACCATAACTTTACCCTTAACCTAACCTTAACCTTAACCTTAACCTTAACCTTAACCTGACTAAACCCATAACCTTAACCTTACCCTTACCTAACCTTAACCTAACCTTAAGGTAAGGTAAAGGTTAGGTTAAGGTTAAGGTTAAGGTTAAGTTAAGGGTAAAGTCAAAGTTAAGGTTAGTTTAAGGTTAAGGTTATGGTTAATGTTACGGGTTTAGTCAGGTTAAGGTTAAGGTTAGGTTAAGGTTAAGGTTAGAGTTAAGGTTAAGGTTAAGGTTAGGGTTAGGTTGAGGTTGAGGTTAGGTTAATGGTAAAATTGAGGTTAAGGTTAGGTTAAAATTAAGCTGAAGGTTAAGGTTAGGGTTAAGGTTAAGGTCAAGGTTAGGGCTAGGTTTAGGTTAAGATTAAGGTTAGGTTAAGGGTAAAGTTAAGGTTAAGGTTAGGGTTAGGTTGAGGTTAAGGTTAAGGTTAGGTTAAAATTAAGCTGAAGGTTAAGGGTAAGGTTAGGGTAAGGTTAGGGTAAAGGTTAGGGGAAGGTTAAGGTTAAAGTTAGGTTAAGGTAAGGATAAGGTTAAGGTTAGGTTAGGTTAGGTTAAAGTAATGTTAAAGTTAAGATTAAGGTTATGGGAATGTTAAGGGGTTAATCGTACCCTTAACCTTAACCTAACATTAACCCTAATTTTAACCTTGAACTTAACTATAGCCTAACCCTAACCTTAAACTAAGCTTAAACTCAACTTTAACCTTAACATTACCCTAGCATTAACCATAACCTTAACCTTAACCTTGACCTTAACCTTACCCCCTTAATCGTAACCTTAACCTGACTAAATCCGTAACCTTAACCTTAGCTTAATCTAACTTTAACCTTAACCTTAACCTTAAGGGGAAGGTTAAGGGGAAGTTTAAGGTTAGGGTTAAGGTTAGGGGAAGGTTAAGGTTAAATTCAAGGTTAAGGGTAAAGTTAAGGTTAAGGTTAGGTTAAGGTTAGGTTAAGGTTAGGGTTAAGGTTAGGGTAAGGTTATAGTTAAGGTTAAGATAAGGTTAAGGTTAAGGGTAACGTTAAGGTTAAGGTTAAGGTTATGGCTAAGGTTAAGGTTAACTATAAATCCTTGTTGAAATTATTATCAGTTTCCACCCCTCCAACACTTTTATTGTTTCCATTCCATAATTTTATCTAAAATATCTTGTGATATAGATGACTTTCCCCTTGGATTACTCTTTAATTGTTGCACAATTAAAAATCCCTATTATGACTCCATAGCCCAATGGACTAAAAACCAGCGTTATATCTATCTTTTTAGCCAAAACTTGTTCTGATTACTTGCAACTTCACAGTTTTGAAGCTCTTTCCATTTAGAACTTTCCAATCAACTAATAATCATGCTCAACCATCCAAAAACAAAAAAAAACCCTCGGTCTTCATAACTAGCCTAATATCATACCCAAAAATCATTTAAAGATAAATCAATCTTTGCACTTATTGGAGATATCCCTCTCTAGATTCAGGAGGGCTAGATCCTAGAATCCAAAAATGGTTGAAATAGTGTTCTCCTGCAGTTTGACTTTGCCAATATTGCAAATTACAGGGAGCTAACATCTTCTGGCGACTCTGCTAGGGAGTTCTGAGTCATTTGCATGCCAAGGTAATCATAGGATATCAGAAATTTGTTTCAAAGAACATTTTCTATATTAGCCAGTTGAGCCACCAGTAGCTAACATATTCTGGCGACTCCGTTGGGGAGTTCTAAGTAATTTTCATGCCAAGGTAATCATAGGACATCAGAAATTTGTTTCAAAGAACATTTTCTATATTAGCCAGTTGAGCCACCAGCAGCTAACATCTTTTGGCGACTCCACTGGGGAATTTTAAGTGTTTTTCAGCCTAGGTACCTTTAAAAACCTCAGGAAACTACCAAAAAAATGGTAACCACGATGAAACTTGTTTGAATCAATGACAAACTAGGCAAACCCTAGGATTCTCATAAGATTTTATCTAACCTTGAAAGATTAACTATCTTAGCCATAAGAACAGATTGTCTTTGTCCCATAACCATAGCTAAGTTTTGAAATAGATTTAGGACACTCTTAAGAACCAATAGGATAGAAAAATAACTCAGAAAGCCCAAAAATATTTCAGATTGGTATTTAATAAACATGGTGGTGGACCATAAAACCTTTTACCTCCAAAAGAGCTAAAAAATTCCACTTGGCGACTCCACAATCCTAAACATACGTTAGAATCCACTGGGAAGAACGCTTATCATTATAACATCATTCAAATTCAGTTATAGGAATTTAGGATTAAATTTTTCTTATTTTAAGATTAGTTAACTTTTTAAATATTGTTATATCTGGTTGAACTATTCTTGTTTAGTAGGGTCTGAAAAACGTAGCATAGTTGCTCCTAGAAAGATTCATACTAGAGACTACCTTGAACCAAACCCACCTAAGATAGTTGATAACCCTGAAATCATCCTTAGGAACTCTCCTAAGATAAAATTTTCAACTGTTTTCAGATCACCCTTGAGAGCTAATTCAGTTCCTGAAAATCTTGCAGCTCTACAAGAATTACATGGTGGTGGACCATAAAACATTTTACCTCCAAAAAAAGCTAAAAACTTCCACTTGGTGACTCCACACTCTGAAACTCCCAAAAGACCAAATGACTCCACTGGTAGAAGACCTTGAACTGATTAAACATACAAAATGACCTCTTTTCTGATTTACAAAGATGGATTTAGATATAGACCCAGATGGCAAACATATGGTCATGATGGAAAAATTGATGGACATGCTTGGAAGAAGGGTGGATAGGTTTATGGCTAATCTAAATGATGGTGATCCAGAATTTCATATGCCTTTCCCTCAACAAACACAAACTCTACAACTACAAGAAATGTATGACAAACAAGATGATAGAGAAAATAAACAAGAAAAAATTCTAATCATGATGGAAAAGATGATGTATGTGCTTGGGAAAAGAATGGATAGGTTGATGGCTAATATGAATATTGATGATCTAGAGCGAGCTATGCTTTACCCTAATCAAATACAAACCCAATCACTTCAAGACCAAGACATGTATTATGATCAACGTTTTATAGAAAACAATGAGCAAACCTAAAAAAGAAGCAATAAAAAGGTGGTCAAGAAATTGTTGATTTCCTTCCTATGTCTTGTACTATGCTGATAAGAGATCTTCACAATAAAATTGCGAATAATAATAGTGAGTAGTGCTTTGAGGAAACAACAGAAAATCCTCAAAGTTTCCCTGCAGGCACAAGTCAAGATCTCCTAGAAGAGGCTCAAGAAAACATCTAGCCTCAAAATCATCCTTTACAAGAGACAGAGAACTGTTGTAATTCTGTTCAAGGGGACATGGAAATTTTTTTTTGTTAACAGAAGAAGAGATAGATCATACTATTAATGAACAGTCCATCTCTGATATTTATTACAAAACAAATACTCTTGCTCATTCACCTAGAGAACTTCATTGTAAAGATGCAGAAAGTTCTTTTATTGGTCATAAGAAACAGGGTAGTTGATTTTCTGTTTATGCTGAAAGGAAAATCTCTTCTTTAACAAAAGAACAAATCGATCAAATACTAAGCAAGCAACTACCTTCTAAACCATCATCTCAACTAGACAATCATGAACATGGTGCCTATTCCATAGACAAAAATGAAACTAGTCCTCTTTGGAATACGAATTTTGATGGGTTATGTACTAAAACTAATGCAGGTGTAGGAATATGGATTTACAATATAGGAAACAATTATTCTAAAGCCCATTCATATAAATTAAACTTTCGATGCACAACTGACATAGTAGAGTATGAGGCACTCCTCTTAGCGCTACATTTATTAAAGAAATTAGGAGCCCAACAGATAACAGTTAAAAATTAGGCAAGTCAAAGATGAATGCATGGTTAAAAATCCTAGACTTAAAGCTTATAAGGATGATACCATAGATTTATTAAAATCTTTTAAATATTTCCAACTTATCCTTGTTCCTAAAGACCAAAACAGTTTTTCCGGTGGATTAGCCCTTGTGGCTAGTACATGTTTAAGACCCTGGGAGAGAAAACAATATACAATTCAAGAAAAATTCAGACCCGTTGTCCCAAACAATAAAAGATACTAGAAAAATTTTGAAGGAGAAAAACAAATAGAAGACTATCCTACTGAGGATATACCATCTTTTGAACAAGAAACTTATCCCATCACTGATATCAATCTACCATTTAAAGAACCTAAATTTATATCAGAAGCAAGCATATATTTAAAAAAATAAGATATTTCACTGTTTTCTATTATGCAGGTTAAGAATGATGATGTTCCCAAGCAACATAATGAAGAGATAGTCCTCAAAGCTGAAGTCTTGGAAGTAGACAATCTACTAGACATGGAGGACCAAAAAGAAGAGAATCTTCATCTTTTTTTTATTGATCCTTTGGAAGAGTGTGTGGAAGTCCCAACTGGCTCAAATTATCAAGCATGGATCCTTTGCAAGAGCCAAATGCATGAGAAGCTGTCACCTTCTGTGATAGTTTTGGTTTTGAAGATTAATCTTCAAAATGTACCATGGATACCCCTCGCAAGTAGCCATAATTTATTTTTCTTCTTGACACTACTCAACTGGCTACATTGGCACTTTTGTATCATATGATAATGTAAACACTCCAAGTTAGAATAGCTTAGATAGGAATGTCAATATAGCTCAGTTTTTAGAAATTAGATAGTTGCTTATTTTTGTCTTCAAAGAAAAATAAAAAACGCAAAAATACAAAATAACAAAAAGAGAAAAGAGGGCAGATTATAAAAACAAGAAATGTACAGCCCCATACCAAAAAAGAGAAATAAATTTTGAAAGTGTGCAAGCTCAAATGCCACTCCTAAAAACACACTTCTAGTTAGTCATACAGCCTAATCATGACTAATTAGTTTTAAATTTTCTGCTGATAGGTTAGTGAATCAGATTTGCCAAACAAATTAATCTTGGCTTATCAGTTAGGAAGATTAGGATAGAAATAAAAGGTTCAAACATGCTCAAAATCTGAACCTAAGTTTCCAAAAAGAAATTGAATCTAATCTATTTGAATTTTTGAGTCAAAACAGAAGTAAAAACTGGTTCTAATCAGCTCAAAATCTGAACTAGAGAACAAAGCAAAAATAGCTTGAATAAACTCAAAAACAGAGCTGAAGAAAAGAGAAGGCCGTGCTTTGAACTTTCAGATCTTAAGCCTTCCATTTTGATTTAATTTTCTGTAAAATAATATCTATGTGTAGCTTGTTTTTTATGCCATAGATCAGCAACAAGTTAGACTATTCAATCCTGACTTGTATGCTTTTAAATTTCTGTTTTAGAAGTTAGAGAATAAAAATCTTTTAGACTGTTTGATCCTAATAGATAGTAGATTAGGTAGAGAAACATATGAACTCAACTATTTAATCTGAGTTCATGGAGAAATAAGAAGTAAAAATAGATTATATTTTTTTCTTTCAAAAGAATAAAATGATTGTAAGACAGTTCGCCAATCCAAGTGCACTCTAAAGAAGAAAAAATGCTAGATCAGTAGGATTGGGTAGGTAGAAAGATTGTGTAGATGAAGATCCATTATTTTTCATGGTTGTTAACATTTTTCAGAGAAAAAAAAGAACATCCAAGTAAATAAAGTTGCAGCCCAATGGATGAGGCACTGATCAGCCCCCCAGAGAATGTAAGTCTGAAGTTCTTGATGCATTCATGAAGGCACCATCCCCAAGTGGAGCCACTGTTAGCCACCTATAAAATTTGTTATATAAAAAGGTGGCTAAATCATTTTTGGAGCCTTCAAGAAACAAGTTTTATTACTAAAAATGTTATCTCTTGAAGACTCGTGAAGACATCATGCCCTCTATTTGATCTTCACTGTTGTTTCCCTTCAAACTCAGAAATTCTTTTGTTTTCCATGAAGAAAAGACTGCTGCAAAACTCCATTTTCCCCTTCCGTCCACTCAAAACTAACCTTCAATATTCCCCATTAAAATATTCTATTTTCTCATTTATTCCTCCTTCCCCTTCACAAAGTCCCTTTTACAAGGTTTAAAACTCATTTTTAAACTTTGCCGAAACCCCCAAATCCATCAAAAAACATTGAAAATTTCATAAAAAATAAGTGTTTTTACTATCAGCTTAAGCTCCTTTGGGCTAAATCCAAACCACTTCCCCACCATATGCCTTAGTGCTAGAACCAAGTGCTAAACCCTTTTGGCGCTTATCACATCGGGAATAATTGGAAAGTGCAAGTCTATTTGCCATGTTAAAAGCCTCTGATGCAATTAGCCCCTTGAATATAAACCCCCGATCTTATTACCACTTTATATAACCACAAGGCCCACAATTGGGCACTTAAATTTGTAATTAAAACCTTCCTGATTATGTTTTCCCTTTGTAAGTTCAAAAAACCCATTATCCTATGGTTTTAACTAAGCGCGCTGGTGTGATTTTTTTAATGAAAAAAAGACCGTTGATTTTGTTTCCCCGATCAACGATCCTTATAATATTGCATAGGAGATTCATTGAATGGGTAGATTGAAAAGCCCACCTCTTCCTCCTGATCCCGATTAGCACCTTGCATACAAAGCCCCAGTCCTATTCACTTGTTCATATATCGCAAGGCCTCGCAACCGGGCGCCAAGCCTTATATATATTCCACCCCTTAGCCATCAAACCTTTATTTTTAATAAATTTCCGCCTTTTTTATATTATAATGTGGTCCCACTCATTCATTCGTCGGAGCCCTTCTTGGCCATTGATCTTGGGCCAATTCGATGGCTAACACTATATTGCATCAAACATTTCCATTGGAGCATTGTAATATTTTATGCCACCCCTGATTGGTCACTCCCCGATGAGTTCTATGTCGGCAATCTGATCTGCAGATCGATGGCCCACAGTTAATTGCTTCGGCCACCCCCATGTTCATTTCCCCACCAATTTCCAAAGCCCCGATTGCATTTGGGCTATCCATGTGTCAATATTGGACGGTCCAGATCGATCCTCCTGACTTTGGTTAAATTTTACACACCCCGCTTCATAATATTTTTCGGCAAATCACAACCGTTGATCTCTACAGATCAACGGTCCTTATTAAACCTCTCTCCACCTTGTATATTATTTCGTTAAACACTAAGATCAATCTGAGCCATCCATTTCATTCATCCAACAGCTCATGTTAACCCCAACATGCCCGACCCTTGTGGGTCCTTCCTTCTTCCAGATTTGATCTCCGCTGTCGATCCTCTGATTGGACATCCCATAATAAAACCACCCTGCCTGCTATTTAACCACGCATCTTGCCGATATCGCGCTTGCTCCCTACCGTCCAATATAACACCTCAGATCCAACGGCTAGCATGCATTTTCACACAGATTAAAGCACGAGCGTTAGTTCTCAAAGGGCTACGCTATATGGGCGGTATTCAAATTCCATGTGTCAGCCTCTGACGCATATCGCATCTAAAAATATAAAATCACTTTCCTACCATTTGGCCATGCGAAACTCGTGGTTTTCTTGCCCGAAACCACTTTTCTCATTTATATTATGTTTTATCATGTGCACTCCCCACCGTTGATCTTTGTAGATCAACGGCTCAGATCAAATCTAGCCCTTGCACTATCGCCCTCCGCCATATACCAAGGTTTTTCTCGATCAACCACAGTCGTTGATATCTGATGACCAATATGATATAATGGCCCAGAATCATTTTAGAAACCCCAATTTTCCTCAATGCATATTCCTTCCGCCCAAGGTATTTTTTCATATTTCCTTTGCATTTCTTCTATTTTTACGAAAGGCGACCCTTCTCCATTTTATTGACCCGGTTGCTCTTGACCGTCGATCTCCGCAATATCGATGGATCTGGCTTAATTTTCACCATCGATTCTTCCAAACTATCTCCTATTCACTTCTGCAACAAATCTCCACTGTTGGATGCATTCATCCAACGACCATGCTTCTAACCGCAGCCTCCTAAGCAGTTTTACCAAATACGCAGGATTTTATAACTTTTTTATGTATTTTGCAGGTTTTAAATGGTTTTTCCATTTTATTAACGGAAAACCAAAGGCCGAGGATGACGATCCCCCACACCTTTGTTCATAAAAGAAAATCCATCTACAGGTTTCAACGCCATGTTTTTCTGGTTTCTCATGAATGCTGGCAGCTCCATAAGAAGCCCTGTAAACACCTGCACATCAACAAGACACAGTGAAGATTAAAAGAGACAAAGAGTATCAGTGTTGAAGACCTAACCACAGTAGAACTGAAGATTGAAGATTAATTCCACGGTTTAATGGATTTTGGCTAAGATCAATTATCAAAATCCTAATCCACTAAATTAAACACAATTAAAGGAAAATTAATAATATCTATCAGACAGAGGATGCCTCCACTACCACATCAGAGGAAATTTGGTTCCTCTCAGCTACCAGATTGCCACCTATGGCCTCACAGATTTCAAAAAAGGCTGACTAATGACCAGAATAGAGGATATTTTCCTCACGACATCCGAATAGTTAATTTAGTCGAAGAACTTATTGCAAAATATCTGCTGAGTTACTATAGAGATGACACAGAGTCTCAAAGTCAAAAAAATCATCCCACCGAGTTTAAATACTTAATGTAAACCAATTAATACAGGAACATATCTGTAAACTTCTCCATTGAGCCCCTCAAAGGCCAAGAAGCATTAACTGTATTTATTGAACCCATAGATCTTTTCTCTTTCGACCTCCTCATCCTTCTATAAAATCTTATTGAGGAGTTCATTGTAAACGTTGGTTGTAGAACTTTAAGATATAATTTTTCTCAAAAATCCTAATGTAAATAGTGTTCAAAGGCTCTTGAAGCTCTTTTTGTAGTCACATAAGTTAGGCTGAGAAGTGAAGATGACTGCTGAACTGAAACATTGGACTTGAAGATGTAACTGGTTTGACTTCAATATACAAGTTGTTTCTTGGGATCCTGGTCTATATCACTGGTGAAGTGCCCCTTTCTTTGTTGTTGTTTTTCCTTGCATGTATTCCATATTGTCCACTATTCTCTGATAAATAATATCAAGCATAGAGTTAGGACTTACTGTTTACAGTACCCTTCTCTGACTGTTAAGCTTTATCTCAATGTTTTCCTCCAATTTGTTTATTTAAGAACGATTCAATACAGTTTAAACAGTTAGAAATGTTGGTGTTCCCTCGTCCTACTATTTTCTTTAAACGTTGTTCTTGAATGTTATTTTCATTATTTTCTTATTAAATTTAGACTAGAAAAGTGATGGTTTTCCCTGTTTCTAGCTTCTATTCTCCAAAGTTAATTCTGAAAGTTTCCCTAAGTGTTTGCTGAAAGCAGACTAGATTCAAAATTATCTTATCTGATCTTAAGTTACACTTTGTTTCTCTTATCTGTTTTCATACTTTCTGAAGGTAATTATGCGGATTACTGGATTGTTTTGTCTATTGAGTTTGCTTTAATACGAGCTTATCCAAAGAGGTTTATGGTGAGCCCTACCCTTTGGTTGGTTTTAAAAAGTTGTTTAAAGGCTTTTTCTTATTTGGACTGACTATAAATCCTTGTTGAAATTATTATCAGTTTCCACCCTTCCAACACTTTTATTGTTTCCATTCCATTTATTTTATCTCAAAGATCTTGTGATATAGATGACTTGCCCCTTGGATCACTCTTGAATTTTTGCACAATTAAAAAGCCCTATTATGACTCCATAGCCCAATGGACTAAAAACCAGCGTTATATCTATCTTTTTAGCCAAAAATTGTTCTGATTACTTGAAAATTCACACCTTTGAAGATCTTTCCATTTATAACTTTCCACTTAACTAATAATCATGCTCAACCATCCAAAAACAAACAAAAACCCTCGGTCTTCATAACTAGCCTAATATCATACCCAACAAACCTTTAAAGATAAATCAATCTTTGCACTTATTGGAGAGATCCCTCTCCGAATTCAGGAGGGCTAGATCCTAGAATCCCAAAGTGGTTGAAATAGTGTTCTCCCTACAATTTGACTTTGCCAATCTTGCAAATTACGGGGAGCTAAAAAAGGGTAAAGTTAAGGTTAAGGTTATGGTTATGGGAAGGTTAAGGTTAAGGTTAAGGTTTGGTCAAGGTTAGGGTTATGTTATAGTTAAGGTCAAGGATAATGTTAGGTTAAGGTTAAGGTTAAAGGTAAGGTTAAGGTTAAGGTTACGGTTAAGTTAAGGTTAAGGTTAAGGTTTTGTTAAGGTTAGGGTTAGGTTATAGTGAAGGTTAAGGTCAAGACTTGTAACCTTAACCTTGACCTTATCCTTAACATTAAGCTTAACTTTAACCCTAACTCTGAATTTACCCTAAACCTAACCTTAACCTCACTTAACCATAACCTTGACCTTAACCTAACCTTACCCTTAATCTTACCCTTAACCTTCACCCTTAACCTTAACCTAACATTAACCTTAACCTTATCTTAACCTTATCCTAACCTTAACCTTAACCTTAACCTAATCTTAACCTTAACCATAACCTTAACCTTAATGTTAAACTTAACCTTACCTTAACCTTAACCTAACCTTAACCTTAACCTGACTAAACACGTAACCTTAACCTTAACCTTAACCTAACCTTAACCGTAACTATAACCTAACCCTAACCTTGACCAAACCCTTAACCTTAACCTTAACTATAACCTAACCCTAACCTTGACCAAACCCTTAACCTTAACCTTAACCTTAACCTTAACCTTTCTCTAACCTTAACCTTAACTTTAACTATAATCTAACCCTAAGCTTGACCAAACCCTTAACCTTAACCTTAACCTGACCTTAACTATAAATAAACCCTAACCTCAACCAAACCCTTACCCTTAACCTAACCTTAACCTTGACTTTACCCTTAACCTAACCTTAACCTTAACCTTACCCTAACCTTAACCCTAACTTTACCCTAACGATAACCTTAAATTTACTCTTAACCTAATATTAACTGTAACCTAACCTTAACCTTACCCTTAACCTTGACCTTAACCTTAACTTTAACAATAACCTAACCCTAACCTTGACCAAACCTTAACCTTAACCTTAACTTAACCTAACCTTAACCTTAACCTTAACCTTAAACTTATCATAACCTTAACTATAACCTAACCCTAACGTTAACCAAACCTTAACCATAACCTTAAGTTTACACTTAACCTACCCTTAACCTTAACCTTGAATTTACCATTAACCCTAACCTTAACCATAACCTTAACCTTACTTCTAACCTTAACCTGACTAAACCTGTAACTTGAACCTAACACGAACCTTGACCAAACCCTTAACCTTAACCTTACCCTTAACCTGAATAAACCTATAACCTTAACTATAACCTAACCCTAACCTTGACCAAACCCTTAACATTAACCTTAACCTTAACATTTGCCTAATGTTAACCTTAACCTTAACAATAACTTTAACATTAAAATAACCTTAGCCTTAACCTTATCTTAACCTTAACCGTCACTATAACCTATCCTTAACCTTGACCTTAACTATAACCTAACCCTAAGCTTGACCAAACCCATAACCTTAACCTGAATATTATCTTAACCTTAACCTTCACTATAGCCTAACCTTAACCTTAACCTTATCTTATCCTTGACCTAACCTTAACCTTAACTATAACCTAACCCTAACCTTAACCATAACCTTATCTTTACCCTTCACCTTAACCTTAACCTTAACCTTAACCTAACCTTCACCTTTACCTAACATTAACCTTAACCTTAATCATAACCTTACCTTAACCTTAACCTTAGCCTTAACCTAACCTTAACCTAACCTAACCTTAACCTTAACCTAACCCTAACCTTACCCTAACCTTAACCCTAACCTTACCCTTACACTTACCCTTAACCTTAACCTTAACCATAATCTTAACCTCAGGTCAAGGTTAACGTTATGTCAAGGGTAAATTCAAGGTTAAGGTTAGGTTAAGGTTAAGATTAGGTTGAGGGTAAAGTTAAGGTTAAGGTTAAGGTTAAATGGTTGGTCAAGGTAAAGGGTATGGTTGGTCAAGGTAAAGGGTTAGGTTAAGGTTAAGGTTAATTTAAGGGTAAAGTCAAGGTTAAGGTAAAGTTAAGGTTAAGGTTAGGTTAAGGTCAAGGTTAAGGTTAAGCTCAAGTTTAGGGATAGGTTATAGTTTATGTTAAGGTTAAGGTTAAGAGTAAGGTTATAGTTAGGTTAAGGCTAAGGTTAAGGTTAGGTTAAGGTTAAAGTTAGGTGAAGGTTAAGGTTATGTTAAATTTAGGGTTATGGTTAAGGTTAAGGTTAAGGTTAAGGGTTTGGTTAAGGTTAGGGTTAGGTTTTAGTTAAGGTTAAGATTAAGGTTAAGGGGACAAGGTTGAGGTTAAGGTCACGGATTTAGTCAAGCTAAGGTTAAGGTTAAGGGTTTGGTCAAGTTTAGGGTTAGGTTATTGTTAAGGGCAAGGGTATAGTTAGGTTAAGATTAAGGTTAAGGTTAGGATAAGGTTAAGATAAGGTTAAGGTTAAGGGTTTGGTCAAGGTTAGTGTTAGGTTATAGTTAAGGTTAAGGTTAAGGTTAGGTTAAGGTTAAGGTCAAGGTTAAGGGTAAGGTTAAGCTTAGGTTAAGGCTAAGATTAGGTTAAGGGTATCGTTAAGGTTAAGGTTAGGTTAAGGGTAAATTTAAGCTTAAGGTTAGGGTTAGGGTTAGGGTTTTTCCAAGGTTAGGGTTATGTTATAGTTAAGGTTAAGGTTAAGGTTGAGGTTAAGGTTAAGGTTACGGGGTTAGTAAGGTTAAGGTTAAGGTTGAGGTTAAGGTTAAGATTAAGGGTAAGGTCTAGGATAAGGTTACGGGTCTTAACCTTAACCTTCACTACAACCTAACCTTAACCTTAACCTTCACCCTTAACCTTAATCTAACCTTAACCTTGACCTTGACCTTTACCTTAACCTTAACCATAACCATAACCTTAACCTTAACCTTAACGTAACCTTAACGTTGACTTTAACTATAACCTAACCCTAACCTTGACCAAACCCTTAACCTTAATCTGACTAAACCTGTAACCTTAAATTTAACCTTTATCTTTAACCCTAACCTTACCCTTAACCTTAACCTTAACCTGAGGTTAAGATTATGGTTAAGGTTAAGGTTAAGGATAATTTAAGGTTAAGGGTAAGATTAAGGTTAAGGTTACGGGTTTAGTCAAATTAAGGTTAAGGTTAAGGGTTTGGTCAAGCTTAGGGTTAGGTTATAGTTAAGGTAAAGATTAATGTTAGGTTAAGGTTAAGGTTAAGGTTATGGTTAAGGTTAAGGTTAAGGTTAGGTAAAGGTTAAGGTAAGGTTAAGGTTAGGTTAAGGGTAAAGTCAAGGTTAAGGTTAGGTTAAGGTTAATATTAGGTTAAGGGTAAATTTAAGGTTATGGTTAGGGTAAGGTTAAGGTTAGTTTAAGGGTAAAGTTAAGGTTAAGGTTATGGGTAAGGTTAGGTTAAGGTTAAGGTTAGGGTTAAGGTTAGGGGAAGTTTAATGCTAAAGATAAGGTTAAGGTTAAGGTTTGACTTTACCCTTAACCTTATCTTAAGCTTAAGCTTAAGCTTAACCTTATATTAACCTTAAATTTAACTTAACCTTAACCTTAACCTTGACCCAATTGTAACCTTCACCTTCACCTAACTGTAACCTTAACCTTTCCCCTTAACCTTAAAGTTATGTTACCCTTAACCTTAACCATAACCTTAAACTTGACTTTACCCTTAACCTAACCTTAACCTTAAACTTAACCCTTGACCAAACCCTTAGCCTTAACCTTAACCTTAACCTGACTAAACCCGTAACCTTAACCTTAAGCTTACCCTTAACCTTCACCTTAACCTTGACATTACCCTTGACCTAACCTTAACTATAACCTAACCCTAACCTTGACCAAACCCTTAACCTTAACCTAACCTAACCTTAAATTTTCCCTTAACCTAACCTTAACCTTAACCTTAACCCTATCTTACATTGACCTTAACTATAACCTTAACCTAACATTAACCTTAACTTTACCCTTAACCTAATCTTAACCTTAACGTAACCCTAACCTTGACTTTTCCCTTAACTTAACCTTAACCTTCACTATAACCTAACCCTAACCTTGACCAACCCTTAACCTTAATCTTAACCTTACCCTTAACCTTAGCATTTCGGCGTAATGTGTGATCTCCATGGCCATTACACCCATCTTTGTCCCCGCCTCGAGGACTTCCACCCCTCCCTAGCCGCGGTCCACCAATTCAAGGCCAAGCACAATGAGTCCACCTCTCCCCTATTTGCACATTTTTCTTCAGCAAAACTACCAGATATGACTGCTCCCATTGATATTCCCCCTCTTGATGTTGAGCTGACGAAGCCTTCGTCCAGCATTTTCTACCTATCATCATCCATGAGACTCTCGGGGAACATTCCATATGAATCCTCCCCTGTTGTTTCGCTTGACCTTCCTTCATTGATCACCTTGGGCTCAACATTGGTAGATCCTTTATCTACTTACTCTTCTGTCACCCCTTGTGACGATGTGCATGTGAACCTCTCTTCTCATGATGATGATTCAGGTCGCTTCGCCACGTCAGGTGGTATTTCTTCCACCAGTCACCCCATCTTCTATCACGATGACGACATTATGGAAAAAACCCCCACCCCTGACTTTATCTATTTCCCCTTACATCGAACCCATGTGTTCACACCACATACACCTTGTGGCCATTACATTGCAACCCGATGTTTGGGTAAGGGGGCACCCACATTTGAGAGACCAAGAGCAGCAATTCTCTACAAATCTCCTAGTGAATCTGATCGTGTTGACTTTAGTACCATTATTCTTCCACATTTAGAAGAACCTCTAGAGTCCCATATCACTTCAGATCACTCTAGGGATGATACCCCTTATCATTCCCTCATCTTCCATCAGCAACCCAATCTCTTAGACATTGTTGTTGACCAACCTATGGGTTTTCTACGAGAACATCAGTTCATTATCTCCAAATCCTCTCTTTGGATTAGTGACACCAGGTATGCCAACCCAGAAACTTAAAGTCCATTTGATTCCTATATGCAGTACCACAACAGATTGGTAATCCTTCATTTCCTTTCTCTAACTGCATAACCATAACGAAAACAAATGGCACACCACATCATTAAAAAGTGTTTTTTCTATATAAATTTTGGCATGACCACACCATGCTTGGGGGCACCTATGCCCCTCAAGCATAACCCTCTTCCAAATCAAATTTCTTCACTTGCAACACTCATACTAGGGGCACCATTTTGCCTCCATACTTATCCATGCTCATGTTGATGTTCGTCGTGAGTTCCCATCTTGTACTCATGTTTTCATGGTCCCCCATTGGACCTTTACTGTGTGGCAGCACCATCAAGTCGCCCTTGTTTAGAGCATCCGAGTTGAGTCATCAACGCATTCATGGAGTCTATCCTGAGTCCCTTTGTTCCCCACTATAGTCCTCCATCCCTCATTGCTTGGTTTCTCTCTTGTGTTGCACATTATGGCCTTCAGTCCCACTGTCCCTTATCCCTGATGATATCGTGTTAGTCGTTGCCATGTCATTCATGCCCTTTATGCTCTAGCAAGGGAAGTCATCCATTCGCTACTCAGTCCCCTCCATTCCACCATCATCATCGGTATTAGTCTGTCCATCGCTCTACTATTTTCTCTCGTGCCTTAGTTGAGGATCTATCATTGCCTCACTATGGCAGACCTCCTTCTATCGACATCAGCTCATTCATTCCAGAAGACAGGTCTAGAGGGCGGTGTACCTTGGTTCCAGCTTCCACTCTTGTTCGGTGCCTCGGATCAGGCAAATGGATCTCTCCTTTC
Source organism: Pinus albicaulis (assembly GCA_034641835.2). NCBI lineage: Eukaryota > Viridiplantae > Streptophyta > Pinopsida > Pinales > Pinaceae > Pinus > Pinus albicaulis. The sequence continues at coordinate 297,569 of JAXQQM020063223.1, read as the reverse complement.
CCTTTGACTTGATTTTTTCTCCACTCCAGCTCCTTTCAGCATGACCGAGATTCGTATACTTGATGGTTCAGTGATACAGCAGCAGCTCTTGATGATTCCTAGGTGTGTGTGAGATGTCTCAACCCTCATGAGGGGGTGGCCCTGCAGGTAGCCCCCCACATGCCCGGATGACCTCCTCCTTGTAGCCTTCGATGCAGCTCCAGATATTTGATGATGTTGGCCTTAGACACTTACAACGCCTCTTTGATTTGCATGTATCAGTCAGATTTTGTGAGCCCTTCCCCATTTACAGGGGGCATTTGGGTTGTATTTGTATCTCATCTACTCAGATATTATCGTATAAGTCTTGGCTGTTATCCCAGGCACAACATGTATGTGGGATTCCTCATTGTATTTTTATTTGGCTCATGATTATGCCGATTGTACTTTATGGTTCGTTCCCTTGTTTACTGGAAACACTATTCTTTTGTACTTTGTATCAGCGGGCATAGGTATGCCTCCCCCGCCGCCTTTAGCACAGGTAACCTCTCCTAAAAAGAGACTTGTTGCACCTATAAGTCTCGTCTCCTTAGAGTCTAGTTCTTCAGAACCATATTCTACCTCACATTTCTCTCTCTGACTTCCCTTTTGTTGTCTGGTGATTGAATTCTTACAATGTACTTCGGTCATACGATTTGCTCCTAACACTCGCACACTGGGGGGCAATCTGTTACACCATTTTTTGGTCATCTAACCTATTATCATTAGATGGACCCAAGTACACCATGTAAGGCCAATTTTACCATAAGTAAAATTGCCTTCACTATGTTAAATAACTTAATAAACCACATTTATTAGGTTGTTTATGGTCTAAACAGGAAACCCCAAAAGGAAATATTAAACAAACCTATATTTGTTTGATTTTCCTCATGGAATAATTAATTAAACCATAATTTAATTATTATTCCCAGTCATGTTTAACCCAAAAACAAAGAAATTAATTAGATAAAACTTTATTTATCTTATTATTTTCTAGGAATAATTATTTAAATCTTATTTAGATAATATTCCTTGTTAAATATGACCAAATCACTCACAAATAATTAAATAAATCATTATTTATTTGATTATCTTTCAACCACTTCCTTAAAAAGATAAATAAATCATTTATTTATTTACTTTTGACAAATAAAGGGATTTTACCCAAGTCAAATACTTTTTCCCTCCAACAAATATAATAAAATATTCCATAAAAGGTGGATCTAGATTTGGTTAACATTATTTTAATCATGCACCAAGATCTAGAATGACCCAATATTTTGTTATAAATAGGAGGATTTTTCCTACCATTCTTCACCTTTTGTTGCCTATTAGATCACTCTGGATCTATACACTTGGTCACATTTTTCCATTATTTGTTGTGTGAGCTCCCTTTGAGTTCTATTCTTTGCATGGGTTTTCTACACCAACAAGAGAGAGAGATTCTAGATCTGAAGTGCTGAGGACTTCCAAGAACCCATCCCATTGAGGAGAATTGGATACGCCTTCTTGTTTTCCTCCCAGCTGCCCTTAATACAAAAATTCTTTCAAATTGTTCTTGTCTTGTCTATTGGTATATGGAGCAAACCCTTCTTTTTACTGCTTAATGTCTTTTTATGCATAGATCTGGTTTTTTGTAGCTCTTTTCTTGATCAAATAACTGCAGATCTGAAGATATTGGCAACCACATTTGTTGTTAGGGCTATTAGTTATGTGTAGCTAAAGTGGTCCTTTTTCATACACTTTGACAAAGGATTCATACTAACAGAAGATGATGAAAGAAAGGCCAAAAATAATTATCAAAGGCCTAATCAAATTTTTAAAGACATAATCAGACAGATCAATGAGAAATAATGCTTCGAATGACAAATCACTGAAGCAATTACTCCTCGAAAATATGAAATGCCACCTTCCAGCCTAAATTTCCTCAAAAGACACATAATTTTATTACAGTCAGAGATATTTCCAATAGACAGCTCAAAAATTATTTTCAGCCTACCTAAAAAAACTAAAAGTCAACAAAAACATCTAAGTAGTTCAAAAGAGTTAATGTAATGCAGAGTTAGACTTAAATACATTTTTCCTTGGGCCTTGCATGGTCTCAAAGGTCAAAAACATTTAATCTGTCATTTATGAACAATTAAGAGCCCCTTCTTTCACCCCACCTCCTCATTTACCTATAAATACTTCATGAGGACCTCATTGTAGGGGGGTGGATTATTATTGAGTGTTGGGTTGTTGTTGATTGTTGAAGAGCTGCTAAGTAATTGAAGAATACTAGGCTAGATAGAGAATTTTTGAGCTATAAATACCTGTTGGACTTGCAGTATGTAATTGGTTTGAACATCAATAAAATAAGCTGATTCATAGGATCCTGGTCTATGTTAATGGTGATGTTTTTTCTCTCTGTATTTGTTTCTTCTTATGTATCACATGCTGTCCATTTTCTCTGATAAAGAACATAAAATTTAGATTAGGATTTACTGTCAAAGTACCCTATTTCTATCTGAAAGCTTTATATTTATGTTTTCTTCTACTAATGTTTCATTAGAGGATTCTTAATTTCCCTCTAGTTTTATCTATCTTGCTTTTTTAAGAATGATTAAATAGAGTATAACCAGGGAGAAATGTTGGTAAGCCCATGCATATCTGAGTACAACTTGAGATATTTTTTTTAAAGATCTTTTTCAAAGTTTTCTAAGTAGAGTCTAAACCAGGGAAGTCTATGGTATGCCCTGTCCTCTGGTCTGCCTTCAAAATTTGATTTGAGAGATCCCTTGAGAGTATGCCAAAAGCAGATTAGATTATTTCTGTTTGATCTTAGGCTGTTCTCTTTTTTATCTTATATGTTTTCTTTTTTCTAAAAGTAGTCTTATTATTACTGGATTGTTGTCTTAAAATTTTTCTTTAATAAAATTCTTCCCAAAGAAGACTATGGTTTTCCTTGTCCTTTGGATTTCCTCAAACAATTACTTTGAAAGGATTTCTTGTTTAGTAGAGCTAGGAGATTCTTAATTTACTATAGCTTTGCTTCTTTCACAACACTAATGTTCCATTTCACAAATTAATCTAAAAGATACTTTAATCTAGATGACTTGCCCTATTGAAACCCTTGAAGAATTGTTGCACAATTAAATCCTTTTGTGACTCCATAACCCAATGGATTAATACTGTCTCATAACCTATCTATCCAACTGAAACATTCTTTCAATCTACTCTCACCTTCACCCTTCAAATGACCTTCTCAGTTAATAATACCCAACCAAAACAAACAAGTTCCTAAGAGCTTCATAACTAGCCTAATATCATAAACAAAGCATAAATATATCTCTTTCAAAAACACTTATATAGAGAGATCCCTCTCTGAATCCAAGAAAGCTAGGTCCTATGATTCCAAAGTGGTTCTGATGTGGCCCCCTGCAGCGTTTATTCTTTCCATTCATGTAAATCACAGGGAGCCAACATAGTGGCGACCATACTGGGGAATAATGAGTAATAGTTAACTTCACAACTCAGAAAACCTCTTTCCTAAATGAATCAATTGTCTTCCAAGAGTGGTTCCTGATTGTTGATGGTGGACAACAACCAGTCCTAGAAAAAAAGTAAAACTCTTCCACCTAGTGACTCCATTGGTTTTCAGTAGGCCTACTGACCCCATTGGTGGTCCAAAGACTCCACTGGGAAACTTATTTTATCATTAGAACATCACAAAAACCCAGTTAAGAAAACTTTGTGGATTAATTTTTCTTACAAGATTAGTTTGCCTATAAACACTATCATACCTGGCTAAATTTTCTTGCTTTTGGGTCTAAATCCTGGCTTCCAAAAGAATCCATACTAGAGCCTATCCTAACCCAAATCCTCCTGAAATAGTTGACAATCCTAAAAGCATCCTTAGGAAGTTTCCTACACCTAAAACTCCAACTATTGTCAGACCAATTCACAGAGAAAATTATGTTCCTGAAAACCTTATAGCTCTGCAAGATACCCAAGTTGACTTATCCTATAATAGAACCTTATCTAGAACCAAATCACTTACTGGTATAGATCATATAGACTTTGAGCCTGAAAACTCACAACATAATAGCAGTAGAGAAACCTCCCCATCCACTCCGTTTGATATTCATTTCATTCATAACTTTGGTTTCTCTAATCCTAAATCTGCTCAACAGTACTTAGCTGGTCCTAGTACTTCTGTTACACCCACCCATACATCCAATGTCCAAACCACTCCATCTCATTTTACACCTCCTATCACAAAACCTCCACTTGTAAACCCCCCATTTCTTCCACAACTACATGGTATGCTCCCTTAGTCCTTCCTTTAACTTTAGTTTCTCTACCACAAGATTATCAGTCCAAAATTATATGACGCTAGTAGTTCTACTACTTCTCAACAACATGTGGACAAAATGAATGACTACTTTGAAAGATAAGAAATAGATGATGAAATTGTGAAACTTAGAATGTTTTCTCAAAGTTTAGGGGGAGAATCAAGAAAATGGTTTAAAAACTTAACCCCTAATAGTATAAATGACCTTCCTGCCTTCCATCAATTATTTTTAAACAAATGGGAATTCAAGAAGAACCCTCTCCAAATTTTATCAGAATATGAGAACATTAAAAGGAATGTTGGAGAAGGAGTACAAGAGTACTGCACTAGATTTTATAGTGTGTACAATGCCCTACCTATCCATATGAAACCACCACAAGGCCTAGCTCTAATGAAATTTCCTGATGGGTTTGACCCTAAAATTGCCTACCAATTGAGAGAAAGAGAACCCCTCACCTTAGAAGATATGAAGAGAGGGGCAGTAAGTGTTGAGGCAAATCTGCTTGCCAAAAGAGCTAGGATGAAAAGTGAGAAAAGGGTGACATATAGAGATGAGGCTACACCTTCCACATCTAATTCAAAACTTGATAACTTAGTAAAAAATATGGAAAGGATGATGGAAAAGATGAATGTAAATGAGAGAGCTTATCCTAGAGAAAATAAAACAGCTCCTCAAAATAGGAACCAAGCCCAAAATAAAAATCAAAATTTTAGGAGAAACCCTCCCCAAATTAGACAAAGAGGTCTTGATCAGAAGATCAGACCTCCCTTTCAAGAAAACTATGCTGATGAGGAGGAGGGGATAGTAGAGGAAGCAGAGGAAAATCACATGAAAATTTTGGGAACAAATGATGAGGACACTGTTTTCCTCACTAGGAAAGAAAAAGTCATGTATACACCTTATGAAGAAGAAAGCCTAAAGTCTGCAGACTATCAACAAGGCTTTGAAAATGCCATAATAGAAGTACATAAAAAATATGACTTAAGGAGTAAAAAGAACCAAGAAGTTCCCAAGAAAAAGACCTTTGAAATCTCTGCTAAAAACAGCCCTGTAAAGAATCCCAAAAATACAGCAGAAAACAATAAAGAAGTGGCTGAAGATTATGATAAAAACAAGGAAAATAACACCCAAGTTCATGACAAACATAGTGGTAACCCTATCAGCACTAGCACCTCAGATAATGCTCCTGAAAAAACCAGTTTAACTGCTGTAAATAATAAAAACAAGCAATCTGATTTTGCTGAGAAAACAATGACTAAAAAGGCTAAATTAAACATTTCCAAAACTCAAACTCCTTTCAGCATAGAGAATGAAATTTCCAAAATAAAAATCTATATTCCTCTCACTCATTTAGTCACTCAATATGTATATAAATCTCAACTGTTAAGAGCTTTGAGCATAGGAGACAACAATGATTCTGTTAACTTAAATGATGATAAACCAAAGCTCCTATTTTGGCCGAAAATTGAAGGAAAATTTCAAGAAGGGGTAGTTCCTCCTCCTTTGCACAATGCCATGCTTGATTCAGGAGCATCACACAACCTCATGCCCAAAGTAATAATGGAAATATTAGGCCTTGAGGTAACTAGGCACTACAAATATTTATACTCCTTTGACTCCAGCAGAGTCAAATGCCTAGGCTTAATAAAATATCTTTGTGTCAACTTTGCACAAATCCCAACCAAAAGCTTAGTGATGGATATAGTAGTGGCTGATATACCTCCCAAATATGGCATGCTTCTTTCAAGATTTTGGGGTGCTAAGCTTCAAGGCACTATGAAAATGGATATGACTTATGCCACCATCCCTGTCTTCAGTCGACCTAGAACACTTTATAGGGAAACACACATGAAATACATGGTGAGTAGCCAAGAAAGACCAGAAAACTCTCCTCTTTATTCTATACATACTAACCTTGACCCATTCATTCTTTACAATGATGAGATTCCTAATGAGCAAGGATTAGAAAATGAAACATCCACCAACATAGTGGCAGCCGTAGAAGGAGAGGAAAAAAGGGAGGAATCACCAAAACAATTTGCTAAATCATAAAATCACAACAAACAAAATGAAGGTATTGAGCATCAAAACAATCATCAACATAGTGCCAATCATAACAATCAAAGAGAAATTCCTCAACACATTGAAAACTTTGAGGAACAAGACAAAGAAAAATATAGTACAAACCCTCAAAAAAAACATAGTGGCATTCAAAATAAACAAAATAGAGAGGACAAAAAGGAAATTAATGATGAATCCAAAAACAGTCCTCTTTGGAGCATGAGTTTTGATGGGTCTTGTACTAAAACTAGTGCAGGGGAAGGCATATGGGTGCACAACACTGAGAACAATCATGGTGAAGGTCATTCATATAGATTAAAATTTCAGTTCACCAACAACATAGCATAATATGAAGCACTCCTCTTAGGACTACACTTGTTAAAAAAATTAGGAGCCAAGAGGATAATTGTCCATGGAGATTCAGAATTGATAATTAGGCAAGTAAATGGAGAATACACTGCTAAACATCCAAGACTAAGAGCCTATAGAGATGATTCCATGGATCTCTTGAAATCATTTGCAGAATTTTAACTCACTTTTGTCCATAGAAACCTAAACATTCTTGCCAATGGTTTTGTTAGGACTCCGTAGTTTGCAATATTGGAAAGTAAAAACGCTGCAGAGCCTACATCAAAACCAATTTGGAATCTGAGGATCTAGCCATCCTAAATTCAGAGAGGGATCTCTCTATGTACGTGATTTCAAAATATATTTCTTTAAGCTTAAGTATGATTTTAGGCTAGTTATGAAGAACACGGTTATTTTTTTTGGTTTGGCAGGATAACATGAAGATGAAGGAAGTATGTATGAAGGGTGAAGGTGTAAGTAAGTGAAAGAATGTTCAACTGGTAAGATAGGTAAGAAACAATGTTAATCCATTGGGCTATGGAGTCATAATAGGATTTAATTGGACAGCAAGGTTCAAGAGTGGTCCATGGGGCAAGTCATCTATGCCAAAGGATCTCTTTAAGTTGATTTTATGGAATGAAACACTAAGAAAGTGATGAAATAAACAAACACACAAGAAATACATAAGACAACCTAAGATCAGATAAGTAATTTTAAACTATCCTGCTTTTGGCATGCATTTTAAAGGAAAGACACAAAAGTAACCTAAGATCAGGTAAGTACTTTTAAACTAGCCTTCTTCTGATATACTTCTGAGAGAAAACATTAAGAAACAAAGAGTAGCTTAAGATCAAGTAAAGACTTTTAACTTAGCCTGCTTTCAGTATATTCTCAAGGAAACATTCATGATGAACACAAAAAGTAGTCTAAGATCAGGTAAGGACTTTTAACCTATCCTGCTTTTGACATGCTTTTAAGGGAACCTTTCAAAGCAAATGTTAGAGTTAAACTAGAGGACAGGGCTAACCATAAAATTCTCTAGCTCAACTTTAATAAGCAGACTTTTCAAGAACATTCAAAGACAATAATCTCAAGTTGTACTCAGGAAAAATGGGCTTACCAACACTTCACTGATTATACTCTATTGAATTATCCTCAAATAAAAAATTAGAAGAAAACATAAAGGATAAATACTTATCAGTGAGATTTAGGGTACTTCAGAAGTAGGGGTGGCGCGTGCATCTTGCGTTGAAAGACCTGGCACGCATGACATTTTCGAACTGCAACAATATAGTCTTTGAATATAGACAACCAGAAGTAAACCACACGTAGAATCTTCTAGGCAGTGGAATATCTAGACATATGACCACCATAGGCACCACTGTGACAGTCATTCAGGACTCTCTTAGCCTCTTCTAGGGTCAAGCACTGACAGAGCACAGAATCAACTCCGACACAATACAAGGTATCTCCTACAATGTGGTATGGTTGAGATTGATGCCAAACCCATCGTCGAGCATCTTTTGTCAATTCAGACTAGAACGTGGATGTTTGAAGATACACGATAATGTCACCGTACCATGGATCATGAGTTCTGATAAGAAAGAGCATTTCATCTAGGATATGATCCTCGGATTGGGACGGAATGGAGTCTGTCAGGAAAGAGAAAATAAGATCCGCAAAAACCAATGATTTCATCGACTTAGCAGTGGTGAACTCTAAATCGAACTCCTGAAGGATTACAATCCATTTGGAGTACTTGCCCCCTAGAAATTGTCGAGACAAGATGTATGTCATGGGGTTGCAGTTATAAACCACAGTTACGGTATGAAACAAGATGTAATGGCAGAATTTTTGAATGGCCTGGACCGCAGCGAGTGCCAACTTCTCGATGTGGGCATAGCACATTTTTGTGTCGAGAAGATTCCGAGATAGTTAATAAACTACGTGTTCATTTCCATCGTCATCATCCTGTACTAGAACCATAGCTATCGTGCTAAATGCAGCGGCCAAATAAAGGGTAAAATCGCGATGATAGTTGGGAGGACGTATCAACGGAGCGTTAACGAGCAACGTTTTAAGCTTATCAAAAGATTGCTAGGAAATCTCGTCCCAATGGAAGGGGACGTCCTGTTTCAAAAGTCGCATAAACCCCTTGGCCACTTCTACATAGTTCCGAATAAAGCACCGTAAGAAGTTGGCTTTCCCCTGCAGACTCTGCAGTTGATGTAACGAGGATGGGGATGGGAGGTTAACGATGGCCTTGACCTTAAGGGGGTAAAGGAGAATTCCATCTTTGGAGACGATAAATCCCAAAAGACAACCAGAATCCACGCAGAATATGCACTTATGAGGATTAAGCCTAATATTGTAACATCTGCAGTGGAGGAAAATCTAGCGGAGGTGTTCAGGATGGTCCTCACGCCGAGCTAAATGGGCCGGAAAATCGTCCAGATATGGCTGAACAATATGACGTATGTCGTGGAAAGCATAGGACATAGAACGCTGGAAGGTGGCTCCAGAGGTAAATCCCCTCTACAGACAGAGGTGATCCCTACTAGCCCATATCGGGTCTAGCAACAGCCGAGTCATGCTAAGATGCAGGTTCCTAGTTACAAAATACCAAGATGTGACAAGAGGCCTACCTTAAGTCCCACATTGTTATTTCTTACAGAGAAGATGGCGCTTCCGTCCTTCGCTTTGGCGGATCACAATTCTCCTGCTTAGCATGCTCGAACACCTGCACGTACACAAACAAACAAAACACAATGTAAAACCTAATACATGCAACCATATATCAGTCAGAGAAGATATAATTCATAACACAAGACATGAAAACATGAATGGAACCATAATCAAAGTCATTTATTATTAATAACAACGAAAGAAAGATACAACCTGATCTTTGATGCTGGATCTTCCTTCAGTGGGTCGACATCGGAGCACATCTCGATGAAGCTCATCGGGGATGGGACAAATCTCTCTCTCTTCGGCTTGGCTCTCAAAGGCTGTCTGGCGATAGTCTCTTTACTACTGATTCAACTCTATTCAGGCTAGCTTGCAAAGGGAAAATGGCAAACTTATATAGATGGTGGAAGGGGAGTTGGGATCTCTACAATGGTGGGATTGGCCCTATCCTCAAGGAAGCTTTCATGATAGGTGGAAAACCACTCCCCCTACATGGAGATCTGGAGCCAAGCCTCTCAACTCATTTTAGAGACTTGTTCAAGAGTTGGTTGGAATCAAAAATTTTCCATTTATTTTTAAAAAACAATCCTTATTAATCTTGGCATGAGTAATACACTGGGACAGAGCGCCAGTTGGCACGCCCTCTTTGGTGGATTTCCCCAATTTGCACGAGGGATGAACTGGCTCGTTGCGCCAAGGCTAAAAGGTCTATTTTTATGGTTTTTTATAGGAAACTGTCTTCAGAGGAATGATTGTCCTTATCAAGGGGGATGCCATGAAAGTGGTTTGAGGTCATGTCACTGCTCATAGGTCATGGAATATGCCCTCCAATGTGCGGGATGGGGGATTGTAGGGACGGTGACAAATTAATGTGTAATAGCATATTTGTTATGTTTCTAAGGAGTTCAGCTAGATTGGGTATGAACCTTCTCAAGAAATTTATCTTTCCAATGAAATATTGAAGTTCCTTGATGTTTCTAGGATGGTTGATTTGCAATATACCATCAATCCTCTTTGGATCTATCCTTATTCCCTCTTCTGATATGATATGTCCAAGAATTTTACCTTCTTGGAGACCAAAAAATGTTTTCTTCGGATTTAAGGATAGTCCAAATTTTCTGCATTTTTCAAATACTTTTCTCAAGTGTATTAGGTGTTATTAATTTTTTTTTAATAGACAGTGATATCATCTGAGTAAATCACTATGAAGTAACTTATTTCTTCTGAAAATGCAATATCCATGGCTCTCTGAAATGTGGCACCAGCATTCATTAAACCAAAGGGCATTTTCAAATACATGAAAGTACCCCAAGGTGTAGCAAAGGCTGTTTTAAGTTGATCATCAGGATGTACCAATATTTGATTGTAACCTGAGAAGCCATCTAGCAAAGAAATTCTTCTAGAACCAACTACCCTTTGTAAGATATGATCCATTTTGGGTAGGGGATAATTGTACTTCAATGAGGCTTTGTTTAAGTTTCTAAAATCAATGCAAAGTCTTATCTCTCCTATTTTCTTCCTAACTAATACAAGATTAGACACCCACTCTGAGTATCTAACAGAGACAATAATTCTAGCATCATACATTTTTTTTATTTCTTTCTCTACCAGAGGTAATTGAACAGGGTTTATTCTGCACAATTTTTGCTTAAAAGGTTTCTGGTTTTCTTTGAGGGGTATCTTATGCTGAATTATTTCTGTATCATATGATTTGAGATCTTCATAGCTCCATGCAAATACATCAGCAAATTCTTTAAACAAATCAATATAATTTAGTTTAATGTGAGCTAGCAATGTTTTAGATAATTTGATCATCTTGGGTTTCTATTCACTGCCTATGTTGCATTCTTACACTTCAGTTTCTATGGGTCCCAGTTTTGGCTTCTTGGCCACATCATTTAAATCAAACAATTCCTCTAAAGGGACCAATCCTTTTGGTAAGCTTTGGTCTTTAGATTGCAGCACTTCTAAGTCTTCATCTTCTAAATATGTGCTAATTTATGTCATATGCATGGGTTCATCAGTTGACAAATTTATTTCAGCAATATCTGCAGAGTTTACTTCTTTAGTAAGTGGATTTTCTTCAGTAGGACAGTCTTGACCATACCCTGAATCTGAGTTTGGTGTTTCAAATTCATTTTTGGACTGTAGGAAGTCTTCTATTTGTTTATCTCCATCAAAAACTTGCCAGTACTTTTCATTATCTGGGACAACTAGTCTATATTTGACTTGGGTGGTGCATTGCTTGGTTTCATAAGGTGTCAGGCAAGTTCTAGCAGTAAAGGCTAATCCATTGGCAAGGACATTTTGGTTTCTTGGGACAAAGATAAGTTGAAATTCATCAAAAAATTTTAATAAATCCATGGCATCATATCTATAGGCTCTAAGTCTGGGATGTTTAGCACTATACTCCCATTTTTCTTTCCTAATTATCAACTCTGAATCTCCATGGACTTTTCTTCTTTTGGCCCCTAGTTTTTTCAATAAATGTAGGCCTAAAAGGAGAGCCTCATACTCAGCTATGTTTTTTGTACATTGAAAGTTTAATCTATATGAATGCCCCTCAACATGATTGTTTTCAGTGTTGTGTAACCATATGCCATCTCCTGCATCATTTTTAGTGAAAGACCCATCAAAATTCATGCTCCAAAGAGGACTATTTTCGTATTTGTCATTTATTTCATTGTTGTCCTCTTTGTTTTGTTTGCCAAATCTGTCATTGTGTTGTTCTTGAAGGTCTGTACTATGCTAAATTTTGTTTTCTTCCTCAAGATGTTCAATTTTTTGAGGTTTTATTCTTTTTTTTTCATGATCTACATTATTTTTATGACTGTTTCGAACCTTAAAACCAGTGATCTGTTTGCTGTAATTTTTTGAATCAACAAATTGCCTTTTAGTTTCTTCCTCATTTTCCTCTTCATCATTTTATGCTATTATGTTGGGATGTGTAGTGACCACTACATTTGATGATGTTTTATTGAGTAACTCTTGCTCGTTAGGAATATCATCATTGTAAAGAATGAATGAGTCAAGGTCAGTGTGTATGGAATAGAGAGGAGAATTCTCTGGTCTTTCTTGGTTACTCACCATGTATTTCATATGTGTTTCCCTATAGAGTCTTCTAGGTTGACTAAAGACAGGGATGGTGGCATAAGTCATATCCATATGCATAGTACCTTGTAACTTAGCACCCCATGACCTTGAAAGAAGCATGCCATATTTGGGGGGTATATCAGCCACTATAATGTCCATCACTAAGCTCTTGGCTGGTATTTTGGCTAAGTTAACACACAGATCCTTTATTAGGCCTAGGCATCTTACCCTACTTGAATCAAAGGAATATAAATCTTTGTAGGGTCTAGTTACCTCTAAGCCTAATCTTTCCATTATTACCTTCGGCATGAGGTTGTGTGATGCTCTAGAATCAAGCATGGAATTATGCAAAATATTATCATGGATGTTCAAACTGATATAAAATGGAGGGGTGGTTCCTTCTTGAAATTTTCCTTCATTTTTTGGTCCAAAAATGAGCTACGGGGTATCATCATTTAAGTTAACTGTCTCATGAACATCTTCTATGTTTAAATCTTTAAAAATTTGACCTCTATATACATTTTGAGTGAATAACTCAGTAAGTGGGATAGAGATTTTGATTTTGGAAATTTCATTCTCTAGGCTAAAAGCATCTGATTTTTTAAAATGTTTGATTCAACCTTGTTAGTCACTCCTTGTTCAGCAAAATTGGCTTGCTATTTTTTAGTATTTACAGCAGTTAAAATGGTTTTTTCAGGAGCATTAGCTGAGATGCTAGTGCTACTAGGGTTAACACTCTGTTTTTCATTGGCTTGGGTGTTTTTCCCTTTGTTTGGATCAGAATTTACAGCCACTATTTTATGAATTTCTGTTGTATTTTTGGAAACATTTTCAGGGCTATTTTTGTCGGATTTGTCAGAGGTTTTGTTCCTGGGAGTCTCTTGATTCTTTTTGCTTCTCAGGTCATATTGTTTAGGTGATACTATGATAGAATTTTCAGATTCTTGTTCATAATAATCAGTTTCTGTTCTTCTATCATCATAAGGTGTATATAGACCTTGTTTTCTTTCATGGAGGAAAATATAATCCTCATTGGTTACTCCCAGCATGTTTATGTTGTCATCCTCTGTTTGTTCATTTCTTTCTTCATCCTCATTCAAATAATTTTCTTGGAAAGGTGGTCTGATCTATTGATCATCCTCTCTTTGTCTATTTGGGGGTTGATTTCTCCTAAAGTTCTGATTCTATTTTTTATACTGATTTCTGTTTTGGGGAACTGATTGATTTTCCCTAGGTTGTGCTCTCTCAAGTATGCTCATTTTCTTCATCATTCTCTCCATTTTTGAACTAGATGTGGAAGGTGAAGTTTCCTCCCTAAATGATACTTTCTTTTCATTTCTCATCTCAGCTCTTTTCTTAATCAGATTAACTTCCACAGCAAGAGCTCCCTTTTGCATGTCTTCCAAAGTCAAGGGATCTCTTTCTCTTAGTTGATATGCCATTTTAGGATCAAATCCTTCAGGAAATTTGGCTAAATTTGAGCCTTGTGGAGGTTTCAAATCTGGGGGTAGTGCATTATAAACACTATTGAATCTAGTGAAATAATTTTGAACACTTTCCCCAGTGTTTCTTTTGAGGTTGTCGTAATATGTAGGTATTTCGAGAGGGTTTTTTCTGACTTCCCATTTGTTTAGGAATGATTTATGGAGAGCTTGGAGGTCATTAATACTATTAGGCATTAAGATTTTGAACCATTTTCTTACTTATCCCCCTAAACTTTGAGCAAACAATCTAAGTTTGACAGTTTCATCATCTATCTCATTTCTATCAAAATAGTCGTTCATCTTGTCCACATGTAGTGAAGCAGTAGTAGCACCACTGGCATCATATAATGGAATCTTGGACTGATAGTCCTGTGGTATATTGACTAAAGGTAAAGGAAGGACTAGGGGAGCATACCATGTTGCCATGATAGGAGGTTGTGGAAAAAATGGGGGGTTTACAGGTGGAAGATGTAAGATAGGAGGGGGTTGATGGAATGGAGTAGTTTGAACAGTGGGAGTATGGATGACAGCAGTGGATGTACCAGCAAGAGACTGTTGAGTAGATCTAGGATGAGAGAAACCAAAATTGTGAATGAAATGAAGGTCAGGTGGAGTGGTTTCTCTACTACCAGGATGTTCACCACTATGAAAGTGTGAGTGTGGAGACTCAAATTCTATCTGATCTATATCATAAAGTGACCTAGTTCTGAATGGGTTTCTTAAGTCAACTTGTGTATTTTGCAGAGCTAAGAGATTTTCAGAAACAGAATTAGCTCTATGGACTGGTCTGACAACAGTTTAATTTTTAGGCTTAGGAGACTTCCTAAGGATACTTTCTGGATTATCACCTGTCTCAGGAGGATTTGGGTTAGGATAGGCTCTAGTATGAATTCTTTTAGAAGCCACTATGTGGTTTTTTCAGGCTCGATGATAAGAAAATTTCAACCAAGTATGACAATCTTTAATAGGCTAACTGATCTTTAGCAATAAAATTTAATCCTCAGAGTTTCCTTGACTGAATTTGTATTATGTTATGATAGAATGGGTTTCCCAGTGGAGTCTTTGGTTAATTCAGAACTGTGGAGTCGCCAGGTGGAAATTTCTAGCTTTGGAAGGTAAAATCTTTTATGGTCCACCATCAATGATTTATTTGAATACCAATCTAAAATGTTTTGGGTTTTTCTGAGTTTTTTACATTCCTATGGTTGTCAGAGTGTCCTATATATTTTTCAACACTTAGCTATGGTGATGAGACAAACAAAGTCTACTATGTGGTTCACTGGCTGATTTCTTCAAGGTTTGATAAGGGCTTGTTAGAATCCTAAGGGTTACTTAGATTGTCATTGATTCAAGCAAGTCCTATCATGATCACCAATATGTTGGAAGTGCTTGAAGAAAGCTACTCTTGCCTGAATGAATATTGAGTGTTTTGTTTTAAGGATTTTACTCAGATATCTCCCCAGTATGGTCGCCACTCTATTAGGACTCCGTAGTTTGCAAGATTGGCAAGTACAAATGTTGCAGAGCCTACATCAAAACCACAAAGGAATCTAAGGATCTAGCCATCCTAGATTCAGAGAGGGATATCTCTATGTATGTGCTTTCAAAAGATATTTCTTTAAGCTTAACTATGATTTTAGGCTAGTTATGAAGAGAAAGGTTTTTTGTTTAGGTTGGGCAGGATAACATGAAGATGAAGAAAGTATGTATGAAGGGTGAAGGTGTAAGTAAGTGAAATAATGTTAAGCTGATAAGATAGGTAAGAAACAGTGTTAATCCATTGGGCTATGGAGTCATAATAGGATTTAATTGGACAACAAGGTTCAAGAGTGGTCCATGGGGAAAATCATCTATGTCAAAGGATCTCTTTAAGTTGATTTTATGGAATGAAACACTAAGAAAGTGATGAAAGAAAGAAACACACAATAAAGACAAAAGACAGCCTAAGATCAGGTAAGTACTTTTAAACTATCCTGCTTTTGGCATGAATTTTAAAGGAAAGACACAAAAGTAACCTAAGATCAGGTAAGTACTTTTAAACTAGCCTACTTTTGATATACTTCCAAGAGAAAACATTAAGAAAAAAAGAATAGCTTAAGATCAAGTAAAGACTTTTAACTTAGCCTACTTTCAGCATATTCTCAAAGAAACATTCATGATGAACACAAAAAGTAGTCTCAGGTCAGGTAAGGACTTTTAACCTAGCCTGCTTTTGACATGCTTTTAAGGGAACCTTTCAAAGCAACTGTTAGAGATAAACTAGAGGACAGGGCTAACCATAAACTTCTCTAGATCAACTTTAATAAGTAGGATTTTCAAGAACATTCAAAGACAATAATCTCAAGTTGTACTCAAGAAACATGGGCTTACCAACACTTCACTAGTTATACTCTATTGAATTATCCTCAAATGAAAAATTAGAAGAAAACATAAAGGATAAATATTTATTAGTGAGATTTAGGGTACTTCAAAAGTAAATCCTAATCTATATTTATTGTTCTTTATCAAGGAAAAGTGGACAGAATGAAAACATAAAGAAAATAGCAAACAGTGAGAAACACATCACCATTGACATACACCAAGATCCCAGAAATCAACTATTGTATTTGATGTTCAAACCAGTTACAATCTTCAAGTCCAGTGGGTCTTTCTAGCTTCAAACTTCTCATCTCAGCTTATGTATCTTCAATTCCTAATAGAGCTACAACATGCTTCAAAAGCTATTTACATTCAACAAGTATCCAAAGACAAACCTCTATACTGTCTTCTAGAGAAGTATTTATAGAAGAAATGAGGAGGTGGAGTGAAAGAAGGGCCTATCTGTTCAATTAATGCAGAGTAAGAGCTTCTCGGCCTTTGAAGGGCCAAATGGAGAAGTTTTAAAATATTTTAACTTTGCTAATTGATTATTACATTTAAATTTCATCGACTTCAGTCACTTTTGCTAACTTTGGAGGCTTTAGGTAGGCCGGTAATTAATCCTGAGCTGTCCTTAGAAATATCTCTGACTGTGCAATTAATATGCATTCTTTGTAGGTGAAATCAGCTGGTAGGTAGAATTTTGAGGAGTAATAGCCTCAATGATGTGGCATTCGGAGGCTTTCTTTGTTAATTTGTCATGATCTATGGCTTTAAAACACTGATTATGCCTTAATTTTTGCTTTAAGGCCTTTGAAAACATCTTCGGAGTCTTTAAAATTTATATGATGACTGTCTTTACTGATTTGACTTTACTCATATGCCTTTTTCCTTTTTCAATTGAATTAAGCTCTGGTGATTTAATCCTGTTCCTTTAAGTTCCTGTATCCACCTTTAAGTTATTGGTTAAATCCTCAAATCTTTTGTTTTTTTCATTAACCTTTAATCTTCAAGCTTTACCCTCACCGTTCTTCTTCTTTGCTATGTGTAGGTGGTTTTAGTGCAATGAAGGGTTTAATGGTATGACCAGTGCTCACATAGCACTGACCAACTATCGGATGAAAAATGGCAGCCTTTTTCCTTCGTTATTTGGCCTTAGTGATAGAAAACTTTGGCTCTGTCCCTTTGTGAGCTGTGGACATGATTTCTACTTCAAAAACCATCATAAAACCTGCAAAAACAACAAAATACGTTATAAAAACCCTACGGGTTGGAAAAACTACATACGGTGGCTGTCGAAGGCAGAGGAGCAGTGAAAAAGGGGTGAATATGTAGGCAGGAGAGGTTTCATGAAGAAAATAGGCAAAAATCCGGTTTAAAACTGTATTTGGCGCGAATTTGGGCAAAGCAATTTTCGAAATACCGCAGGTGTTTTTCACATGACCCTTGGGTGGTAAATGGTTTTCACCCAATCGAACGCGATCCAATTGAAATGGGACGCATGGCCTTTGTAAAATCAATGGTATCACGCGATTTTGGATTGTTAAACCTCGGATGGTGAATTCACGCGATATGTAATGTAGAATGTTGGATCTAGGGGGTAATATCAAATGGCTATGGGGGAGCGCGATGGAGAGAAGTGCACGGTAGGGAGAAATTAGTGGAAGCCAGGTGTCATCGAATGATTGGATGAGCGACAGGGTAATGGGAGGTAGGCCCCAGCGGGGTCGGGTATCGGGTTTGATTGGGGCCGTTGGATCATATAGATCAACAGCCACGATTGATGCAAGAGTTTCCAAATAGAGTGGGGAAAATGTAAAGGAGAAGGGAAAGGGGCCAAGGGCAAGGCGTTGGGCAGTGGTATCATGACAGAGAAGGGACTGGGAGTGAAAGGAAAGGGTTGGTGCTAAAGAGAATAGGGGATGGTAAGAAGGGAAAAAGCTGATGCGATGGGGGCTAGGAACCATGGAGCTGGGACATGGTCATGTGGAGGGGCATGTGACCAGAGGCCAAGAGAAAGGTGCTTATCGTGTCAGGATATCGCATCGGGGGGAAGCAAAAGAAATGGGAGATGAGAAGCAGCAAGGGTCGATGCGATGTAACATGTTGCGATGCAATAAGCGCTAGCATTAGGTCACGGGGCTCGATCATATGATGGAGAAAGAGATAGGGGCTAAGCCGAGAGGGGCTAAAGCCTGTTGGTTAATAAAAAAGTGAAATAAGAGGGTTTTATGTGTTTTTATGGGTTTTTGGTGTTCTAGATGAAGTGAAAGGATTTTAAATTCCAAATAAGAAAGGGTTAAGCGGTTTTAAAGGGTTTTTCAAGGGGAATAAGGATAAACGAGAGAGGAAAGGGGAATTTTTACAAGGAAAACGAATGATATGGGGGGAAAAAATGGGGGGAAATGAAATGATGAAAATGGGATTTTTAGGAAACAGTTTTCTTTGGGAATAATAGGTTTTCTTGGTGGATTTTTGAAGGGAACAAAAATAAGGAACAACACTGCTAGGGAATAGCACTACTAGGGAACAAAACTGTTAGGGAACAACATATTTCAAGAATGAGCAGTTTTGTATGAAAAAAATCTCTTGAAGGCTTAGGACCTGATTTAGCCATCATTTTCCTTGACAAAAATTTACTGATCGCTAACAGGTTTAAACTTTGCTGCTAGTACATTTCTAAAACCTTATGAAAACAAACAATATTCAATCCAAGTCAAATATAGACCAGCAATCCTAGATAATGAAAAATACTGGCAGGTTTTTGAAGGAGATAAACAAATAGAAGACTTCCAGCAGTCCAGAAATGAGTTTGAAGTGCCAAATTCAGACTCAGAGTATGAAAAATATTGTCCTACTAAGGAACAATATTACCAAGAAAAACCTCCTAATACTGCTGATATAAATATGTTAACCAAAGAATTCAAACATAAAACAGAAATATGCACTGATTCGGAAAAATAAGATCTAGAAGTGCTGCAGTCTAACAATGAAAACTTGCCAAAAGGACTAGTGCCTCTAGAAGAATTGTTTGACTTTAATGATGTTTCCCAAAAGCCAAAAATAGAGCCCACTGAAACTGATGTTGAAGAATGTAATATAGGTAGTAAAGAAAAGCCTAAAATGATCAAATTATCCAAAACACTGCCATCTCACATAAAGCTGAAATATCTTGAGCTTTTTTGAGAATTTTCTGATGTGTTTGCTTGGAGTTATGAAGATTTTAAATCATATGATACAAAAATAATTCAGCATAAGATACCCCTCAAAGAAAACCAGAAGCCTTTTAGACAAAAATTGCACAGAAAAAACCCTGTGCAATTACCTATGGTTGATAAAGAAATCAAGAAAATGTATAATGCTAGAATTATAATCCTTGTGAGATACTTAGAATGGGTATCCAATCTTGTGTATGTAAGGAATAAAATAGGAGAAATAAATCTTTGTATTGACTTTAGAAACTTAAACAAGGCCTCATTAAAGGACAACTATCCCTTGCCCAAAATGGATCACATATTAGAAAAGGTAGTAGGTTCAAAAAGAATTTCTTTGCTAGATGGCTTCTCAGGATACAACCAAGTATTGGTACACCCTGATGATCAACTTAAAACGGCCTTCACCACACCTTGGGGCACTTTCATGTATGTGAAAATTCCTTTTTGTTTAATGAATGTTGGTGCCACATTCCAGTGAGCCATGGATATTGCTTTCTCAGAAGAAATAGGATACTTCATTGTGATTTACTTAGATGACATCACAGTCTATTCTAAAATAGATGAATAACACCTAATACACTTAAGAAAGGTCTTTGAGAAATGCAGAAAATATGGTTTATCCTTAAATCCCAAGAAAACTTTGTTTGATCTCCAAGAAGGTAAAATTCTAGGCCATATCATATCTGAAGAAGGGATACAGATAGACCCAAAAATGATTGAAGATATATTGCAAATCAATCATCCTAGAAATGTCAAGGAACTTCAATCTTTCATTGGAAAGATAAATTTCTTGAGAATGTTCATACCCAACCTAGCTGAACTCCTTAGAAACATTACAAACATGCTTAAAATAGAAGCAGGAGTTAAATGGATGTTAGAAGCAAAGAAATCCTTTGAATTGGTAAAACAAGCACTTACCCAAACACCGGTTCTTATTAGTCCTGATTTTACTAAAGACTTCTTCATTTTCTCCTTTGCATCAGAACATACAGTAGTTGTTCTCCTACTACATAAAAACATAAAGGGACAAGGGCAGCCTATTGCATTTTTTAGCAAGGCATTAAGAGATGCTCCTCTGAAATACAACATACTGGAAAAATAGGCTTTTTCCTTAGTTAAAGCCTTAAAATATTTCAGAGTTTACATTATACACTCACACATCATTACATTTGTGCCTTATTCAGTGGTGAAAGACATTTTGACACAAGATCCTAATGGCAAAAGAGGAAAGTGAATTGTTGTTATACTAGAATATGATTTAGAAATTAAACCCACTAAGATCATCAAGGGTTAAGGAATAGCAAAACTAATGGTTGAATCCAACTTTGAAGCTCTTGATATAAACATGTTTAATGCATTATATGAATAGGAGGAGTTGGAAACTCCACTTATTGGAGATCATTTTTCAAATTCATCTTGGTATGCTGATATTTTGTATGTGCTTCTTAATCTTAATGTACCTCATAGTTTGTCTAAAACAAAGGCAAGGTTTCTAAAGTTAAAAGCTATAAATCACTGCATTTTAGATAAATGTCTATATTGGAAAAATGTTAGTGGATTATTGCTTAAATTTTTTCCTGAGAGTGATGCAGATAAGATTAAGCATGAGTTCCATGAAGGAGAATGTGGAGGCCACCTCTATTGGAAAGCTACTGTGAACAAAATCCTTAGAGATGGTTACTATTGGCCCACCCTCTTTCAAGATATTCACAAAATGGTCATTACCTATCACAAATGTCAAATCTTTGAAGGAAAAAGAAAATTTCTTCCCTTACCTCTGTATCCTATCATTGTTGAAGCTCCTTTTCAGCAGTGGGGTCTAGACTTCATTGGGGAAATCCATCCTGCTTCATCTTTCCAACACAAATGGATCCTCACAGCAACTGATTACTTTACCAAATGGATAGAAGCCATCCCTACTAGGAATGCCACAAACTCAGTCATCATTTCTTTTCTTGAAAATCATATCCTGTCTATATTTGGCTGTCCTAGGAAAATTATAACTGACAATGCTGCTGCATTTGGATCCAAAAATATGGTTGATTTCTATCATAAATATTAGATTACATTGGGCCATTCCACAACTTATTACCCTCAAGGTAATGGGTTGGTAGAATCCTCAAATAATATTTTGGTAAACATAATCAAGAATTTGCCGGAAGAGAATAAAAAATCATGGCACAACAAGCTAGTACATGCACTTTGGGTAGACAGATTGACATTCAAAAAGTCAATTGGGATGTCCCCTTATCAACTAGTTTATGGGGCAGATGTTATATTTCCAACCAGTTTAGGAGTTCCAGTCATGAAGTTGATCCAAAAATTACAGTCGGAAGAAGATGACATGAAAGGAAGAATAAACCAAACTGTACAATTACAGCAAACCAAGGAGGAGGTCTACAAAAGAACACAACAAGTACAAGAAAATATCAAGAAGCTGTTTGATAAAAGAACAAAATTAAGTGATTTTAAAATTGGTGACAAAGTGTTGAAGTGGGATTCTAGGAGAGAAGATAAGGGCAAACATGGAAAGTTTGAAAATTTATGGAAAGGCCCTTATCTCATTTAGTCTGATATAGGAACCGATGCATTTTTTCTTCAAGAGATGGATGGAGCAGAACTTTTTGAAGTTCCTACCAATGGCAGGATGTTCAAGCATTATTTTTGTTAAAATCTCTGTTCGAAGTTTCTAATTCATTGTAAATAACATTTTCTTATTGAAAGATTGGAAAATATGAAGTACAAAAACAATATAAAAAGAGAAAAGAGGGAAGATTAAAAGAAGAGGTACAGTCCCATACCAAAAAAAGAAGAAAAATCTAAAAGTGTGCAAGTCTAAATGCCACTACTTTGAAAGGAGAAATATTAATTCAATCATACAGTCTAAACATGATTGAATAAGTTTAAATTTATTGCTGATAGGTTAGTGAATAAAGATCTGACAAATAATGTAAACTTGGCTTATCAGTAGACTAAATGGGGAAAGAGAGAAATGGTTCTAAAAAAGCTCAAAATCTGAACCAAAGAAAGAAAGAAGGATGGCTATTAATTTCATATCTTAAGCCTTCACAATTATATTTTAAAAATTTCTGCAAATAAAGTCTATGTGCAACTTGTACAAAATGCCATAGCCCCATAACAAATTAGACAGTTTAATCCTGAATTGACTATGATTTCAATTTCCTATTTTAGATTAGAGAATGAAAATCTGTCAAAAAGTCTAATCTTGGCAGATAGTTAGTTAAGGTAGAGAAATAATGAGTTCATCAGTCTAATATGAACTCATGGATGATATAAGAATAGAAATAGATTAGTTTCATGATTTCAAATAAAAGAAATTAAAATTGATGTTACGAGAGTTTGCAAGTCTAAGTGCACTCACTGAAGAAAAAATGTTAGGAAAATAGGTTGTGTAGGTAGAAGTTTGGGAGAAAAATCATCTTTTTGTGATTCTGCAGATAATGTTTTTAAGCATTATGATCATCAAATATAAGGAGGATTGTCAAGGTGAAAAACATAAGGCACCAGTCTAATTTCCAGAGATTTATTCTCTGAGGTTCTTGACACCTCCAAGGAGCTGCCCTACACAAGTGGAGCCACTATTAGTGTTGTCCAGGTAAATCCCCTCTGCAAACAGAGGAGATCCCTCTAGCCCTAGGGTAGGTCTAGCAACTATGGGAACATACTAACATCTACCTTCCTAGATTGTAAATGAAATTCAGAGCAAGGAAGATGACCTACCTCGTTCTGATGCTATGTTGTTGTCTTCCATCGAAGCTTCTTGATCCGTCGCTCTTCTCAAGCTCGATACACGCTACTACCAACGTTCGATTACCTGTACAGACAGTCATGACAACACAACAAGCATAAAACCATGACAAACATAAAACAATTACAACCTATCTAACTAATCAAGGAATGCTAGAAATATCATTATAAATGTAAACAAGAGTGGAAGATAAACATTGGATGCATTTTATTATGATAAAGACAAGGGGAGCTTACAACCAAGCCTTGATGTTGAGGCTCTCCTTCAGCAGGTCTGTATCCAAGCATGTTTGCCACACCCTCATGAACAAATTTCCAAGATCTCACTATGTTCTCAACACACAAAAACAATCACACTCTGCACTATTCTCCTTAAGCTATGATTGCTTCTTCTATATGCTAACTTTTTCAGCTATCTGTTCAACTAGCACATCAATGGAAGATGGATATATTTATAGAAGAGAGGAGGAGTTTGGGATCCCTACAATAGTGGAGGCCTTATCCCTTGGGAGGTTTCCGCCATAAGGTGGAAACAATAGGCCAAAGGAGGGAGGTTGTGGTTATTCAGTCAAACCACTCCCTATGACTCATCCACAAAGTTGTTGTGATCGAAACTTCGCCCCTATTTTTAAAAGACTTTCCATAAACATATTGGTGTAGGTTCTTAACTGGGACAGAGCGCCAAATGGCATAGGCTCAGTGTTAATTTTCCAGCTCGGTGCGGGAGTGTAACTGGCTACTCGTGCCAAGGCAAAAACAGGTGTTTTTAGTGGTATGCTCAGGAAATGGTCAATGGAGGGAATGTTGTCCTCATGGAAAGGGATGAAATGATGGTATTTGCAAGGCATGAAACTTCTAATTAGTCTCATAAATGGCCCTCCAATGTGCGAGATGGGGATTGCAGGGATAGTGAAAAATTACTATGTAACAAATGCCCCCTAAAGTATGAAGTCCGAACATGAGTGAGGGGTGAAATGCTTTAGAAGTATGTGCAAGGAACCAGACGCTGCTGTCGGGAGATCTACAAAACAAGAATAGATACATATACATAACTGAAATCTCTATTGAAAATACATGAATCCATGGTATAGGCACAAATATCCATCAAGAAAAGGATCATGTGAATGGATCCTCAGCATGGATACAACCATCCGAATAAAGGGATAATATGAAATAGATCCACGATATGGGCACAACCATCCATATAAAGTGGATAAAAACAAGAGAACCCACGGTATGGTCACAACCATCCGTCTAAAGAATCATGTATATAATCATGAATGACTCATCACTCCTCGCAACCTAGACCTTTTTGATTGAAGCCCAAGATCTTGTGCTCCAACACCACCTGATCAAAGTAAAAATTCCAACATGTGAATAGACATGTTGAAGTCGAACATGCTAGAAAATCACTTGATTACTGGTCAATGATGTGAAGCATTAACAAGTGCGAGAGAAACCACCCATAATGTCGATGGCTTTCAAGGTACTACTAGTACAATCCACGGAATGTGAATAGTGATCTGAAGTCGAACACCTGTGAAATCACCTGATCGAAGGCCAATGATGTGAATCTGTCGCCGAATGTGAAGAACTTGTCATTAGGGCATGCAAGCTCTAAGGTACCTGAAAGGAGTCTCTAGATCAACTTCCTAGATAATGAGCTGAAGTTGATAGGAAGCGATCTATTGAAGGAGGGTCATAATGAATCCCCACATCATTGACACAGAACAGAGAAGATAATATGAGTGTGAATCAATACTGAAATAGAGGATCAAGGAATGTACAAGCTGCAGAAGGATTTTCTCTTGAACATATCAGCGACATGACTCTGGAATTTGGAAACATTTGGCTCAAATAGGATTAGAGGTCATGTTGACAAGATTTGTAATCGAATGAGAGGCAAACGAATTTCACAAACCCATGGAGGCAAAGTGACAGAGTGAAGATACCCCAACCGAACATGAACTGCAGACAAGTGTCATGTTTGAGAGTGACATACTGTCGACACAACTGATGAATAACTTCCATTTTCCCCCACCATTTCTGGTGAGTACCTCTTTGTTTTTACACAAGCTTGAAGAGGATATCATATGCTTGTCTTATAAGTTTGTCCTTTGGACAAATCCAACCTAGTACATTTTACGAGCCCTAGGAAGGAGGAACTCGGTAACATCATGATTGAAAATTTCCAATGTAATTTAGGTTTAACGAGTCCAACAAACGGAGAACTCGGCATATTTTCATGTTTATAGAGTTTGAAAAGAAGGCAGAAAAGAAAAATCCATTAGTCCCTTTTTGTAGGTAGTATCACAGATCCAAAAAGGTAGAAAACTATGTCTGAGAGAACCTCTTAGTCGCGATAGGCTAACGTATTCTTTTTTCGTAAATAATCCATCCCAGCCGAAAAAAAGGTTAAACATATACTGGGCAGATATCATTTCGCAACCATTTAACGAGTTCAAAATGATAAGATTCTCGACAAATTTTTCAATTTTTTAGAGTCAGAAAAGAGCTGAAAGATGACTCATCCTAGAGGAATGAGTGGTATTAAGGGTAGCCACTGGTTCCGGTAATGGTGGAACTGCTCAGATTAAGTAAAGGTCAAGAGGCTGGCTAACAATACCACTCATTGCAGTGGTTCTTAGGATGGGGTAAAACAACCAAGTGAAGGCATATGATTGACTGAGTAGATAGGGATGATGGACTGAGAAAACCAAGGTTCATATGGAAAAACAAGTTGATAAAGTGGCAATCATGAGAGGTAAAATAACAATGGTTTCATTTTTACACAAGCTTGAAATCTGGAAACTCTGCTTGAAACTAGTTTCATTTTTACACAAGCTTGAAATGGAAATAAACTATGCTTGAAATGATTTGCATGCCCCCAACATGGGACTCAATTTGAGGTACATGCCCCCCAAGCTTCAGTCCATGCACCTGAGTAAACAGATGGAGGGAGTGAAGGTTCAGTTACGAGATCAAGAGAAAGACTCGACTAGGATTTTATGAGATCTTATCAAAGATTCAAATTGAACAGGAACGTGTTTCATTGTTTTAATGAGGTTGACACATTAAAATAACTATCCTCGTGAGCTAATTCATTTTCTTTAAAGAGGTTGACATAGAAGACGGACTATCCTTGGGAGAGCTTGTTTCATTTTTTAAGGAGCTTGACACAAGAAAACGAACCATGCCCCGACAACCTTGTTTCATTTTTTAAGGAGCTTGACACAAGAAAACGAACTCTACTCTGAAAACCTTTTATCATGTCGAATAAAAATTCATGGACTCCAAGAGGTTCGCATCTGATGGGAGAAAAACATCTTGGAAATCAAGACCCAATGCCCCCAGCACATGATGCACAATGACACTATCACTGAATGTAGGCATGGGATAGGTAGCCACATAATTAACCTGCGCCAAGGAAGATACAACTGGTGGATAAAAACCTGGAAGGGATGATGGTGGACCAAATGTCATGCCAGGACCAAAGAATGAAAGCTGATCAATGGTCACGATTCAACCTTTGTGTGGAAAATAGATCACACGAAAGAGGGAAGAGACAACTACCCCCATGACATAAGTATAGTCACACCCCAAGATTAAATTAAAATCCAAGGGGCCTGGAACAACCATCACGTCGATATGGACAGTTTTTCTTCCCAAAGTAACAGGCAACTTTGGAAGGATCCCTAACAGTTGACTGGTTCCTCTGTTAAAAGCCAACAGATTCTGTGTAATAGGCATAAGTGGTGGAGAACCAAAAGCTTTCAAAGTAGTGGAAGACAGAATACTAACCGATGTGCCTTCATCTATAATGGTGTTGGGTACAACCACATCAAAGGTCTGTATCGTGATCTCAAAAGGCATATAAGAAGGAAGGCAGTATCCTGCAAATCGATTCCAATCGAAGGAAGCAACCAAACTACTTAGAGGAGGTACCATCGAACTAAGATGGTCATCCTCTAGTGTTATTGGAGCAAGAGGAGCACTCTCCTAGACTTCCATCACAATAGTAGGAGGAGCAACTTCTTGAACTACAAGGACGGAAGAATCCTTCTCCAAGTCTAAAGAATCTGGTGAAACAAGAAGAACGTGGGGGGGATGAGATCCACTCTCAACAGAATAGACTTGATGAACCATAGGCGGGATTAGATCGACCAATTCCTCGACCAATGATTGGTTGGGAATGGATTCGTGAATTTGAATTTCTAGGGGAGCGCGATCGACCAAGGATGATGCTTGACCGATCGTGGAATCAACTAGCGGAGGACTCGAAGAAAGCTTCTGGTAACCAGTCGAAAGGTTGGGCACAGAAACAGTAGGGTTTTCCAACACTCTCTTGGCTTCATCCACATATGGATAAAGGTGAATGGGATGATTCCCTTCACACAAATTACAGGGATTGGTAATATTACCCTGTTTATTATGAGTCTTATCAGCACTAGTCGAAGATGTGCTACCAATATGACTTATGGAAGCCAAAGGTAACGGCGGATGATCGTCGAACCATACTTCAAGTACCTTGGGAATGCCAGGGCAGTATCGAAGCAGATGGTCACCTTTGCACAAAATGCAAGGGAATTTGAATTTCCGTGGAGGCTTGGATGGTTTATAAATGGAAGGTTTCTTAGGCGCAATAGCCGCAGAGCTAGCCTCTCCTTTATATGACTTCTTATTCTTCTTCTTCTTCTTCTTAGCCACTTGGTTACTGGAATCCAGACTTTCACTCGGTGAAGTAGAAGAGGAGGATGAAGAAATAGGTGAAGAAGGGGAGAGTTCCACCTTAGAATCAACATGATGTTGTTCAGGTGGAGGAGATGGTTGTACAGTGGACGGAACACTCAAGACCGCAGAGGTCAAGAATAACCAAACATGCAACCCAACAGTTAACCCAGGTAGGGATAACGTTGCCATATAAGGACCACCAACATTCCCAAAAGAAGGAAAAGGACCAGGATTCCCTTTGGAAGGGATTCCTTGGTTGATAAAATCCTGAAACGTTGCCATCAGAAGACAACTATAAAACCAAACGCTAAGGAAGATAACTTTAACCAGGAATATTTCGTGGGCAGTTAATTTTTAAGACACTGAAACAAAACTCTATCGTTTCATATTTTAAGAGTCGAGAAACAGGAAAAATGTGACTCTATCACTTTTAGGTTGAAGCGAGCGTGAAAGGACAAGAACTTGATGATCTCTTCTCTTTTTAAAGAGTCACGAAAAGATCAAAATGACTACTCAGGTAATCTAAGCAAGAGGGTATACCAAGTTTCCATGAACTGCCATATACACCTTGGTTATCAAATGAAAGAAAAATGACCAAGGACTTGACGTACGTGCAGGTAGTCTCCCCGAATTTTGTGTTCGGTGTATCAAGGTTACAAGGCAGCAGACTCAGCTTCCTACGGATAAAAGGATTGTAACCTAGAGGGTTCCCCCTTTATATACTCGACGGTATGGGGAGCGCAAGTCCGTACTAGTGCTGACTAAAGCCATATGGTGAGTGACAGCTACTAGGTTTAAAGACACCAGAACACGTCTCTAATTTAGACCACCAAATGT
Organism: Pinus albicaulis; assembly: GCA_034641835.2. NCBI lineage: Eukaryota > Viridiplantae > Streptophyta > Pinopsida > Pinales > Pinaceae > Pinus > Pinus albicaulis. The sequence goes on along the minus strand of JAXQQM020063223.1, from coordinate 268,634 downwards.
TTCGTTAAGTTTCAATGTTGCCTTAGGTTAATTGAATAAATTTTATTGTTGATCTTCAATTATGTCTCAGTTTAAAGGCCCTACCTCATGTCATCTGACAATATCCTATATGCAGCTATATGAGGAAAGAAAGCTTTCAATTCGATGAATGTTATTTAGTTAAGGGAAGAGTCTCAAACAATGATGCAACAAACAACAAAGGAAAGTTTTCCAAACTAGATGACTTTCACTATCCAAAAGTAATCTAAAACATTCAACGATGCGAATTATGCAATGTAATCTATGAAAAATCCTCTTTTTTGAAAACTATGCAATTGTAACTTATACACAATTTCCTTTTCCGTTTGAAAGAATAAGAATGCACTCAATGCATTTTTCGATGAAGTGAGAATCTAATTAATGCATGCTTGTAATGAAAGAGAATGCAATCAATGCGATTTTTAGCTTTTAATCATTAAAAAATGTAATCTAAGTTAAATGATAAATCTCAAAAAAATACTTTTCAATGCAATGTGATCTAATGCATTTAAACGAAAAAGAAAACTTTGAGACAAAAACTAAATGAATGCAAATTTTCTTAATGAAGGATGAATGCAAAAGAGATGCAAACAAAAACTAAGAATGAAATCATTTTTTTAAACACTTTGTAACGAAATTCCTCAAAAGGCTACAAGAAATATGAGGTCAAGCACAAAAAGGACTTCCAAAGCATGAGCTCAAAACAAGGCATTCATTCCCTTTTACATTAAGCAATCAAAGAAAGAAGAATTTTTAGCTGAAAAATGAGAAATGTAATCTATGCTCACAAGTGAAAATGTAGAGGAGAAAATGTGTAAAGCATATAGAGAAAAAGACCAGAAGGGAAAGACACGCTGGTGGAGGAATTAGGGAAAAACCTCAATTTTTCACACACCCTGAAATTGGCACGACTTTTGTGGGTGAAACTAGCACCAACTGGCGCAAATTGCTCACTGACAACTAGTGCCAATGGCTAATTGGCGTGGGTTGCTAACTGAAAACTAGTGCTAATCAGAATGACTACCAGAAAAATAAAAGCACCAATGCCTGAACAGGAAAAAATAAAATTTCTCCCAACCAAGACCAGACTCACCACTTCAAGAAAAAACTAAAAGATCATAATTGATGAAAAACATAGGAACAAATAGGGAAATGTTCATTCAACTAAATCCATCAAATGACTAAGACCTCAAAGAGTGACAAACTCAAAGGAAATTCCCCAGCGGAGTCGCCAATTTGTTGTCCAGGTAAATCCCCTCTGCGGACAGAGGTGATCCCTCTAGCCCTAGGGTGGGTCTAGCAACTACGGGAAAATACTAACATCTACCTTCCTAGATTTTAAATTAAATTCAAAGCAAGGAATATGACCTACCTCATTCTAATGCCATGTTGTCATATTCCATCGAAGCTTCTTGATCTATCACTCTTCTCAAGCTTGATACACATTGCTTCCAACATTCAATTACCTATACATACAGTCAAGAAAACACGACAAGCGTAAAACCACGACAAACATAAAACAATTACAACCTATCTAATTGATCAAGGAATGCTAGAAATCTCATTGTAAATTTAAACAAGAGTGGAAGATAAACATCAGATGCATTTTATTATGATAAAGACAAGGGGAGTTTACAACCAAGCCTTGATGTTGAGTCTCTCCTTCGATAGGTCTGTATCCAAGCACGTTTGCCACACCCTCATGAACAAAGGTCCAAGATCTCACTATGTTCTCAACACACACAAACAATCACACTCTGCACTATTCTCCCGAAGCTATGATTGCTTCTTCTCTATGCTAACTTTTTCAACTATCTATTCAACTAGCACATCAATGGAATATGGTTATATTTATAGAGGAGAGGAGGAGGTTGGGATCCCTAAAATAGTGGAAGGGATGCCTTATCCCTTGGGAGGTTTCCCACATAAGGTGAAAACAAGAGGCCAAAGGAGGGAGGCCGTGGTTATTCAGTCGAACCACTCCCTATGACTCATCCACGAAGTTGTTGTGAACAAAACTTCGCCTGTATTTTTAAAATACTTTCCATAAATAGATAGGCATGAGTGCTTAACTGGGACAAAGCACCAATTGTCATGGGCTCAGTGTTAATTTTCCATCTCGGCGCGGGAGTGTAACTGGCTACTCGTGCCAAGGAAAAAACAAGTGTTTTTAGTGGTTTTCTCAGGAAATGGTCAACAGAGGGAATGTTGTCCTCATGGCAAGGGATACAATGATGGTATTTGCAAGGCATGACACTTCTAATTAGTCATATAAATGACAATACAATGTTTTATATGGGGATTGTAGGGATATTGACAAATTACTGTGTAACAGTTAGCCATCTATAAATTTTGTTATACCTCAGGATGGATAAATAGTCTTTTAGATTTCCAAAAAAAATCTCTTATGAAAAAATTGTGAGTTTTTGAAATCTCACTATGTTCCTTATCCTCAAGATATCCATTTCATTAGAAGATATTCACTCAATCTTCCAAGTCGCCCTGTTGTTACAAAAGAATATTGTTTTCAAGCCCCTTTTTCCATCTTTTCACCTTCATAATTTCCTCCCAAAGTTCCTCCATGTCACTCTTTATTCATTCCTATCCTAACATTCATTTCCCCAATTAAAAAGGGCTTGTTTCCCTTCAGTTACCCTTCATTCCACCCAAAAATGCTTCTAAAACCTTTTAAAACCATGGAAAACTCCTTTTTCTTAGTTTAAATCCACTTATTTACCCTATCGGAACTTCTTAAAAGGCTTAAAAAACCCTCTTTTTAGCCTTATTTCATATCTTTTATCAAAGCAGGCCTTAAGCCCCTTTTGGCTGAAGCCTCTCGCCCCTTTTTCTCATGTGACCAAATCCTGTGACCGTTGGCTAGGTCTCAGCCCTTTTTATCCTAGCCCCTGGGTCTTTCTTTTCTCCATAAAAATTTTCTCCCGCTTCGTTTAGCCCCCTTCCTACGTTATTTCACTCCTTCGCACTACGATTTTCCTAGAAAGATCTTAGTTGTCGATCTCATTAATCTAACAGTGATCACCTCCCCGCTTATCATCCTTTCTCCCAACCATTACTTATCCATGCCTCCCTGCAAAAAGATAAAGATCGTTGATATTTATGATCTAACGGTTCCCGTTTTATTTCCACCATTAAATCCCACCCACTGAACTACTCCACTACCCGACAGTTTAGCAGACGTCAGCACCTGGCCCCACCGCTGAACACTTTCACCCATCGTGCTCATTCTCCATTGTTGATCTAGCTCCCCCAGATCCAACGGTCTACCTTCAATATCACGCCCAATACATAAAAGAGGGTTACCACCCCATTTCTATGTGAAATGGGTGGTTTTCCCAGGGATAGGTGTCAACACCTGTATGTTATTGCATCCCTAAGGGCCAAAACCATTAACGGCCCATCCTCTGCGCGAATACCACCACGGTAGCCGAAAACCGCTTATCACCATTTCCGCCATAATTAAAATTTGCTCTCGTTTCTTCCTAGTTTTGTGACAGATTCCTTCTTTGTGAATTTTCCCTCCTCTAAACTGCTCCTCCGCCGTCACCAATGCCTCTGATCGCATTTTAATCCCTAAATGTAGGTTTTATTTAATTATTTTGTGTCGTGTTGTAGGTTTAACGGCGTCCTGAAGATGGCAGGCCCTCCCACAACAAATCCAAGTTGTGCAAAGGCTAGGATGATGATCCTCGAGGCAAAATATGCAAAAGGAGGGACCCAGGGTTCAATGCTCGAATTTTTATCAGTGTCTCATGAACACTGGTTGGGTAGCAAAAACCCCAACGTGGAAGCCAAGCCACCTGTACACAAAAGAAAAATAATGAAGATCAGTGAAGATTGAAGTTAAGAGAAGATTAAAGGTTAAAGTAAAAATTCATAAGATCAAGGACTTAACCAACATGTTTCAAGGATAAAGCATAGTTTGAAGACAAATTAATTTAAATTTAAAACAGTCAGCAAAGTGACAAAAAGCAGAAGATGATGAAAGAAAGGCCAAAAAGCATTATCAAAGGCCTAATCAAAGTTTTAAAGACATAATCAGAGAGATCAGCAAGAAAGAATGCTTCAAATGACAAATCACTGAAGCAATTACTCCTCCAAAAGATGAAATTCCACCTCCTAGCCTAAATTGCCTCAAAAGACACATAAATTTATTACAGTCAGAGATATTTCCAATAGACAGCTCAGAAGTTATTGCCATCCTACCTAAAAAGCCTAAAAGTCAACAAAAGCAACTAAGTAGTTCAAAAGAGTTAATGTAATGCAGAGTTATACTTAAATACATTTTTCCTTGGGCCTTGCATGGTCTCAAAGGTAAAAAACATTTACTCTGTCATTTATGAACAATTAAGAGCCCCTTCTTTCACCCCACCTGCTCATTTACCTATAAATACTGCATGAGGACCTCATTGTAGGGGGTTGGATTATTATTGAATGTTGGGTTGTTGTTGCTTATTGAAGAACTGCAGAGTAATTGAAGAATAATAGGCTGGATAGAGAAGTTTTGAGCTGTACAGACCTGCTGGACTTGGAGTATGTAACTGGTTTGAACATCAATAAAACAAGCTGATTCATAGGATCCTGGTCTATTCTAATGGTGATGTTTATCCTCTTTGTATTTGTTTCTTCTTATGTATCACATGTTGTCCATTTTCTCTGATAAAGAACAAAAAATTTAGATTAGGATTTACTGTCAAAGTACCCTATTTCTGTCTGAAAGCTTTATCTTTATGTTTTCTTCTGCTAAGGTTTGATTGGACGATTCTTAATCTCCCTTCAGTTTTATCCAGCTTGTTGTTTTAAGAATGATTCAATAGAGTATAACCAGGGAGAAATGTTGGTGAGCCCATGCCTATCTGAGTGCAACTTGAGATATTGTTTATAAATATCTTCTTCAAAGTTTGCTAAGTAGAGTCTAAACTAGGGAAGTCTATGGTATGCCTTGTCCTCCAGTCTGCCTTAAAAATTTTCTTTGAGAGATCCCTTGAGATTATGCCAAAAGAATATTATATTATTTATGTTTGATATTAAGTTGTTCTCTTTGTTATCTTATGTTTTCTTTTTTCTGAAAGTATTCTTAGGATTACTGTATTGTTGTCTTAAAAGTTTGCTTTAATAAAAGTCTGCCTGAAGAAGTCTATGGTTTTCCCTATCCTTTGGCTTTCTTCAAACAGTTACATTGAAATGCTTTTCCTGTTTAGTAGAGCTAGAAGATTTTTAATTGACTATATTTTTGCTTCTTTCACAACACTTTAATGTTCCATTTCACAAATTAATATAAAAGATCCTTTAATATAGATGACTTGCCCTATGGAAACCCTTGAAGAATTGTTGCACAATTAAATCCTTTTGTGACTCCATAACCCAATGGATTAATATTGTCTCATGACCTATCTGTCCAACTAAAACATTCTTTCAATCTACTCTCACCTTCACCCTTCAAATGACCTTCTTAGTTAATAGTACCGAACCAAAACAAACAAGTTCCTAAGAGCCTCATAACTAGCCTAATATCATAAACAAAGCATAAAGATATATCTTTCAGAAACACTTACATAGAGAGATCCCTCTCTGAATCTAGGAAGGCTAGGTCCTATGATTCCAAAGTGGTTCTGATGTGGCCCCCTATAGCGTTTATTCTTGCCATTCTTGTAAATCACAGGCAGCCAACACCCTTAACCTTAACTTATCCATAACCTTAACCTTAACCATAATCTTAACCTCAGGTTAAGGTTAAGGTTAAGGTAAGGTTAGGGTTAAGGTTAGGGTAAGGTTAATATTAGGTTGAGGGTAAAGTTAAGGTTAAGGTTAAGGTTAAGGTTAGGGTTACCTTATAGTTAAGGTCAAGGTTGAGGTTAAGGGTAAGGTTATTGTTAGGTAAGGGTAAGGTTAAGGTTAAGGGTAAAGTTAAGGTTAAGGTTATGGTTATGGTTATGGGAAGGTTAAGGTTAAATTAAGGTTAAGGTTAAGGTTTGGTCAAGGTTAGGGTTAGTTTATAGTTAAGGTCAAGGATAAGGTTAGGTTAAGGTTAAGGTTAAGGTTAAAGGTAAGGTTAAGGTTACGGTTAAGTTAAGGTTAAGGTTAAGGTTAAGGTTTTTTTAAGGTTGGGGCTAGGTTAGAGTTAAGGTTAGGTTATAGTGAAGGTTAAGGTTAAGACCCATAACCTTAAGCTTGACATTACCCTTAACATTAAGCTTAACTTTAACCCTAACTTTGACTTTACCCTTAACCTAACCTTAACCTAACTTAACCTTAACCTTGACCTTAACCTAACCTTAACCTTAACCTTACCCTTAATTTCACCCTTAACCTTATCTTAACCTTATCCTAACCTTAAAATTAACCTAACCTTAACCTTAATCTTAAACTTAACCTTAACCTTAACCTTAACCTTAAACTTAACCTAACCTCAACCTTAACCTTAAACTCACTAAACCCATAACCTTAACCTTAACCTTAACCTAACCTTAACCTTAACTATAACCTAACCCTAACCTTGACCAAACCCTTAACCTTAACCTTTCCCTAACCTTAACCTTAACCTTAACTATAACCTAACCCTAACCTTGACCAAACCCTTAACCTTAACCTTAACCTTTAGCTAACCTTAACCTCAACTTTAACTACAACCTAACCCTAACCTTGAACAAACCCTTAACCTTAACCTTAACCTAACCTTAACTATAACCAAACCCTAACCTTGACCAAACCCTTACCCTTAACCTAGCCTTAACCTTGAATTTACCCCTAACCTAACCTTAACCTTAACCTTACCCTAACCTTACCCTAACCATAACCTTAAATTCACCCTTAACCTAATCTTAACCTTAACCTAACCTTAACCTTACCCTTAACCTTGACCTTAACCTTAAATTTAACTATAACCTAACCCTAACATTGACCAAACCTTAACCTTAACCTTAAATTAACCTAACCTTAACCTTAACCATAACCATAACCTTAACCTTATCATAACCTTAATTATAACCTAACCCTAACCTTGACCAAACCTTAACCTTAACCTTGACTTTACCCTTAACCTAACCTTAACCTTAACCTTAACCTTAGCACTCAGCATAGCATAAAACACCCTTAACCTGCAACAACACCATGTAACATAAATAACCTTAACACGACTAAACAATAACTTGAAGCTAACCTAACCTTGACCAAACCCTTAACCTTAACCTTAACTTGACTAAATCCTTGACTTTACCCTTAACCTAACTTTACCCTTAACCTTAAACTTAAACTGAATAAACCCGCAACCTTAACTATAACCTAACCCTAACCTTGACCAAACCCTTAACATTAACAACACTTAACCTTTTACCTAGATTAGCCTTAACCTTAACCATAACTTTAACCTTAACCTAACCTTAACCTTAACCTTATCTTAACCTTAACCTTCACCATAACCTACAACTTAGCAACCTTAACTATAACCTAACCTAACCTTGACCAAACCCATAACATTAACCTTAATCTTATCTTAACCTTAACTTCACTATAGCCTAACCTTAATCTTAACCTAACCTTAACCTTAACCTTGTCTTACCCTTAACCTAACCTTAACCTTAACTATAACCTAGCCTAACCTTAACCTTAACCATAACTTTATATCTTTTACCCTTCACCTTAGCATAACCTTATCCTTAACCTAACGCCTTAACCTGACCTTAACAACCAACACTTTAACCACCTTGCTTAGCCTTAGCAACGCCTTCTGCTTTAGCCTAAGCCTAACCTTGGCCTTAACTGCCCTAACCTTAGCCTTAGCCTAACCTTACCTTACCCTTTATAGCCTTAGCCATAATCACCCAACCTCGGGTTAGGGTCAGGGTTGGGTTACGTTAAGGGTAAATTCAAGGTTAGGAGTTGGGTTAGGGATTGATTAGGTTAAGTGCTATTGATTAAGGTTAAAGGACAAATGGTTGGTCAAGGTTAAGGGTTAGGTTCAGGTTAAGGTTAGTTTAAGGAATTAAATTGAGTTAAGGTAGGGATAAGGTTTAGGTTTAGTTGGGTAAGATCAGATTAGGGATAGGTTGCGCGTTAATTTCAGGTTAAGGTTAAGGGTAAGGTTATGGATTGGGATTAAGGTTGGGGTCAAAAGGTGGGATTAAGGTTATAGTTAGGTTAAGTTAGTGGGTCGTTAGGGTTATGGTTAAGGTTATAGTTGGAATTAGGGTTAGATTTGAACTAAGGTTAAAAATCGGCCAGATTAGGTTTAAAGGGGCAAGGTTAAGGTTCTGGCTGTGGGGCTAAGGTTAGGAGTTGGGAACTGGTCAGGTTAGGTTAGGTTATAGTTAAGGCCAGAGGTTAAAGGTTAAGGAGAATAGACACTAGTTAGGTAAGGTTAAGTGGGATGGATTAGTTTACAGGTTGGAGTTAAGAACTAGGATAAGGTTAGATAGTTACGGGATTAAGTTTGATAAGGTTTGTGTTAGGTTATAGTTAAGGTTAAAGTTGTATAAGTTAGGACAATTGGAATTAAAGGTGAGTCAAGGTAAGGATAAATGTATAGATTAAATTGGAGGTAGGTTGGGGTATGTTAGGAGGCAAAGTTAAGGTTAAGGTTAGGTTTAGGGTTAGGGTTTTGTCAAGATCGGGGTTAGGTTATAGTTAAAGTTAAGGTTGAGTTAAGGAGTTAAGGACAAGGAAGTTAAATGAGTTAAGGTTAAGGTTGAGTTAATATTAAGATTAAGGTTAAAGGTCAGAAAGACTAAGGTGCAGTCTTAACCTCAACCTTCATTATAACTGCCTTAATCTATACATAACCTGAAACTTAGCCTAAACTAACAAACCTTAACATGGCTGCCATTAACCTTCACCCTTAACCAACCTAACCTTAACCTTGACTCAACCTAACATACTGTATATTTTAACATACTTTTTATTTATCACCTAGATTGACCTTAGACTTAAAGGAGGCAAGCCGAGGTAACTGAAACCACACTAACCATGTGGCTGTCAAAAGACGGAGAGGGTTCTCCCCTTAAGAAACCCCAATCAGATGATGAAAAATGATTTTGACTAGGTATAGTAGCTTGAAAGGTCTTAATAGATTTTTTTTGGTGTTTTGCTAGGTCGGATGGAGTTGGGCAATTTAAGTGCGGGAAATTAAATCGAAATGTAGGGTATTCTATGGGGAAAGGTAGACGCAGACTTTAAATCCTTTGGCTTAAATATGTGAAGTTACTTAAGGCTTGGTGAGGAGATGAGGAGGGCATATAAGGATGGATATTCTCAAACGGTAGAAAACATAAAATATTGAATGATTTCCCCAAAATGAGAGCAAACGCAACAATGATTCTATATGTGAAAACATTCATGAAATCAATGGAATGAATGATGTCATACATAAAACATTTAACAAATGATTACAAAAAAGAAGAAACTTTTCTAAAATTCCATACCATAGGGATCATAAAAATAGCTACAATCTTATTATTTCTTTCCAAACTCATTACAAATAATGTACAATCCAAACTCGAATACGGAGAAGTGGTTACCAACCTCCTCAAATATTTTGAAAAATTACATTAAATAGACTAGCCTCTTTTGAGGGAAATCCGTAAAGAGGAGTTGTTTCACCTACCCCCAAACAAAAACACGAAGATAGAAAAACCCAACGATATACCTGCGAAAGAGAGAAGATACTAGACCATGCGGAAGTATTCTACATTGCATTTACTCCATCCAATGGAAAAGAAAACAAATATAGAGCCAATTTTTAGCCACATTTATCATTTTTCGTTGTTTCATGAACTAGTGCTATAATGTTCTCTACATTCACAATTACTTATGACCTTAACAGAATGCCTCCTTTTAACCTTTTTTACGAAGAAATTGTTTTAAACAAACAAACGGAAATGTGCCTCATTTGAATGGAGAAAAGCATTTTTCCTTAGAAACGAGCGGAGAAGAAGTGGTAGACACGGGGTGTCCTGATGGAAGAGGAGCGAGATATTTCGGAGTGGAGGAAATTGTGATATGCGATGAGCGATGGAGCGGTGGAGAGATGAACGAGGAGTGACGGGCGATAGAATGATGCGATGCGGGATGGAGTGACACTGCGATGCGATGGAGGATAAAGCGATGATGCGATGTGATGGAGGATTATCGCATTGGCAGAAGCAGGATGGGAGGGTTTTGTGTTGCGGGAAATGCGATATGCGATGCGCGATTATCGTATTGGGGAAGAGGGGAAAGCGAGAGTGAAGCACAACGAGGTAACAATGATAATTAACATTAGTGCTGGTGGTAACAATTATATAGAGATACAAGAGATGACAATAAAAATTTGATAGGAAAAATGAACAGAATCCAAAAATTTTAGGTAAAATGGTAGTAAATGGAAAAAAAAGTAATATGTACAGTCTATTCATTTACCATTCAACTTGGTCAGAAGGTAGTTTAGGAGTGTGATATACTTTTGAAAAACTTTTAAAGCTATTACGATGAACTACCTTACAGATGTAGTTTATGTAAAAATGGTAATACAAACTTTGAAACTGAATGAGAGAAAAAATCCCTTTGACCCTTGGTGACGAGTACAGAAAGACTAACATTGGCTTTATGGAGATAACAGCTTTGAAGTTCAACTTATTACATATGGAAACATAAAATTACATAAGTGATAATAAAAACAAAGTACCATGTTTTCACTTGAAAACATGGTTTTAGTGAAAGTTACATTAAGCTTAAAGAACAACTTTTTGATTTTCGAGATACTATGCTTTTGGGTTATTTGGCATCCTCATGTCCTTGTTTATATTTATTGATAGTTTCATCGTTGATATGGACACATAAAAACTAATGAGGCCAAACCCTGACCTAATAAAATGATATGCGAGTGAAAATGAATCATAAATGAAGACCATAGAGAGAAACAGTGAAATATGTATAGGAAGGCAGTGTCAGAATCCCCAATGATGAGTGGATCCACAGCCTAATGGAGTGATAAAAAGTTATAGTATGAGACTCCTACTATGCAAATGCAAAAGAGTAGATTTTGATCAGCGATGGTAGTATGGGCAATCACAACACTAACAGACAGACAATGAGGATGGTGAACTCCTTGGAAGGTGCAAGGCAACTATAGAACCTAGTAGCCTTATCCATTGGGAAATACGGTCCAAAATACTTCAAAGACAGAAAAAAGCCGACACAATGCGAAATGACAAACTGACTCAAACCATGACTATAAACTAAATCAAAACCAACAAACCTCACACAGATCATTCAAGTTTTATAGCCTTTGCTTGGGCCCCAAACTGTGATTTTGTGCACTTGAAATCAACACTGAACACGATTAAAGTCTTACAATGTTTGACATATAGTTAAAGTCATCTTAAAATGGTGTGCTAAATACCTGTGCTGACCCTCTTGAATGTAAAGTAGTATCATCTCTGTGGTGGAAAAACATTTTTCTCATGATAAATACTATATATGGTCCTTTACATAGGTTATGTCGAACTTACCATGCTTTCCTTTGTCCTCATTTCGTACATATCTCTTTATCTCTAATTGAAATTTTTTGGTTTTGCGGTCATAGATTTTCTTTATTTTTTCCTACAGGCGGGAAGGTGTTAGAAACTTCTTCCCTTGTTTCTTGAAGGTGGATCATTTGATTGATCCTTTTAAGATATCATCGTCTTTTCTTTGCCCAGGATTCTTGTAGTAATCTCATGGTAGAAACTCTAAGTGATGTGAAATACTTAATCAATGCCATAAACCAATTCAGATAGTGACATACCTATGGATTTCTTGCTACTAACTGCACAGCCATTGCATAATGCATTAACAAGTTTTCAATGCCAATTCTTCCTTATTAACTTCCAAAATTTTATGATTATTCACCAAAGTCTTGTTTGATGACTCTACCAATGCGATTTGCCCTACGAGTAGTATGCTATTGAATGGCCCGATTATGTGTGTACTTATGGTAGAACTCCACCATCTTCTTGGATTTTAAATATTTATTTTTGACATATCTATTATGATCTTGTGAGGGCAACCTAAACGAGACAAGGTATTTAATTCTAAAAAATGAATAATTACCGTATCTGTAACATACTTAACGGAATGGCCTCATTTGGTGAAATAATCGGTAGAACGTCAAGATCCATCGATGATGTGTTCTTGATTTGGGATGAGATTTCCCCTGGCAAATCAAGTCCCACTACGGAAAGGTACATTTAATTGAATTGGTTTCAAAGGAAAGAGGAAGTGGTTTCCCTTTTTCCTTGAAAAACTTGACACTCATGGCATCTCATCATTGTTTTATACAAATCTAAAAAATAGAGTCGACCAATAATATCCTGCTCTCAATATCCTTTATTTAGCTATTGTTTCCAAAACAAATGACCACCACAATCACCTTTATGAAAGTCATGCATGCACAGAGCCTCATCTTCAACCAAGCAATTAAAGTAGATGCCCTCCAAGATCTTTCCAACTAAAGAGCGCTATTTAAAATACAAATTTGAGAATTGAGTTCTAGTGATCTACCTTTTCTTCTAGACATCCTGGAGTGCATGAGAATCCTTTGAAGAACATAACCTATGTCTAAATACCATGGCGATTGGAGAAAATTTTACGTAAGACAATAGTATAATCATTCTCATCCTCCGACATTCTTGTTATGATATTTATGTCTAGGGAAGCACTTCAGTTTGATTGTTCCCATTAGTTTTTCCAAGCCTTTTCCCTTGATTAAGTTTGTGGTTTTAATCTCCAAATCTGTTCCAACATTAACACTCTCCCCTTACCTCTTCTTCCCCTCGGATCGATTTTCCGAGCATCTTTTACGCACCATTAGGAACATATGCTATGGTATGTGAATGTGGTCTGCCTCCAGGCATCTCATTTGTGCACTTTTATAGGTAATGCTTGTTTTTCCAATGATATTATCTTTTGCAAGGCAAAATCTCGAATAGTCCTCTTGAAAAAGAAATGGGCTTTCAGTACGATCTCTCTTTTGCATCAATACTTTCCTGCTCCTTGGTATACTCAGAATGCAAATGAAAATATAATGAAATCGTGAGTGTAATTAGGACTAATCAAGGCTGGGGCTTTGGACAAAGAAAAATTTACCAAATTAAATGACTTCATAGCATCCTAGCTCCATTTGACGGTTATATCCTTTTTCAACATAATGGTCATTTTCTGTAGTAAGTATTTAAAGCTGAAATTAGTTATAAATCTACGTAAGTTCATCTTGTGGAATTCCTAGATCTCCTTTTTGTTACGTGGAAAATATATGCGCTAAATTTCTTCCACTCTTGAAGGATCATCCCTGGAGAATCTTGTCTTTAGAAATGATATGAACAAGAAGCTTGCCCTCATCCATAGCAAAAAGGGCTGCTTTGGGTTGAGATAAATCCCCCGACTTTCTACATCTGCAAATACAATCCTCAAGTGGTGCGGTTTCATCCTTGAGCTGAAAATCTTTGTCAAATCAACTAAATAAATAACCGGAAGAGAAAAACATCCTTCTCATTAGCAAAAGTGTCCATTGCTCGCTAAAAAGTGAAATAAGCATTTCTTCAATCCGAATGGCATTTTGGCGTATAAAAATTTCCCCAAGGTGTTGTAAAAGTGATTTGTCTTGGTATTTTTCATGCACCAAGATCTTATTATATTTTAAAGAGTAACCATTGAGTAGTGACATCCGCGATGCTGCTATCTTTGCGAATATGATACATCTTCGGAAGTGGATAGTTATCCTTTTAAGATACTTTATTGAGATTCCAAAAATATATGCACAACCTTATTTCTCCTGTCTTTTTGTGTCTAGGAACTAAAATTCGAAATCAATTAGAAAATCTAATTGGAACAATGTCCTAAACTTGAATGATATTTTTTACTCTTTTTCAATGGATGGAAGAAACTTTGGATTGATCCTTCTCAAATTTTGTCTAAATGGATTATGATCTGACTTGATAGGAATAGTATCTTTAGTCCTATTTTTGTCCTCCTTCAAATCTAAATAATCCCACCTGAGCAAATCAGAAGAATTCATAAATTAATTTAACATGGGCTTTGGGGAGACAATGCTTTTAATTAACTACAAGCCAGAGCATCATTTCTTCCAAGATTGACATCCTCAACTCCTTTATCGTGGGCACCAAGCTTGGCTTTCTTGCAACATCATCTTGATAAAAAAGATCTTTATAAAGGTACAGGCTTATCTAGGAATAACATTATCTTTGAACATAAGCGTCCATCTGGTGCTTCAATCTCTTCATCGGTATAATAATCACCATCGCTTGAAACATCCTTGAATTTTCCTTCATTACGCAAAAAAGCATTGATTTCATTGTCATCCCAAAACACTTGCCAATACCTTAAATTGTCGACGATGAGGCGATGTTTTACATGATTTCAAATTTGTTGTTGGAGCTCATTGGAATCTTCAAATTTCTTAAATGATGGCAAATTGAATCTGCGTGAATTACGGATTCGGGTACATATTGAGAAAAAATTCTTGATTTGGGACATTCTGTGAAGCTCTCAATCATGGATGCTTTGCTTGATACTCACTCCTTTTACTTTTGTTTGATTACCAACTTTGAATCTCCATAGACGAAATTCTTTTTGCATTTAATTTCTTAAATTCACACATAATTAAAGCTTCATACTCTACTTCATTGTTGGAAGTGAGTCAAATCCTTATAGCCTTGCCCTCTAACATTATTAGGAACTCTATCGGGTTGGAAAATAGGGCTCTTAATCTTATTCCTATACCAGCTCTCACTACCAACAAATCCATCAAAATCCATACTCTGAGCCTTCCTCCTCTTCTATATGTTGAAATTTTGTTTCTTTCTCTACTGCCTTGAATAATCTCTTCATTTTTCTCGAGTTCTTTGTCCTTTTATTCTTTGACGGTGGAAAGCTCAAAAAGTCTTGCTAATTTTCTTTTTTCTGTTTAAGGACTTCCCTAAGAGTATACGAAATTTTATGGTACTCATCTACTTCTACCAACTAAACATCTTCATCATTAAAGCCACTATCTGAATATAGTACAAATGACTCTAAATCTATATGTACAACATTAATTGGATGATTAACGGGCTTCTCTTTAGTGATCATATATTTCATTTTCTTCTCCCTATGTCTTCTTAATTGATCGAACATAGGTGTAAATGCTAAATCAAGTTGTATAGTTCCCTTAAGTTTTGCACCTCATGATCTGGACAAAATCATACCAAACCGTGGTGGAACGTCGGCAACAACCACATCCATAAAGCATTCTTGGTAAGGATTTGATCTACAAAAATTTCTTGAGTCTTTGATAAGACCAATACAGCGGAACTACCAGAAGTGAGAATACAAATCATGGTATTTGTAGGTATTATCGAGCCCAAATTCTCCATAATGGCTTTAGGCATCAAATTGTGAGAAACTCCCAGAAATCCAACATACCATTGTGTAAAATGTACTCATGCAATCTAAGACTTGAATTAAAAGGAGGACTTCTTTAATACGGATGAACATCTGGTGGGACCAAAAATGAGTTCGGGATGATCATCTTCAACATTTACCATATCTAACATAGGGTCTATTTGCAAAATTGGATACGTGTTTATAAGTGTTGTTCTTCTCCAACTCGGCCCCAGGGAATGGACACCTTCCCAACTTAGAAATTTCCATTTCTGGTCAAAAGGCAAAACTTTTCTACCTCTTTGACGAATATCTTTCTTCTCCACTTGCTCCTTCACGCTGCACTTGGATGATTATTCTTCTCGTTTGCAATTTTATCATCCGGTACTTTGTTGGAAGTCGGGTCAATGAAGTTCTTTCCCTTTCCTCTAAATGTTTGAGAAAGTCATTCTTTGATAGCTAGCTCTTTCACTTTTTTGGAATGGGATTGATTGGCACATCTCTTCTCCTCAAATGTCCACAACTATTGTCTTTGTCCGGCAATTCCTGCTCATCCTCGTTGATAATCATCAGACCCCTCTTCCTCTAAAACTATGTCATTTCCAATATCAAATCTTCATCTCTTTGAGTGTCTCAAACCACTTTGCATATTGTTAATATTGTTTTAGGAAAATGGGCATACCATCATTAGTGAAAAAATTATTTTCTTCAACTATCGGATCATCATCATCATCACAATTTCAGAGAAATTTCTGAACATAATTTTGTTGCAAAGGAGTTCTAATACTGCTATTGCTATGTTTTGTTGATCATTGTTTGTCTTCCTCTTTGCTTGATTTAGAATTGGGGCTATTTCTATCCTAGAAAGTTGGATTGATCGGTGTTTTGGGTCTATCTAAAATAGTCCTTTGAGTCTAACCATAATACCACCGTTTGGATCAAATTATCCTTCTTAGTATACGGGAGATGCTTCCTCGCTTCTGATCACTCTCTTTTCGGATCTCGTCTGTGCTCTTTTGCTTGTGAGATTTGCTTCTATGCTTACAACATTTTTCTACATGTCTTCAAGTGTGGTAGGATCTCGTTCTCGTAAGCTGATATGCCATGTCGGCATCGAAACCATACAGAATTTGAGCAAAGCTAACTCCATGGGAGTTTGAGGTTGTCTAAAAATAAAATTATACCTTTATTAAATACCTGACAGTATGTACACCCTTACATTCCTTTTGATATTTCCTTTTCAGAAAAAATTTAGAGTGGGTTTTTCTTTACCTCCCACGGTCTAATAATTTTCTATGTAACTCCACCAAGTGGATAAGAACATTTAGTGAGCTCTAAACCATTTTCAAACTTCACCTCCAAGGCTTTGGACAAACAATCTCACGGTCACATTACGCCTCTACCTCATGAAAGGTCCAAAGAAGTCATTCATTTTATCAACATATTTGTTATGTTTGTAATGCTTTGAGTAGCATCAAGGGTATTTTGCTGCAATAGTGAGCATATTATTTAGATTCGAGGTAAAACAGAGTGCATACCAGTATGACTAGAACATTTAAAACAACATTTGAACTACCAGGATTTAAGAAAGTTGGTAATGGAGAAACTAGTGATTTTATAAGTTGGAGGAAGGGTAGGTATAAACAGAGGTTGAGAATTGATTTCAAAAATTGATAGGAATGCGATTAATTGAGGCCTTGAATGTTGATTACAGTTCTAAAAGCCTCGGGTACTGTATGTATTCATGATGATGATTTAGAAGAATTTAAGATATAATCGTCAATTGAATCATTTTCATAGACTTTAAGACCTAGAAACACCTAAGTCTAAAACTATGCCATCAGAGGCAGTTTCATATTTGATTCACAAACGGAGAAAGAGCTAAAAAATACCTCATCCAAAAGGAAGTGTTCAATGAACAACCACTCAACGGGACAAGAATTGGATCGAAAGTAGGTCTAAGGCTCGCTGAACTTTCTTGTCTTGGGTCATTTGGAATAAGGTTAGGATTTTCAAATATAGGGAGATTTGGATCAAGATTGGCCCTCATGTATTTCATGAAGCCCAGTGTAGTTGAATTTCAAAATTTTTACTTTGCAAAGTTCTATTTCAACCTAGAAAATTCCCGACTCCATCATCCAAAGTTCAAAATTTATATGAAATATATTACCCGGGGGTGATACGGTCTTTCTTGCATTTTCGATTTTTCCCCCGGTATGTTTGCTACTATGTTATCTTACTATATTGACCTCGAGTAGGAAAGGCAAGCCCGGGGTAACCACAAACCACATGTCTGTGTCTTCTTCCCTCTGAGGCAGGGAGAAGACTCTCTCCATAGGAAAATCTCAGTCAAGGATGATTGCAAATTATTTTAGGCCAGGCCATAAAAGTATTTCAGGGATTGATAGATTTACAGTGCCATTTGTTGAATCAGATGGAAGCTGAACATTTGATCAGAATTAAATCGAAATGTAGGAGTGATGTATGGGAGAAGGTAGGCATGAACTTTACTTTGCTGGCTTGATGATGTGAAGTGTTTAATGATGAGGATTTGGGAGAATATGAGATGGTCTTCAAGCATTAGAAAAACATAAAATATTGAATGATTTCCCAAAATGATACCTTATGATGGATTCTACCTATGTAGTATTCAGCAGTCAATGGAATGAATGATGGCATGCAAAAAAATTTAAAAAATTATTCTGAAAAAGAAGAAAGCTGTCTTAAATTCACATACGACGGGGGATCCCATAAATGCTTTCAAATCTTATTAATTTTTGCCAAAGTGATTACAAATAATGTGAAATCAAGCTCAAAGCGCCCAAGTGATTTTGACACTCCGCAAATAGTGAAAAAAATTACATTAAATAGTTCTTCAGAGGTGAATCCGTAAGAGGTTGTTTACCTACCCCCAAAAAAAACACGAAGAAATAGAAAAACCCAACTATATACCTCTGAAAGAGAGGAAACTATATACTCGACCATATGGAAGTATTATCTGTTACATTTACTCCAGCCAATGGAAAGAAAACAAATCTGGAACCAATTTTCTGCCACATTTATCATTTTCCATCGTTTCGTGGGCTGGTGCTATAATGTTCTTTGCATTCACAATTACTTACAGCCTTAACAGAATGTCTGCCCCTTTTAACCTTTTTGCTGAAGAAAACCCATTTAAACAAACAAAACGAATGTGCCTCATTTGAACAGATAAAAGCCATTTTTCCTTAGAAACGAGCGGAAAGAGAAGTGGTAGGCCATGGAAATCACAATTACAAATGGAAGAAGATTGAGAATTTTCCGGGTGGAGGAAATCGCGATATGTGATGAGTGATGGAGCGATTGGAGTGATGAATGAGGAGCGACGGGCGATAGAACGATGCGATGGGGGATGGAGCGATGTTGCGATGCGAAGGGGGATGGAGCAATGTTGCGATGCGATAGAGGATGAAGCGAAACTGCGATGTGATGGAGGATTATCGCATTTGTAGAAGCGGGATGGAAGGGTTCAGTGCTGTGGGAAATGCGATATGTGATGTGCAATTATCACATCAGGGAAGACGGGAAAGCGGGAGCGAAGCACAACGAGAAATGCGATACGCGATGATGCGATGCGATCACATCGGGGTTGTAGGAGACGGAAATACAAAGACTTTGTAGTAAAGGGAAAATATAGAAAAAGGTAAAAATTTTAAAGTTAAAGGCCAGTGAAGTAATGGAAAAAAGGGTAGAGCTATGATTTTTGAGTCATTTATTCATTTGGGCATATTTTCCAATGTAGAAGCTGATTTCGGGAGTGTGATATACTATTGGAAATATTTTTATGAGATGCTTCTGATGAATGCTTAGAATATTATTTTTACTGAAAATCATGTGTAGAACACTTTTGAAAACCAGACAGAGAAAAAGCCCCTTTGACCGTTGGTGACGGGCTGCGAAATACTAACATTGGCTTTATGGAGATAGAAGCTTTTGAAGTTCAAATTATTACATATGGAAACATAAAATTACATAAGAAATGATAATAAAAACAAATTACCTGTTTTCACCTCAAAACATGGTTTTGAGGTGAAAATTACATTAAGCTTAAAAGAACAACATTTTAACTTTTCCAGATTCTATGCTTTGAGTTTATTTGGCATCCTCATGTCGTTGTTGATATTTATCGATACTTTCATCATCAATTTGACTATGGTGGAACCTTAAAACCTAATGAGACCAAACCCTATGACCTAATAAAATGAACTGCAGAGTGAAAATGAGTCATGACTGAAGACCATAGAGAGGAGAACCAACAAGTATTTTTCATGAGGGAAAACTGATGAAGTGACCCCAACCATCAGTGGATCCATGAACTAATGGAGTGATAAAAATTTATAGTATGATACTCCTACTATGCAAATGCAAAATAGAAAATTTTGTGTAATGTTCCTTTTTCAGAACTGCTCATAAATCATGCATGAAAAACGAATTTCCGGAAAAATATAAAATAAAAAAGTAAAATCATCACTTTTATCCCATGTATACATCTATTTATCATGTAAATAAAATAATATATCAAAAATAAATGAAACTAGGTGGGTTAAACAGACCTCCCACACTAGTGTAGCTGAAAATGGTGAAAACCACCAAGACTGCAAAATGCCAGAGCAGCTGCTCAATGGATTGCGCAGTCTAAGAGAGGGTTTACACAGAAAATTATAGGATAATAATATATCTACTCATATATTTATAAATAATGATGAAGTACGAAGATATATTCCCCTATACAAAATACAAGATAACCCAGCAAGGGTTTCTTGTCAAACACTCTATATATAAAATGTGATATTCAGAAAATGACTGAATAATCACTGTAACACTGAAGTACATGAGTGAAGAAGGCTGAAATATGACTGATATGATGTATAACCCTCAAGGGCTTCCTCCCATGAAATGATTAACCTCTCAATCACAAGGAAACACTGCAACGGAGCCACCAAACCATGCAATGAACATTGCCTCCAAAATAACACACTCCCTAGCAGAAACAGCGTTGGGAGGGTATGATAAATTTGTGGTCTGATACCACAGATATTAAATAAGCTCTATATCTCTCCAAACGGATCTCTCAAGTGAAGGAAACCTTCCTCTAATGAGAAACTAGCTCAGAAGTCGGGATTCCAATCCCTTCCACTACTACACCCAGCAACACTCCACAATCTCCGGCAAAGCTGTGATGATGTAGATGGCTGAAGCTTTGCCTAAAAACCTGATGTGGAATTATCCCAATGATCTACTCAAAGGAAAGAGGTGGGATTCCTGCCCGGGAACACCCAGTGCTAAACAACACTACAACTTTGCTAAGCAGCAAAGCAGCAACAATTCTTGGCAGCCAAGAATAATAATCTACAACATGATGAATAATTCTGCCATCCTCTTCCTTATATAATAAGTGAGTTTTCTTTCCCTTAGCCCCACTCACTTAGGTTACTTCTAACCCAAGTTACATTTGCCTCCAAAATTGCGTTATCCATCCTAGGATTCCTCCTCCACTAAAACTACGTTGTTGACTTAGTCAACGTAGCTTCAATTTAACCTTGTTCACACATGGAGGTGTCTTATTCAGCTAGAAAGAGTGTCTCCTTTCACACTTGGAGTGTTTTTATCCTCCTTAGGAGACTTATGGGCTTTTCTACCCATTTATTTACCGGCTATAGCTGCTGCTAATTCTAATGTTCCATTTAGCTTGGAAGCTAAAATTTTGGAACATTACAGTCCTCCCCTCAATAATATTTTATTTTCCTAAAGAAAATGCATAAGGAGAGAAAAATTTCTCCCCTCCTCCTCATGTGGCCTCCCATCAATAGCCTCCATCACTGAATCAAGAGAATCTGCAAATAACCTGTCATCCAATGCTTCCTCCCAAGTGTGCAAAACCAAAATGTCTGCATCAGTCAAAGTTGGAAAGTGTGAATAGAAACCTGCTAGCTGTCTTAGGGACTTCATAAAGTAGGAGTGATGACCAACATGGTGAATGAGTGCCTCCCTCACCCATGCTATCATCCAAATGAAGTGAGTCACCCTCCAACATGGTAACTCATGAAAATTCTTCTCCACCTTGTGCTCCTGAAATGAAGGTGGGTTGAATGAATGTACATGATAGGAAAGAAGACATCCCATGTTGTCCTCCTCTCCACTCATGATAAGTGTAGAGGGCATGCTGATCTTGGGTTAAAACATGATTTCCCTCCAATGGAAAGAAGAAAATTGAGCCTCCAAAGACTCTACCTCCAAAATCATGAGTCATGCCAACCCAAACCATTCCATTCAAGATGAATGGCACATCATCACCACATGGAATCCAAATCAAAAAATGGTTGAAGGTTATGTGCAAGCTTGGATGATACATATGGTATTTTTGGTGGATACAGCGCAGTTCTCCCAACTGTTTCTTGAGAATGTCATATGGCAAGTGGTCCTGTAACAAGTTACAAGTTGTATATGTTTGTTCTCCCAACATGGGAAAATAAGTATCAATGTATATCAGTTTTACATATATAAAATAACAATACACTTGCTCAAATTCATGTATAGATGGGCTACTATCATCACAAACATTGGCCCTAAAGTGACCATAAAACCCAAAAATACTCTTTCTCTTTCGAGAATCAATGCACTGTTCAAACATGGTGGGAAGGTAAAAATACTCAATGGAGTAATCAATAAGTACAAAAATTCATTTCCTACCATACATAGTGAGTTGGATAAAAATGAGATCCTCCAATAAGTCCTCCTATGATAATCTACTCATAAAGATCTGCAAGAAGAAGGGATACATCCTCCCCTTGGAATATCTCATCCATAAGAACATGCTCCTATGTGACAGCGATGTATGCCTTTGTAATAAGGCTCCATAAAACCTCTCTTTGAAATTCCATATGCCAAAGTCATCCAACATCATGCTGCTAAGTGAGAAGATATTATCCCTATAGGGAAGCCTCTCATGATCCTCCAAAACTGAAGGGTAGCCTCCTTGCACGATGAATGTGCCTTCCTTCTCTTCAGAAACATCATGAAAATTATGGGAAGAATTTTTCCCATACTCTCCCAAGTGCAACCAAAGCAACCACAAATTTTTTTGCTGCCTCATCTCTCCCTCATACAAGCCATAGAGTAAGGTCATGAAAGTCAACTTGTATGATGCCCCATACCAACAAGTCTTCTGCTGCTCTATCATATGGGTGCTATGCCATCTAATTGATTTTAATCTCCATACAAAGCTTCCTTTGAACAAAAACACATCAGCAATACATGGAAGCAAGATACAATAAAAAATAGTTTCCAAATGACAACCAAAGAGTGAATCATGGTCCCTCTCATGGAATTAGTGAAGTGCATCCTTGGCCTACATCAAAATAATAAATAACAAGTGCTTTTCCAGCCACTTGTTTGCTTCCATAGTCATCTCATAAGATGAAAACATGAAATTACAATATGGTGTCATTGGTGCACACCAAGAGACATATGGCATCCCCCACAGCTCATCAAAAGGATAGCCAAGATCAATGCTACAAGTAGCTGCAAGTACATCATCATAAAATATGCAAGAAGAAATATTTCCTCTTGTTACATCATGCTGCTCAAATAAGGAAAACAAGTACACAACAAAATGTGAAATTATACCTCCTCTGTCATGTACTTGAGGTCTTGAGCTGAAATGGCTCAATTGGAAATTCTCCCTCACTCCCAAAGAGTAGGAAGGTGGTTGTGACATCCTCTCTATCACCATCTGGGCTATGCATCTCTCCATATGCTAATATATGTCATGTTGGATGCCCTCCCAAGTGAACTCCTCCATCAAATGGAAATATGCATCAAAGTGCATAGAAGAGAAGTCCTCATGTGCTGCATGTAGAAGCTTCTCCTTGAGACTAGAAGATCTCTTCAAGAATATCTTGCCATAGGAATAGATGACCACATCATCCACCATGCATATTTCATCTCCATCTGGGTCATCAAGAATCATGCATGCACCAAGATCCTTAGAGTACTCTACCAAAAGCTGAGATCTCCAATAAGGATCAATCCTCCTTAGTGGTAGCGCTGGTGATCTGGCATGTGAAGCTCCACTCATGCTGTTGTTTGCTACTTTGACATCCCCCATGCCAAAGTTCTCCTCCAAAATCTTCACCTCTCCAAAATCCAAGAGTGGTGAACCCAAAGACAAGATATCTCTCATCAACTGAAGATCAGGTGGCCTCCCAGGTGGAATTCCTCCATATAGTGAGACATCAATGTCAAGATTAGACTGCTCATATGGTTGGGCAACCTTGCCCTTGCTCTCACAGTGCAATACAGTCTACCTCTTTCTTACACTGGCTCTCTAAAATAGAGAAGGGTGTGTACCTCTCATCAAATGATGCTACTCTTCCTCCCTTCCTCCTCCTTCCAGGTGCAATGTTGCACAATCATGCTGCGCACTGATTGTGCTTGGACCTCTATGTATGAGATCCTGGGAAACTTCTTGCATAGATACAAGAATCCCTCCTGTGGAAGCATGTGCTCCTCCCTCCTCTACATGAGGCACTGGATGTGCTCTAGATGTGACAACGTTGTTGCCCTCTTCTTCATTAATGTGTGTAGGCAACATCTCAACAATTGGATCCCTTTGTGAAAAGGTGATCCCCATGCCCTCTTGTTCAAGAATATGAATTGGAGGTTTTGCTTCCAGCAATGTGTAATGCAAGACATCAACTCTTCTCATGGTTTTCTGAAATATAGTTTCCTCCATCACATGCAAGGGTTTTGTTTTCTCAAGTTTTCCTTGCTCATGTGTCTTAGGAATATTTTCACCAAACCTCTCCATAAATGTTTTTATGAATCTTGCAAAAGAGAAAGTATTGGCATTATTTAAGGAACAAGATTCAAAAATCCACTATGCCTGAGCCTTACCTCTGAAATGTAGCACTGCAACTCTAATAGCTTCATCTCCGAAAATATGGTGCAGCTGCAAATAGGAGTTTAGCTCCTTCACCCAAGCTCCAACTGAACATGTAGGTGATCTGGAAAAAGTAGATAGAAGAAATATATCTACATCCTGCTGCTGGCTCCTCTCCATCTGGATCTTGCAAAACTCTTGGAAATCAGTATGATCTCTAAACCTCTCAGTTTGAGATTCATACTCCTGCAACAAATCACAAAGAGTCATTCTCTTAGGCATTATTCCTCCTCCCATCCATCTCAGGATAGCTATGGGCATTTGACTGCGCTGTGCATCATGGAGTGTAGCTGCATTCTCACACTCACCATGTGAAAATCTAGATTCAGCTCTAGAATCAACCTCCATTGGAGATTTCATCTCCAATCTTATTTTCTTCAGCTCTCCTTGAAAGCTCTTCATAGATTTCGAAAGAATATTTGCAAGTTTTTCTTCCTTTATTCCTGCACACACTGAAGATTTTTGGCTTTTGTCCATCTCTCCTCCATATAATAGCTGGATCTCACAGGCTAGGCTAGAGATCATGCTCTAGTACCACTGTAATGTTCCTTTTTCAGAGCTGCTCATAAATCATGCATGAAAAAAATATTTCCAGCAATATATATAATAAGACAGTGAAATAATCACTTGGATCCCATGGATAAATATATGTAGCATGTAAATACAAGAAGATATCAAAAATAAATGGAAATAGGTGGGTTAAACAAACCTCCCACACTAGTGTAGCTGAAAATGGTGAAAAACCCCAAGACTGAAAAATGCCAGAGAAGCTGCTCAAGGGACTGTGAAGTCTAAGAGAGGGTTTACACATAAAATTATAGGAGAATCATAGATCTACTCATATATTGATAAATAATTCTGAAGTACAAATATCTAGTCCCCTATACAAAATACAAGATAACCTGGCAAGGGTTTCTTGTCAAACACTCTATATATAAAATGTGATATTTAGAAATGACTGAATAATCATTGCAACACTGAATTACATGAGTGATGAAGGCTAAAATATTAAATATATGATGTATAAACCTCAAGGGCTTCCTCCCATGAAAGGATGAATCTCTCAATCACAAGGAAACACTGCAACGAAGCCACCAAACCATGCAATGAACACTGCCTCCAAAATAATGCACTCCCTAGCAGAAACATCGCTGGGAGGGTATGATAAATGTGTGGTATGATACCACAGATATGAAATAAGCTCTGGATCTCTCCAAATAGATATCTCAAGTGAACGAAACCTTCCTCCAATGAGAAACTAGCTCAAAAGTCGGGATTCCAATCCCTTCCACTACTACACCCAGCAACACTGCACAATCTCTGGCAAAGCTGTGCTGATGTAGATGTCTGAAGCTTGGCCTGAAAACCTGATGTGGAATGATGAATAAAAACTCTCCCAATGAGCTACTCAAAGGAAAGAGGCGGGATTCCCGCCCAGGAACACCTAGTGCTAAAAAACATTGCAGATTTGCTAAGCAGCAAAGCAACAACAATTCTTGGTAGCCAAGAATAATAATCTACAACATGATGAATAATGCTTCCATCATCTTCCTTATATAATAAGTGAGTTTTATTTCCCGTGGCGCCAATCACTTATGTTACTTCTAACCCAAGTTACATTTCCCTCCAAAATTGTGTTATCCATCCTAGGACTCCTCGTCCACTAAAACTGTGTTGTTGACTTAGTCAAAGAAGCTTCAATTTAACCTTGTTCACAGATGGAGGTGTCTTATTGAGCTAGAAAGAGTGTCTCCTTTCACACCTGGAGTGTTTTTATCCTCCTTAGAAGACTTATGGGCTTTTATACCCATTTATTTACCGGCTACAGCTGCTGCTAACTCTAATGTTCCATTTAGCTTGGAAGCTAAAATTTTGGAACATTACATTTTGATCACTGATGGTAGTATGAAAAGACTGACACTAAAAACTTTAACCTTAACGTAACCTTAACCTGGACTTTAACTATAACCTAACCCTAACCTTTACCAAACCCTTAACCTTAAACTTAACCTGACTAAACCTGTAACCTTAAACTTAGCCTTTACCTTTAACCCTAACCTTACCCTTAACCTTAACCTTAACCTCAGTTTAATATTATGGTTAAGCTTAAGGTTAAGTATAAGTTAAGGTTAAGGGTAAGGTTAAGGTTAAGGTTACAGGTTTAGTCAGGTTAAGGTTAAGGTTAAGGATTTTCTCAAGCTTAGGGTTAGGTTATAGTTAAGGTCAAGGTTAAGGTTAGGTTAAGGTTATGGTTAAGGTTAAGGTTAAGGTTAGGTAAAGGTAAAGGTAAGGTTAAGGTTAGGTTCAAGGTAAAGTCAAGGTTAAGGTTAGGTTAAGGTTAAGATTAGGTTAAGGGTAAATTTAAGGTTATGGTTAGGGTAAGGTTAAGGCTAGTTTAAGGGTAAAGTTAAGGTTAAGGTTATGGTTAAGTTTAGGTTAAGGTTAAGTTGACTTTACCTTTAACGTAATCTTAAGCTTAACGTTAACCTTAACCATATATTAACCTTAACCTTAACTTAACCTTGACCTAACCGTAACCTTCACCTTCACCTAACCTTAATATTAACCTTAACACCCCCTTAACCTTAACCTTAACCTTAACCTTAACCTTAAAGTTACCTTACCCTTAACCTTAACCATAACCTTAAACTTGACTTTACCGTTAACCTAACCTTAACCTTAACCTAACCCTAACCTTGACCAAACCCTTAACCTTAACCTTAAGCTGACTAAACCCATAACCTTAACCTTAACCTTACCCTTAACCTTCACCTTAACCTTGACTTTACCCTTAACCTAACCTTAACCTAACCTTAACTATAACCTAACCCTAACCTTGACCAAACCCTTAACCTTAACCTAACCTTAACCTTAACCTAACCTAACCTTAACTTTACCCTTAACCCAACCTTAACCTTAACCTTAAACTTATCTTAAATTGACCTTAACTTTAATCTTAACCTTAACCTAACCTTAACCTTAACTTTACCCTTAACCTAATCTTAACCCTA
Source organism: Pinus albicaulis (assembly GCA_034641835.2). Classification (NCBI taxonomy): domain Eukaryota; kingdom Viridiplantae; phylum Streptophyta; class Pinopsida; order Pinales; family Pinaceae; genus Pinus; species Pinus albicaulis. The sequence continues at coordinate 241,217 of JAXQQM020063223.1, read as the reverse complement.
ACATAACCCTAACCTTGACTTTACCCTTAACTTAACCTTAACCTTCACTATAACCTAACCCTAACCTTGACCAAACCCTTATCCTTAATCTTAACCTTACCCTTAACCTTACCCTTACCCTTAACCTTATCTTAAACTTACACTTAACCGTATCTTAACGTTTACTTAACCTTGACCTTGACCTTATGCTTAACCTTAACTTTACCCTTAACCTTAACCTTAACCTTACCCTTAACTATAACTTTAACCTTAACCTTAACCTTAACTATAAGCTAACCCTAACCTTGACCAAACGCTTAACCTTAACCTTAGTTGTAACCTTAACCATAACCTTAACCTTACCCTTAACCTTAACTTATCATTAACCTTATCCTTAACCATAATCTTAACCTCAGGTTAAGGTTAAGGTTAAGGGTAAGGTTAGGGTTAAGGTTAGGGTAAGGTTAATATTAGGTTAAGGGTAAGGTTAAGGTTAGGGTAAAGGTTAAGGTTAAGGTTAAGGTTAAAGGTAAATTTAAGATTAAGGTTATGGTTATGGGAAGGTTAAGGTTAAGGTTAAGGTTAAGTTTAAGTTAAGGTTAAGGTTAAGGTATGGTCAAGGTTAGGGTTAGGTTATAGTTAAGGTCAAGGATAAGGTTAAGGTTCAGGTTAAAGGTAAAGTTAAGGTTAATGTTACGGTTAAGTTAAGGTTTTGTTAAATTTGGTGTTAGGTTATAGTTAAGGTTAGGTTATAGTGAAGGTTAAGGTTAAGACCCGTAACCTTAACCTTGACCTTACCCTTAACATTAAGCTTAACTTTAACCTTAACTTTGACTTTACCCTTAACCTAACCTTAACCTAACTTAACCTTAAACTTGACCTTAACCTAACCTTAACCTTAACCTTAACTTAATCTTAACCTTAACCATAACATTAACCTTAACCTTAACCTTAAACTTAACCTAACCTTACCCTTAACCTAACCTTAACCTTAACCTTAACCTTATCCTGAACCTGACTAAACGCGTAACCTTAACCTTAACATTAGCCTAACCTTAACCTTAACTATAACCTAACCCTAACCTTGACCAAACCCTTAACCTTAACCTTAACCTTAACCTTAACCTTTCGCTAACCTTAACCTTAACTTCAACTATAACCTAACACTAACTTTGACAAAACACTTAACCTTAACCTTAACCCGACCTTAACTATAAAAAAACCATAACCTTGACCAAACCCTTACCCTTAACCTAACCTTAACCTTGACTTTACCCTTAACCTAACCTAAACCTTAGCCTTACCTTAAACTTACCCTAACCATAACCTTAACTTTACCCTTAACCTAATCTTAACCTTAATCTAACCTTAACCTTACCCTTAACCTTGACCTTAACCTTAACTTTAACTATAACCTAACCCTAACCTTTACCAAACCTTAACCTTAACCTTAATTTAACCAAACCTTAACCTTAACCTTAACCTCAAACTTAACCTTAAACTTATCATAACCTTAATTATCGCCTCACCCTTACCTTGACCAAACCTTAACCTTAACCTTTAGTTTACCCTTAACCTAACCTTAACCTTCACCTTGACTTTACCCTTAACCTTAACCTTAACCATAACCTTAACCTTAAACCTAACCTTAACCTGACTAAACCCGTAACTTGAACCTAACCCTAACCTTGACCAAACCCTTCACCTTAACCTTAACCTTAACTTGACTAAACCCTTGACTTTACCCTTAACCTAACCTTACCCTTAACCTTAACCTTAACATTAACTTGAATAAACCCGTAACCTTAACTATAACCTAAACCTAACCTTGACCAAACCCTTAACATTAACCTTAACCTTAACCTTTATCTAAGGTTAACCTTAACCTTAACCATAACTTGAACCTTAACCTAACCTTAACCTTAACCTCATCTTACCATTAATCTAACCTTAACCTTAACTATAACCTAACCCTAACCTTAACCTTAACCATAACTTTATCTTTACCCTTCACCTTAACCTTAACCTTAACATTAACCTTAACCTAACCTTCACCTTAACCTAACCTTAACCTTAAACTTAACTATAACCTTAACGTTACCTTCACCTTAACCTTAACCTTAACCTAACCTTAACCTTACCCTAACCCTTACCCTTACCCTTAACTTTAACCATAATCTTAACCTTAGGTTAAGGTCAAGGTTAAGGTTACGTTAAGGGTAAAGTCAAGGTTAAGGTTAGGTTAAGGTTAAGATTAGGTTAAGGGTAAATTCAAGGTTAAGGTTAAGCTTAAATGGTTGGTCAACATTAAGGGTTACGTTAAGGTTAAGGTTAAGCTTAAATGGTTGGTCAAGGTTAAGGGTTAGGTTAAGGTTAAGGTTAGTTTAAGGGTAAAGTCAAGGTTAAGGTAAAGTTAAGGTTAAGGTTAGGTTAGGTTAAGGTTAAGGTTAAGGTTAAGGTCAATTTTACGGATTGGTTATAGTTAATATAAACGCTAAGGTTAAGGGTAAGTTTATAGTTAGGTTAAGGTTAAGGCTAAAGTTAGGTTAAAGTTAAAGTAAGGTTAAGGTTAAGGTTAGGCTAAGGTTAGCGTTATGGTTAAGGTTAAGGTTAAGGATTTGGTTAAGGTTAGGGTTAGGTTTTATTTAAGGTTAAGGTTAGGTTAAGATTAAGGTTAAGGGGGCAAGGTTAAGGTTAAGGTTACGGGTTTAGTCAGGCTAAGGTTAAGGTTAAGGGTTTGATCAAGGTTAGGGTTAGGTTATAGTTAAGGTCAAGGTTAAGGGTAAGGTTAAGGTTATAGTTAGGTTAAGGTTAAGGTTAAGGTTAGGATAAGGTTAAGATAAGGTTAAGGTTAAGGGTTTCGTCAAGGTTAGTGTTAGGTTATAGTTAAGGTTAAGGTTAAGGTTAGGTTAAGTTAAGGTTAAGGTCAAGGTTAAGGGTAAGGTTAAGCTTAGGTTAAGGGTATAGTTAAGGTTAATGTTAGGTTAAGGGTAAAGTTATGGTTAACGTTAGGGTTAGGGTTAGGGTTTTGTCAAGGTTAGGATTAGGTTAAGGGTTCAAGTTAAGGTTAAGGTTAAGGTTAAGGGTTAAGGTCATGGTTAAGGTTAAGGTTAAGGTTAGGTAAAGGTTAAGGTAAGGTTAAGGTTAGCTTAAGGGTAAAGTCAAGGTTAAGGTTAGGTTAAGGTTAAGATTAGGTTAAGGGTAAATTTAAAGTTATGGTTAGGGTAAGGTTAAGGTTAGTTTAAGGGTAAAGTTAAGGTTAAGGTTATGGTTAAGGTTAGGTTAAGGTTAAGGTTAAGGTTAGGGATAAGGTTAGGGGAAGGTTAAGGTTAAACATAAGGTTAAGGTTAAGGTTTGACTTTACCCTTGACCTAATATTAAGCTTAAACTTAACCTTAACCTTATATTAACTTAACCTTAACTTAAACTTAACCTTAACCTTGACCTAACCATAAGCTTCACCTTCACCTAACCATAACCTTAACCTTACCCCCTTAACCTTAAACTTAAATTTATCGTACCCTTAACCTTAACCATGAACTTAAACTTGACTTTACCCTTAACCTAACCTTAAACTTAACCTTAACCTAACCCTAAACTTGAAAAAACCCCTAACCTTAACCTTAACCTGACTAAACTCGTAACTTTAACCTTAACCTTACCCTTAACCTTCAACTTAACCTTGACTTTACCCTTAACCTAATCTTAACCTAACCTTAACTATAAATTAACCCTAACCTTGACCAAACCCCTAACCCTAACCTTAACCTAACCTAACCTTAAATTTACCCTTAACATAACCTTAACCTTAACCTTAACCTAACCCTAAACTTAACCAAACCCTTAACCTTAACCTTAACCTGACTAAACCTATAACCTTAACCTTAAACTTACCCTTAACCTTCACCTTAACCTTGACTTTACCCTTAACCTAACCTTAACCTAACCTGAACTATAACCTAACCCTAACCTTGACCAAACCCTTAACCTTAATCTTAACCTTAACCTAACCTAACCTTAACTTTACCCTTAACCTAACCTAAACCTTAACCTTAACCTGATGCTTAACCTTATCTTCACCTAAACCTAACTTTAACCTTAACTAAAACCTTCCCCTAACCTTAACCTTAACTTTACCCTTAACCTAATCTTAACCTTAACTATAACCTAACCCTAACCTTAACCTTAACCATAACATTATCTTTACCTTTAAACTTAACTATAACCTAATACTAACCTTGACCAAACCCTTAACCTTAACCTTAACATAACCTTAACTATAACCTAACCTTAACCTTGACCAAAGCCTTACCCTTAACCTAACCTTAACCTGGACTTTACACTTAACCTAACCTTAACCCTGACCTTAACCTAACCTTAACCTTAACTTTACCCTTAACCTAATATTAACCTTAATCTAACCTTATCCTTATCCTTAACCTAACCTTAACCTTAACCTTACCTTAACCTAACTTAACCTTAACCTTGACCTTGACCTTGACCTTAACCTTAACCTTACCCTATTCTTACCCTTAACTATAACCTAACCCTAACCCTAACCTTAACCTTACCCTATCCTTACCCTTTGGTCAAGGTTAGGGTTAGGTTATAGTCATTGGAAATACTGAGAGGGGGGGGGGGGGGTTGAATCTGTATTTCTTTCAATTAGAGCATTAGTTAATATTCAATTATTATCAGTGTTTGTACAATGATAGCAGCAAACAATAGGAACACAAATGCACACAGTTTTTAAGGCGGAAACCCACTCTAGGACAAAAACCACCTATTGCTTTTCTAATAATTCTTTAATATTCAACTTCAATTGAAAATAAAGCTCCAACTTCCTAGAATCTAGAAAAACATTCTTCTCCAGCTCCCACTGGATGGATGCTCCAACGCCCAAGATTCTTCAGTAGTCAACTGAATGGATGCCCCAACACCCAATGCGCTACAACTCACCCTAGCACCACCCTACCACCCTATTGAAAAATAAAATAAGAATGGACTCCCGTACCAGGGAAAATGGTCCACTTTACAATGACATAGAATGATGTAAAAGAAGAAGATATACTAGACCATAACCCCAACTTTGACACAACCACCTAATGATGATCCTAGACCTCCCAACACTGCCTCTTCAACCCTTTATAGATAGACACTAGTACAATTTGTACAATAATGTATTTACAATGACTAAGTACAATGATTGTATGCAGTGCTGCCCACTTGAAGAATTCATATGATGAACTCCTTGTTGTTTTTATGCACCTTGGTTGCTACTCTTGTCATGATACCCTCTGCTACACCTTGCTTTGCTTTTCTGTCATAGAAAGTCTGGTCCTTTGCAATCCTTGACAACACATGATCTAGCTTTTTCTTGCCTTCTAGGAGCTTGATATTGAATATGGTGTATCTTTGTTATTTCAGATCCTCAATATCTGATTTTTGGTCATGTATTAGTCATCTGAATCATCTTTCTAATGCCACAGGCCTGACCCAATTTGGATTCTACAAGAGAGAGTTATACCCAATTTCTCACAATGCCCTAATTATGGAATGTTTCAATAGAGCACACTTGTACGGCATGCCACATGTCACTGTTTCTTCATTTGGATCTAAACTTGATAAAGAAAAAACTAAAGAGGGTGCGCTATCTGTCACTTTTTATAGAATTCTAATCCAATCCTCAGAGAGAGATTTATGACGATTTTACCAAGTTCACTACTTTGAGATGAATTTCAGGAAGCTGCAAAAACCCTGACTTCCACAAATCATATCTCCAAAAATATTGTGCACCTTGATATAAAATGTTTACTTCAGCTTCCTTAGGATTTCATCTTCACCTCATAAACATTTCAGCTTCTGAACCTTCGTAGAAAAATTTTTAGAAGGAAAATGCCACGATGATGTGTTTCAAATTGCCGAAACCCTTGCATAAGGAGGAAATGAAGATCACAATTTATATGAATGCTTAAGTTGAGAGGGGATTCAACAAGTGAAAATGGGAGGGATTTTAGGAGCTTAAAAAAATATTAATTATGACTTTTCAATGACACATGCCCCAACCCTATGGGGTTTTAGCCCACTAACTGGGGGTAGAAACTTCAAACATGAATATCTCTCAAACCGTGAAGAATTAAATGGCATGCCATATATCAACGGAAACATCTCGACAAGTAGAAACCATAAAAATAATTATTGACCTAGAGTATATTAATTTGGTAGGACAAAATTCCCATGTAATATTGGGTTAGGCCCTGGTGCTGCTTGGGTTGATATCAATGACAACCGCTGATCAACAATCTCCCCATTTGGCATTGATGGCAACACAAGCACACCCCCTGCAATCATGACACCTTTTTCTACAACATTCTCTCCCCCTTTGACATCAATGGAAAAGGGTAACTCCCCCTGAAGCACAACAATCCTGTGGACCTGTACACACTTCCACTCACGCTGACACACAACCGTCTTGCAGACCTATACACACTTCCACTCCCCCTGACACACAACCGTCCTGCAAACCTATAATCTACTTCCACTCCCCCTTTATATTATGAAAAAGGAAAATCTAATGAGAATTTGGGAGAATCCCAATCTTTTGGCGAAGATATTCCAATGCTGGCGAATATTTAATATGTGATTCTTTTGGTGCTGCTTGGAATATTGCTACTTGTCCAACTGCTTGCATAAAATCTGGTTGGGAGGCTGTTACATATAGAAGACTAATAATCATAGATCTATACAACCTTTGATCCACATCCTTAGATGAGTCGTCTATTCTCAATTTTCAACCTGTTACCATTAGAGTAAGGTTGTGTTTACAATCTTCCATTTTAAATTTCTTGAGCATTTCCTTGATGTTCTTAGCTTGACATAAAATATTCCTTTCTCTTGCTGAGATATTTGAAGCCCTAAGAAGCATGTCAGCTCACCAAGTAAAGAAATCTCGAAATCACTTTGTACCTTTGTAGCAAAATTCTTACTTAGTTGATCATCATTGCTACCAATTATTGTATCATCCTCTTTAGCTATTAGACATGCTTTAGTTGCTTCATCCATAACATATATGTCGTTTGGAGCTCGACTTGCTGTAGCCACAATTTCACCATACACGCCTTTCTTGATTTCACATTTCATGGAGTTGAATAGTATTGTGTGTCCTTGATCACACATTTGTCCAACACTGAGCAGATTGTGATTCATGTTTTCAACCAATAGAACATTCTTGGCTAGAACATCTTTTCTTCCAAGAGTGACAGTACCTGATCCTATAACATTTGAAGATCCATCATTTCCAAAGGACACGATTCCATCCTTCTTCTCTTTCAGAGATACAAATTTATTTCTATCTCCAGTCATATGCGTTGAGCAACCGCTATCAACATACCACACATATTTGTTCTTTTGAGCCTTGAGAGCGAGAGCACAATTATCATTTTTCTTCTTCTTCCATGTTCATTCATTCTGTGGCTTCGAAGATTCTTCTGGAGGATTTTCAAGTCTGCAGTCTTTGGTTATGTGTCCAAAGTTTCAACATTTGCAACATTCAATATTATTTATTAAATGTTCAAATCTATTGATGTTTCACTGAGCCCTGGGAGGTTCATATTTGACAGATCTCATGGAATTGTATTCGTTCCTAGGGTAAGTGCAACATTCTACAGCTTTATGACCAAATTTTCCACATGAATAATAGTAGCCATAAAAAATATGTTGGTACCTGGATGGAAATTTTTGTCGAGGAATTGTCTTCTAAGGCTGTTCTTGCGAGTCTTGTCCAATGAAGTCTACATGCATGTCAAATCTCATAGGTTCATTGTATTTTTTTGTAGAAGGTCCTTCTTCTTCTTCTTTGTAACCGATGCCAGTTTTTTGGTTGTAAGATCGTTGATTGTTGATGAGTTCTTCCAATGACATTGAGCTGTTGGCATAGTTTTGGATAGTTTTTCCTTTCTTCACTTCCTCATGCAACGAGACTACTTCGGCTTCTAATTCTTCCCTTTCTTGGTTTCTTTCTTCCAGCTTCTTTTGACGTGACTCTTCATTGCATTTTTGTTCTTCAACTTCAATTTTGAGACGACGAACTTGTTCTTCAAGATTTTTGGAATGGATCTTCTCTGCCTTGAGATCTTTTATAAGCTTGATTTCTTCCTCATAAAATTTGTCTATGGTCCATCCTTCTTCTTCGTTTTTTGATACCTCTTGCTTATTGTGATTGGGTTTATTGTGCTTGGCCATAAACAATGCTCTCTCATTGGCTTCTTCTTCACTATCATTGTCTTCATCGGATGATGAGCTATCTTCTTTAGAGAGAAAGTTCCTTTTGGATCCTTGCTTGTTGAATTTCTTAAAGCCTTTCTTTCCTTTTGAGTTTCCATTACTTCTATTTGGAAATTTTGCTGCAAAATACCCAACCTCATTATAGCTGAAACATATAAATGGAAGTTTACCTTTGAATTTTCCCTTACCAATTTTTAGTTTTCTCGTCAAGTAAGCATATTCTTCATCTGAAAGACCTTCTTCATCATCTCCCTTTTCTTCAAACTTGCAGGTGAATGTCTTTTAAATTGAAGGTTGTTTATCATTATTGGTTTTCTTAGATTCAATGAACGCAGTTTCTAGATGTGAAGTACCCTCTTCTTCATCAAGTCTCATTTCATATGCTATGAGAACTCCATGTAATTCCTCTTTGCTGAGTTTGTCCAGATTTGCACTGTATTCTAAGACTGACACCTTTGGGTTGAATCTTCTTGGTAACGTTCTAATAATCTTCCGTATAATATTATTCTCATCAATTGGCTCTCCCAATCCTTCCAGATTATTGGTTATTTCATCAACGTATTGGAAGTATGGAGCAATGTTGCAATCTTCTTTCATTCTGAGTTGCTCAAATTTTTCTCTATAGATTTGAAGCTTTGCTTCTTTGACATTTGAGTCACCTGCATATATATTCTCAAGCTTGTCCCATACATTTTTGGTAGTTTTACAACCCAACACCTTATGATAAGCAGATTCAATAAGTCCACTGATAATAATATTCTTTGTTTTTGCATCATTTACCAAATTCTTCTTACCTTGTTCATCCGCGGTTGATGTAAATCCATTTTGAACAGTGTCCCATACTTCGTAACCTTGCGCCAAGAGATAGACCTCCATTCTTCCTTTCCAGAGTGCATAATTATTTTCATTAAATAGAGGTACACCATTCTTGGTATGCTCCATGACCTCCTTCCAGCTGTTAAACTACTATTGAAGGAACCAAGCTCCGATACCAATTGTTGAAAATAATGAGAGGGGGGGGGGGGTGAATCATTATTTCTTTCAATTAGAGCATTAGTTAATCTTCAATTATTATCAGTGTTTGTACAATGATAGTAGCAAAAAATAGGAACAAAAATGCACACAGTTTTTAAGGTGGAAACCCACTCCGGGACAAAAACCACCTAATGCTTTTCTAATAATTTTTTAATATTCAACTTCAATTGAAAATAAAGCTCCAAATTCCTAGTATCTAGAAAAGCATTCTCCATCTCCCACTGGATGGATGTTCCAACGCCTGAGATTATTTAGTAGTCAACTGAATGGATGCCCCAACAACCAATGAGCTACAACTCACCCTAGCACCACCCTACCACCCTATAGAAGAATAAAAGAAGAATGGACTCCCGTACCAGGGAAAATGGTCCACTTTACAATGATATAGAATGATATAGAAGAAGAAGATATACTAGACCATAACCCCATCTTTGACACAACCACCTAATGATGATCCTAGACCTCCCAAGACTGCCTCTTCAACCCTTGGCAGATAGACACTAGTAAAATTTGTACAATAATGTATTTACAATGACTAAGTACAATGATACCTTTACAATGATTGTATGCAGTGCTGCCCACTTGAAGACTTCATATGATGAAATTCTTGATGCTGTTATGCACCTTGGTTGTTGCGCTTGTCATGCTACCCTCTGCTGCACCTTGCTTTGCTTTTCTTCCATAGAAAGTCTAGTCCTTTGCAATCCTTGACAACACATGATCTAGATTTTTCTTTCCTTTTAGGATCTTGATATTGAATCTGGTATATCTCTGTTATTTCAAATCCTCAATATCTGATTTGTGGTCCCGTAGTAGTCCTTTGAATCATTTTTCCAATGCCATGGGTCTAACCCAATTTGGATTCTTCAAGAGAGATTTATACCCAATTTCTCACAATGCCCTAATTATGGAATGTTTCAGAAAAGTGCACTTGTACGTCATGCCACTTGTCACTGTTTCTTTATTTGGATCTGAACTTGATAGAATGAAAACTAAAGACTATGCACTATCTACCAAATTTTATAGAATTCTAATCCGATACTCAGAGAGAGAGAGTTATGACGATTTTACCAAGGTCACTACTTTGAGATGAATTTCAGGAGCCTACAAAAACCCTGACTTTCATAGATCATATCTCGAAAAATATTGCGCACCTTGATTTGAAATTTTTACTACAGCTTCCTCAGGATTTTTGCTTCACCTCATAAAAATTTCAGCTTCTGAAGCTTTGTAGAAAAAAAATTTAGAGCAAAAATTCCACGATGACTTGTTTCAGATGGCCGAATCCCTTGCATAAGGAGGAAATGAAGATCACAATTTATATGAATGCTTAATTTGAGAGGGGCTTCAACAAGTGAACATGGGAGTGATTTTAGGAGCTTAAAAAATATTAATTATGGCTTTTCAATGACCCATGCCCCAACCCCATGGGGTCTTAGTACACTAACTGGGCGTACAAATTTCAAACATGAATATCTGTCAAACCGTGAATAATTACATGACGTGCCATATATCAACGGAAACATCTCGACAAGTAGAAACCATCAAAAGAATTATTGACCCATAATATCTTAATTTTTTAGTTCAAAATTCCCATGCAATATTGGGTTATCCCCTTGTGCTGCTTGGGTTGACATCAATGACAACCGTTGATAAAAAATAATTAATTTTAAGATAAGGTTAAGGTTAGGTTAAGGTTGAGGTTAAGTTTAGTGTTAGGTTATAGTTAAGGTCAAGGTTAAGCGTGAGGTTAACCTTAGGTTAAGGTTATGGTTACGCGAAGGTTAAGGTTAAGGTTATGGATTAAGTTAGGTTAAGGTTAAGATTACCCTCAATCTAACCTCACCCTTAACCTTACCCTTAACCTAACTTTACCCTTAACCTAACCTTAACCTTAACTTAAACTTTACCTTAACCTTAAGGGTTTAGTTAGGTTAAGGTTAGTCAAGCTAAGGTTAATGTTAGGATAAGGTTAAGATAAGGTTAAGGTTAAGGTTAAGGTTAGGTTAAGCTTAAAGTCAAGGTTAAGGTAAAGTTAAGGTTAAGGTTAAGGTCAAGTTTCAGGTTAAGGTTAGGGTTAGGGTTAGGTTAACGTTAGGGTCAAGGTTAGGGTTAAGGTTAGGTTAGGTTATAGTTAAGGTCAAGGTTAAGGTTAAGGTTAAGGTTACGGGTTTAATGAAAGTTAAGGTTAAGGTTAAAGTTAAGGTTAAGGGTGAAGGTTAAGGTTACGGGTCTTAACATTAACCTTACCCTTAACCTTCACTATAACCTACCCTTAACATTAACCTTTACCTAACCCTAACCGTAAACTTAACCTAACCTTAACCTTACCTTAACCTAACTTTAACCTTAACCTTCACTGTAAGGTTAGGTTATAGTGAAGGTTAAGGTTAAGGTTATGGTTAAGGTTAGGTTATATTTAAGGTTAAGGGTTTGGTTAAGGTTAGATGTTAAGGTTAGGTTAAGGGTAAAGTCAAGGTTAAGGTTATGGTTGTGGGAAGGTTAATGTTAAGGTTAGGTTAGGTTAAGGGTTTAGGTTAAAGTTAAGGTCGAGGGTAAGATAAGGTTAAGTTAAGGTTAAGATTAAGGTTCTGGTTACGTTAAGTTAGGGTTAAGGTTAATGTTAAGGTCAAGGTTTAGGTTAATGTTATGGTTAAGGTTAAGGTTAAGGTTGTGGTTAAGGTTAAGGTCAAGGTCAAGGTTAAGGTTAGGTTAAGGTTAATGTTAGGTTAAGGCTAAAATAAGGTTAAGGGTAATGTCAAGGTTAAGGGTAAAGTAAAGGTTAGGTTTAACCTTAACCTTAACCTTAACCTAACCTTAACCTTAACTCTAACCTTACTAAACCCATAGCTTTAACCTTAACCTTAACCTTAGGGTTAGGTTAGTTTATATTTAAGGTTAAGGTTGAGGTTAAGGTGAAGGTTAAGGGTATGGTTAAGGTTAAAGTCAAGGTTAAGGTTAAGATTAGGTTAAGGGTAAAGTTAAGGTTAAGGTTAAGGTTTGGGTTTAATCAGGTTAAGGTTAATGTTAAGACTTAACCTCAACTTTAACCTTCCCATAACCATAACCTTAACCTTGACTTTACCCTTAACTTAACCTTAAGGGTAAAGTTTTAGGTTAAGGTTAAGGGTAAGGTTAAGGTTACAGTTTTAGTCAGGTTAAGGTTAAGGTTAAGGTCAAGGTTAAGGGTAAAGTTAAGGTCAAGTTTAGGGTTAAGTTATAGTTAAGGTTAAGGTTAGGTTAAGGGTAAAGCTAAAGTTAAGGTTAAGGTCAAGGTCAATGTTAAGGTTCAGTTAGGTTAAGGTAAGTTTAAGGTTAGGTTAAGGTTAAGATTAAGGTTAATTTAAGGGTAAAGTCAAGGTTAAGGTTAGGTTAAGGTTAATATTAGGGTAAGGTTAAGGTTAAGGTTAGGGTTAATGTTATAGTTAAGGTCAAGGTTAGGGATAGGTTATAATTAAATTTAAGGGTAAGGTTAAGGTTAGGGTTAGGTGATAGTTAAGGTTCAGGAAGGTTAAGGTTAATGTTAAGGTCAAGTTCAAGGTTAAGTATAGGTTAATTTTAAGGTTAATGTTAAAGTTTTGGTCAAGGTGAGGGTTGGGTTATAGTTAAGGTCAAGGTGAAGGTTAAGGGTAAGGTTATAGCCTGACCCTAACCTTGACCAATCCCTTAACTTTAACCTTAACCTGACTAAACCCGTAACACCTAACCCTAACCTTGACCAAACCCTTAACCTTAACCTTAACTTGAATAAACTTGTAAACTTAACCTTAACCTTCCACTAACCCTAACCCTAACCTTAACCTTAACTTCACCCTTAACCTAATCTTAACCTTAACCTTTAAACTTAAGCTTAACCTTACCCTTAACCTTATCTTAACCTTAACGTAACCTTAAACTTAACTTTACCCTTAACCTAACCTTAACCTTAATTATAACCTAACCCTACCTGAACCTCATTAACCTCGTAACCTTAACTTTAACCTTACCATTAGCCTTCACCTTAACCATAACTTTACACTTAACCTAACGTTAACCTTGACCTTGACCTTAACTTGAATAAATCCGTAAGCTTAACCTTAACCTTAACCTTAACCTTAACTTATCCTTAACCTTAACCTTAACAATAATCTTAGCCTCAGTTTAATCTTAAGGTTAAGGTTAGGTTAAGGTTAAGGTTACGGTTAAGGTTAAATTCAAGGTTAAAGGTTTGGTTAAGGTTAAGGTTAGGTTAAGTTAAGGTTAAAGTTAAGGTTAAGGTTAGGTTAAGGGTAAAGTTAAGTTTAAGATTAGGGTTAACGTTAGGGGAAGGTTAAGGTTACGTTAAGGTTAAGGTTAAGGTTAAGGTTAGGTTAAGGTGAGGGTTAGGTTATAGTTAAGGTTAAAGTTAGGTTAAGGGTAAGATAAGGTTAAGGTTAAGTTTAAGGTTAAGGTTAGGTTAAGTTCAAGGTTAAGGTTAAGGTTAAGGCCAAGGTTAAGGGTAAAGTTAAGGTCAAGGTTAGGGTTAGGTTATATTTAAGGTTAAGGTTAGGTTAAGGATAAATTCAAGGTTAAGGTTAAGGGTTATGGGTTTAGTTAGGTTAAGGTGAAGGTTAAGGTTAAGGTTAATTGTTTGTTTAAGGTTAGGTTAAGGTTAAGGTTAAGGTTAAGGGTATGGTCAAGGTTAGGGTTAGGGGTAATGCTACGGTAAGGTTAGGGTTAAGGTTAGGGGAAGGTTAAGGTTAAAGTTAGGTTAAGGCAAGGTTAAAGTTAAGGTAAGTTTAAGGTTAAGGTTACGAGTTTAGTCAGGTTAAGATTAAGGTTAAGGGTTTGGTCAAGTTTAGGGTTAGGTTATAGTTAAGGTTAAGGTTAAGATTAAGATTAGGATTAAGGTTAGGGTAAATGTTTAGGTTAAGGTTAAGGTTAAGAATTTGGTTAAGGTTAGGGAAAAGGTTAAGGTTAAGGTTAAGGTTAAGAATTTGGTCAAGGTTATGGTTATTGTTAAGGATAAGGTTAAGGATAAGGTTAAGGTTAAGGGTTAAGGTTAATTTTAAGGTTACGGTTAAGGTTAGGGGAAAGTTAAGGTTAAGGTTAAGGTTAAGATTAAGGTTTTGTTCAAGGTTAGGGTTAGGTTATAGTTAAGGCCAAGGTTAAGTTAAGGTTACGGGTTTAGTGAGGTTAAGGTTAAGGTTAAGGTTAAAGGTTTTTTCAAGGTTAAGGTTAAGGTTTTGGTCAAGGTTAGGGTTAGGATATAGTTAAGGTTAAGGTTACGGGCTTAGTAAGGTTAAAGTTATGGTTAAGGTTAAGGGTTCGAACCTTTAACCTAACCTTAACCTTAACCTTAACCTTAACCAAACCCTTAACCTTAACCAAACCCTTAACCTTAACCTTCACTTTAACCTTAAGCTTAAGCTTAAGCTTAAGCTAACCTTAATGTTAAGCTTAACCTTCCTTTAACCATAACCTTAACCTTAACCTAACCCTAACCTTAACTATAACCTAACCCTAACCTTACCCTAACCATAACCTTAACTATAACCTAACCCTAACCTTAACCTTACCCTTAACATAACATTAATCTTGACCTTGACCTTGACCTTAACCTTAACCTTAACCTTGAACTTGACCTTAAATTTAACTATAACCTAGCCTAACCTTGACCTTAACTATATTTTAACCCTAAACTTAACCAAACACTTAACCTTAACCTTAACCTTAACCGAACCTTAACCTTAAGCGTAACCTTAACCTTCCTATAACCATAACCTTAACCTTAACCTTAACCTTCACCTTAACCTTTACATTGACTTTACCCTTAACCTAAGCTTAACCCCTTAACCTTAAGCTTAACCTTCACATAACCACAACTTTAACCTTGACTTTTCCCTTAACCTAACCTTAACATTAACCATAATCTAACCCTAACCTTGAATAAACCTTAACCTTCACCTTAACTTAACCTTAACCTTAACCTTAACCTTCCCATAACCATAACCTTAACCTTAACCTTGAACTTACCCTTGACCTTAACCTTAACCTTAACGTTTACCTTGACCTTAACCTTACCCTTAAACTGATCTTAACCTTAACCTAACCTTAACCTTAACTTTACAGTTAACATTACCTTAACCACAACCTTAACCTAACCTTACCCTTAACCTTATCTTAACCTGACCTTAGCAATAACCTTAACCTTAACCTTATCCTAACCTTAACATTGACTTTACCCTTAACCTTAACCTTATCCTAACCTTAACCTTGACTTTACCCTTAACGTAACCTTAACGATAACCTTATATTTACCCTTAACCTTAACCTTAACTTACTTAACCTTAACCATAACCTTAACCTTAACCTTAACCTTAACCTTAACCTTAAATTAACTATAACCTTAACCTTTACCTTCACCTTAACCTTAACCTTTACTTTACCCTTAACTTAACCTTAACCTAACCTTAACCTTAACTTAAGCTTAACCTTAACCTTAACCTTCACCTTAACCTTAACCATAACCTTGACTTTACCTTAAGCTAACCTTAACCCATTAACCTTAACCTAAAATTTACCCTTAAACTTAACCTTAACCTTAACCTTAACCTTAATCAAACCCTTAACATTAATCATAACCTTAACCTTAACCTTAACCTTAAACTTAACCTTAACCTAACTTTAACCTTAACCTTAACTATAACCTAACCCTAACCTTGACCAAACCTTACCCTTAAGGTCAAGGTTAAGGTTAAGGTTAAGGTTATTTTTATGGGGAGGTTAAGGTTAAAGTTAAGCTTAGGTTAAGGGTTTGGTCAAGGTTAGGGTTAGGTTATATTGAAGGTTAAGGTTAAGTTAAGTGTAAAGTCAAGGCGTAACCCTTAACCTTAACCTTGCCCTTATCCTTAACCTTAACCTTAACCTTGTATTTACCCTTAACCTAACCTTAACCTTAACTGTAAACTAACCCTAACCTTGACCTTAACTTTACCCTTAGCCTAGACCTTAACCTTAAGCTTAACGTTGACCTTAACCTAACGTTAACCTTAACCTTAACCTTATCTTACCCTTAACCTTAACCTTCCCAAACCCTTAACCTTAGCCTTAACCTTAACCTAACCTTAATCTTAAACTTAAACTTAAACTTAGGGTTAGGTTATAGTTAAGGTCAAGGTTAAGTAGGTTAAGGTTAAGGTTAAGGGTAAGGTTAAGATTAAGGTTAGGTTAAGGGTAAATTTAAGTTTGGTTAAGGTTAAGGGTTTGGTCAAGGTTAGGGTTAGGTTATAGCTATGGTAAGGTTAAGGGTAAGGTTAAGGTCAAGGTTAGGTTAAGGTTATGGTTAAGGTTAGGTTAAGGTTAAGGTTAGGTTAAGGGTAAATTTAGGATAATGGTTAGGGTAATGGTTAGGGTAAGGTTAGGGTTAGTTTAAGGTTAAGGTTAGGTAAAGTTTAAGGTTAAGGTTAAGGTTAAGTGTTGGGCCAGAATTGTGAATTACGAAGAAATCATGTTTCCCTAGATAGGTGCTAGTCTAGAACAATAGGTGAAAGACTATACAACTATTTCTCCTAACTTAGAATAGATACACAGAGAAGATTGGAGGCTTACTTGTTAAGTCCTTCCAAATGAGTGCTTCTATCGGTTCCGTTGTAGCTTCAAATTCAAGAGGTTTGTGAGTTGAATGCTTCCTGCAAGAAAGAACACTAAAACATCAGAAGATGCAATAATATAGATATCTATTCAAGCTAGTTAGCTAAATCAGTAAACCATAAACCATATACATCAACCAAGACTTTCAATATGGAAAATCAAAGCCAATACAGATATATATAGGGAAAAATAAGCAGTACTCTTTATTTATGATAAAAGGAGAGGTTACAACCTAGTGATTGATTTGAAGTGACCTTCCAAAAACGTTCCCAAGCCTCATCATAGTATAAATCTCTCTAGAAGAAGCTTCACAAATCTAGCTCTCAATTGAAAATTCTCCAGCATTTCTCTACTCAAATTCTTCCTTCTCAAGGACTTAGATCTATGCTCAATTTATAGATGAACTGTAGGTTGTTTTTCAATCAATAACTTTCCAAAAATAGGCAAGACATGTTTCCAGTCATGTAGATGTCAAATGGACACTTGGATCTGAAGCTTGACACATGTGAACTCCTCTAGAAGGCACTGGCAGAGTGGAGATTCCGGAGCAATGGGAATTTCGCTCCCAATGTGACCAACGCACCTGTGAATGTCGGGAAGTGCTTTGCAAAGTAGTCTTGCATGGGGCTACCTGCATATGCAACGCACTGAGGCCCTTAGAGCCTACGTTGGTGAGCTCTCATATGCTATATAATAAGATTCACACCATGGAAACCTTTGCTTGATGAAAGTCTTTCTTGATTTGTCTTGTTTCTTGTCTTAGGGCATGTAGCAACTGAAATGATAGGGAATGGTATACCCTTGATCATTGGTCCTGGAGATGATGTCTAGTTAACCAGTTCATTTGGAATGGTGCCCAAATTGACCTATAACAATTTCCCCCTAAAGCATGAGATCCAAATAATAAGAACATTTGATTGAGATGCTTTACACTGTGATGAGTCTAGAAATGTAGCGGAGTGGTCACCTGCATCAATCTTACAATACATTACATCATGATATATCTTCTTTTGAAAATAATTACCGAGGGTAGGCATTCCCATGTTCAACACATAAAACAATCTAATAACATGTACACAATTCAGAAAGTCATCTACATTGGAATGTTGCCCAGATGCAGACATGCTTACAGATATAGGCCCATGTTTGGATGACAATCTATATGTAAAGTCACTGTACAGATGATGTATACAAAAATCCTGAAATCATAGCCGGGATGGATGAAACTAGATCCGGGGACTTCTTATCTTCTTCACTCGATCATTTGGGTACAAGTCTAACCATGTGAATATATGATTTGTAGTCAAACATGGAAATACATCGTTTGATTACCAGCCAATGATGTGTGTTGTTAACAAATGCAAGAGAACCACCATTAATGTAAATGGCCCTCAAGGTACTACAGTACATTTCGTAAGGCGTGAATAGATGATTTGATGTCGAATGCCAAACAAAATATTTCAGTCAAAGGTCCGGAAGTGAGGATATTGTCGATGTTGTAACAAGCTTCATGGTACTGGAATATGATGTTTCTACGTGAAATTATTGGACATTGATTTATTTTCGATAGGGTATGACTTGATATAGCAATTTTTAGGGATGACGGTCATGAAAATGAAGGTTTATGAGTATTGCAGATAGATGATTTTTTAAT
Source organism: Pinus albicaulis (assembly GCA_034641835.2). Taxonomy (NCBI): domain Eukaryota; kingdom Viridiplantae; phylum Streptophyta; class Pinopsida; order Pinales; family Pinaceae; genus Pinus; species Pinus albicaulis. The sequence goes on along the minus strand of JAXQQM020063223.1, from coordinate 222,655 downwards.
CATTGCATGACTTCTCTTGAATATATCGGTGACACTGTGATGAGTCGGCAGCATTGACACAAAACCCAAGTGAAGGTATGATGAACCATAGGTGTGAATGAACCGTCAAGATGAATACCCAACCCAAACAGTCACGGACATGGAGTGAAAGAAGTGTCATGTTCAAGAGCGACTTGCTACCAAAAATAAACTTTGCTTACTTTTCCCAACTTTTCCCCGGTCATTTGTCAACTAGTACCTCTTTATTTTTTAACAAGCTTTAGGAGGATAACATTTGCTTGATCTATAATTCAACCCTTCAGGCGAATAATGTATCCCTATTTAATAATTTAACGAGTCTAGCGATGAATGAAACTCTATTCTTGCCATGATCGACAAGCCCATCGCTATTTTATGTTTTAAAGAGCTTAACGACAGTGATAGCCCAGTCCTTTTCCAAATTTAGAGTCTAAAAAAGAGGACGAAAGAGAACTCTAAAAGTAATTTTTCGTAAATTTGTCACTCAGATCCAAAAAAGTGTAAAATAATATCTAAGAGAACCTCTTTGGTCATGTTTAACCAAGGTATTCCTTTTCCGTAAATAATCTATGTTAGTCTGGAAAAGGGTTAAACTTATACTGAGAAGATATCGATTGATTTACTTTAACGAGCTCGAAAAGACAAGTACTCGGAAATATTTTAACATTATCGGTGTCTAAAAAGAGCTAAAAGAAGACTCCAGGGTTTCCTTTTTCACTGTTATCGAAGCTCAAAAAAGAGATAAAAGTGCGCTTCAAATCCTTTTTCATTTTTAACAAAGATCAAAAAATAAGGAGAAAAAGTATGATTTGTGGTCAAGTCATTATTTGAATAAATCTGCACGACTAATCTTTTCATCAGTTGTATTTCCTATTTAGAAAAAAATCAAATGGATTAAAAATTCCTGTTTCATGATAAAAACATAATAAAACTATAGTCATAGAAATTAATTTAACTTGCAAACAATTAAATGACTATAAAAAGTAGTTTCACTATTCATTTTTACCATTCCATAGTTACCATTTGCATTTTAGAGCTCTGGACCTGATTTTTCCCCTAAACTTTAGTCTTTGATTACGGTCATTTTTGTGGACATATTTCGTCTCCGTTTGATCCAAGTCAGTGTCATGAACCTCCTCTTCCTTTTAGTATTCATCTCATTTCCATTCTTTTCAAATTTTTTGGGTTTTGAGGTCCCTAGGGTAAATTCTACCAAAAATGAGGGAAATGCACCCCTCAATGTTGAAAGCTGTGTTGCATAGCATGTACAGTGAAGGGTACCTGAAAGTGCAATGCACTGTCTCAGCCCAGGGAGTGCGTTGGGTGTAGTTCAAGTTTTTAGTTTTCATGTTGTGTCCAAAATTTTCCTAGTTTTTTGCAATGAATGGAATCTAATGGATCTTATGGTTGTATTTTAGGTTTCCATCAAATTATAATGATGATTACATGGAGGGAAAGAGAACATGAAGAAAAAGATATGATTGCCTTGAATGATCTGAGTACTATAAGAGCCCTAAGAGATTGTGGACTACTTAAGTACTTCAAATTGTCGGGAATGAGGCAAGAAATAGAACTCTTGGAGTTCTTAGTTCGAGCATGGGATCTAGTGATAAAGACATTTCACATTAAGAACAAAGTGGTTCCCATAACAGTTGAGGACATGTATTTTTTCACGGGTTTGTTGAAGAGAGGTTTTCCCATTTGTCACAGGGTCTACCATTGGAGGAGAGACAGTGAGGGATTATGTTATGCAGTATTGCTATCCAGGGGTAGAACCTAGCAAAGATGGAAAAATAAACATTTGGGATGTCAGGGATTTTCCTTTGAGAACCATCCTTTTCAGGATCGATAAACTTGCTGGCACCATTACACTACATGTAGCGAACAGATCATATATGCAGTATGCGCTAGAGTGCTTAGAGCCAACAGTCTTCAACTAGTCTAAAGATGTTCTATCTCAGATAAAGGAACAACTGAATAAAGAAAAGGGAGGAAGGAAGAAAAATTTCAGTTATGGTTCAATCCTTATCTCCTTCGCTTTGGAATGGATTCCACAGATGCAGCCACAACATGTAACATTGGATATATCTAGTCCTAGAGATCCTCGAATGCAGAGATGGGTAGAAATCATGGGTCGGAATGTAGGCCAATTGACTATTGTGTTCTCTACTACATTCTTCACATAGTTCTGTAGACAGATCATTGCCATAGATGAGTATTCATATGCAGGCATCGACTTCTGAGGAGATACAAATCTAGTATTACCAGAAGACGCTTAGTGGGGTGCAATAAGTAAGAATGATTTGACTATGTTTTTTATTTTTCTAAGGTATATACAATGTTTTTGTGTTTTATTTCTTTCCAATACTAAACTAAATGTTTGAGGTAATGCAGATATTAGTCGTGTTCAACTAGTAGAGGAACCAGAGCATGAATCAGATGCGCCAACAAAGAGGGTTGTTGGGAGAGCAGTCCTTCAGGACCTTGATATGGATGAGACTCTCGTTGAGCTTCAACAGCACATAGAAGGGTTGACCTTCAGGATTTCGGATTGCCGGATAGAAGAGCTTCCCATGTGACTGCAGCGACACACTATTGGGGTTCCTAACCATTGGATGAAGTTGCTTCATAGGATTTCTAGATCTATAGCATGTTACCATGAGCACCACTAGTTTACTTGTGACTTTTTGCATACATTTTGAGTTCAGATGACCAATGTGTCTTGGGCACAAATTTTGTAAAACCTATAACTATCTATCTATATGATTTCAGAGTTTTTCCTGTTTTTAATGCGCAATCCTATTCAATGATGTGAATGTTTTCTTTACCTATGTCGCAAATGTCTATCTAAAACTTTATTAGCTAATGAATTAGTTAAAGTGTTCAATTTTCTAGAAATATGTTGATATTGAATGAAATCAAAATGTCTTTCCAAAACTAGAAATCTTAGGAACAATCTAAGAAGTGTTGGATTTATAACAGTATAAATACTAGTAAGTTGTAATACCATAAGTTGTGAGTCTAACCTTATGATTATGTGGTTAATAACAAATGAAATGGCATCCGAGAGAAGTTCAATCAACGCGCTATACGCAACGAAATTGTTTGTCGATCTACCAATACAAATATCTTGAAAATACACTAACTCATCGTTCGGAGCGAAAATGGCCCACGCAGCAGAGGATAGATTCTGCATACTATGACTAAAAACGTTAGCGTATCTAACAAATGGTTCCGAAGATTCAACCATCTGCGATGAAATGTAAAGCAGATTACTAACGTTAAGAAAACTCTAAAAACAAATTAAGATAGTGAATGCAAATCAACAACATATAAACAATATAATACAAAAAATTACTATGCTCATGATTAAGCATAGTAATGTTTCAAATACAACCCATTTCTATGCTGTGCCAATGGAATTCCATCGCAATCAACTAACTCATATGCACCCTTAGCAAGAACTCTTTTGACAATACAGGGGCCATGCCATAATGGTTCAAATTCCCCTGTAACTATTACATCAGCTTCTTTATCATAAATAAGAACCAAGTCGCCCTCTGAGTAGATGCGAGGCTGGACATTTTTGTCGTATTGCACCTTTATAGATCTCTTATGCACTTCGTTGGCCAATTGGGCTTCACGACGCATTTCATCTAGATGGATGAGGTTAATGAGACGCGCTTCTTCTTCTAAGGTGTCAGGTAACATGTCTATTATAAGTTTTAACGATGATATTTCACATTGGATTGGTAAGATAGCTTCTAAACCATACACCAACTGAAAAGGAGTAAATCCAGTTACGTTACTCACGAGGTTCAATACGCCCACAAAGGGGAGTAGAGAATCAAGTTCCAGTTCCTTTTACGGACTCCTATCATTCGTTAAAGCATTTGTTTAAGAATTTTGTTAATAGCCTTAACTTGTCCATTTGATTGTGGATAATGAGTAGAATTATCATGTGACAATCCTAACTTGGCAATCAATTCATACATCATATGGTTGTGAAAATGCTTCTGATGGGGACCACAAACCATGAAATAATGTGGTTGAATAGTCGACTGCAACAATAATATAGCCATGCCCCCCGAATGAAGGAGGATTATAGGTCATGAAGTCAATACCCCATTTCGTAAATGGTCTAGCAGAGAAAATAGGATGCATTGGTGCTGGAAGTTTGTGGATTTTAAGATAAAAAGTCTGGCATGCATGACAACTTCTGACTGCGAGGATGCAATCTCAAAAAATAGTAGGCCAAAAGTAACTGTTGTAGAGTATCTTCTGTGTGGTAGCATATCCAAATAAATGTCCACCACAAGCCCCATCATGATAATCATTTAACACTTTTTCGACCTCCTCTTGAGTGAGGCACCTCCTTAAAATGGTATCGATCGCACGACGATAAAGTGTATCGCCGACGATCAGATAATATTTGGCTTGGTATCAAATATGTTGCTGGTCAGAGCAAGAGGTATTAGGTCAAAAAGTTTGGGTTTGGAGATAAATGATGAAATCCCCATACCAAGGATCAGATGATCTGATTAGAAAAAGAGACTCATCTGGAATAGATAGTTCCGACGTAGTAGCAGTACTATCAGAGGGAAGGTCATAGAGAAGCTCAGCCAAAACTAAAGACTTCTTTGACTTGGATTTGATGAATTCCAAATCAAATTCCAACAAAATGAAAATCCATTTTTAATATTTCCCCCCCAGAAATTGACGTGATAAGATGTATGTCATGGGGTTGCAATCTGAAACTATTTTTGTTTTCAAGAGCAGGATATAATGGCAAAATCTTTGGACAACTTGAACATTTTCCAAGGAAAGCTTTTCAATGTACGAGTACTTAACTTCCGTATCATTGAGATTACAACTCAAATAATAGATCGGATGTTAAATTCCATCTTCTACTCGGACCAAAACCATAACGATGGTCGTTTCAGCCGCGACGATATATAGGAAATAATCATTTTGATAATTAGGAGGATACATTAATGACCCTCGGAGAAGATGGTCCTTGACAACATCAAAATAATCTTGTGCAATTTGATACCAATGGGAGGGAACTCCCTTTTTCAATAGTCGAGTAAATTCTTTAGCCATTTCAGCGTAGTTTAGAATGAACCTTCTCAGGAAGTTAGCCTTTCCTTGAAGTTTCTGTATCTGAAGTAAGTTTGATGGTGCAGGAAAATCAAGAATTCCCTATAACTTCAGTGGGTCTATTCAAATTCCTTTTCTTGAGACTATAAATCCTAGTAATCAACTAGAACCAACACAAAACACACATTTGTGTGGATTGAGGTGTATCTTGTAGTGTCGACAGCGTAAGAAAATGGCTCTCAAATGCATCGGGTGATCAATCCGATTTCGTGAATGCACTGGTAAATAATATAGATATGGTTTAAAAATGTGCTTGATGTCGTTGAAAGCATAATCCATTGCTCTCTAAAAATTTTCCCCAGTGTTCTTTAAACCAAACGGAAGTTTCCTATATGAGAATGTGCCCCAGGGAGAAATGAATGTTGTCTTATGTTGGTCATCTAGGTGGATATTGATTTGATTGTAGCCGGAAAATCCATCCATGAACAAAAATATTTTGCATCCACCATAATCGCAATAATCTGGTCGATAAAGGGAGTAGGATAGTTTTCTTGTTAGCCTCTCTAAAATAACAATAATAAATCCAAAATAATTAATTAAATATTCCTAACTCTTGGGTTGTTGGGTTGTTCCTCAAAAGATGGAGTTTGTTTAGGAACTCCTATCTTGGTGGGTTTTTGGTGAGTAATTAACTCAACCAAAAGAGACTAAGATAGCACGGACTATCTTCTCTCATCTATTTAATTGTAAATTAAAATTCTTTTAATAAGAGAGATTACATGAGGAAGCCATGAGGCTTCTGCCTTTTCCGCCAGTATGCCAGTATTTTGTCTAGTTTCATTTTCTGCAATATGTTTTTGAGTTGATTTAATTTGTATCATGTGGTATTGGAGCCTGTGATTAGAGGCCAATCCTTGAAGGCGTGCTGTGAATCACTGAGCAGAGATGTTGCTGTCAGCGCAAAGGAGGTTTTCTGAGAGCTGGTGTGCAGGCGAGTGTGAATGATCCTATAATCTGTGTGGAGCTCAGAGATGTTGCTGAATCCGACATGTGTGGTATGAAATTTGTCTATTTCAAAAGCTGCAAAATCTGTGTGATTTTTTTAAAATTGATTGAGTGAACAACAAAAGAAAAAAAGAAAAAGAGCGTTGTGTATTTTAATTTTTTAAAGCACTTTCATGAACATCGCTTTCTGCGTTTTAAAGTTGAGATCCAGCGTTAAAGAACGGCATTTCTTTCATGGTGACATCGCTTTCTGCAAAGAGTTGAGATCCAGCATTCAGTTATTAATAATAGCAATTGGCATGGATTTCTGTTGATCAATAACAACATTCTAAACAGCGTTTTTCTAAAAGTCCATTTTCTGCATTTGAACATCGATCCTGCACTTTTGGATTCTGCATTTTGAGCAAATCGATGGAATCAAACATTCAAAAAAAAAAGGCGTTCAAACAACATTTCAGATCAAGGCAGCGCTTCAAATCTGTGTTCTGCATTTTCTGAAGAGGATTATGCATCAAACGGCGATTTTGGCATCGACCTCTGGAAAATCGATTCTGCATTTTTCATTCAAATCAATCTGCATTGAAAAATCGACCTGTATTTGTCATCGATCTGTGAAATCGATTCTGGAAAATCAATTCAAACTTTTAGCAATCTAAACAGCGTTCTAAACAGTGTTAAGAAGTGCATTTACAAATCATCTGCTGGTTAAGAAGCGTTAAGAAGCGTTCTAAACAGCGTTAAGAAGTGTGTTTTCAAATCTGCAATGTTTTGAACGGATGTATGTGGTTTTGAAATCTGTGTTTTTAAACAATGTTTTAAAACAGCCTTTGACAGCATATTGAGCCAGCGTTTAAAACTGTCAGCGTTCATTTAGAATCTGCACTTGAAATTTTCCAGCATTTTTACTGATGAACCAGCGTTCAGCCCATTTGTTTTGTGTTTGACATCGTTTGAATCAGCATTTGAAAACAGGAACCAACGTTCAATTGAAGCCGCGTTTTTGAAACCAGCGTCCTCCAGCAATAAGAACCCGCGTTCAAACACCGATTCAAACATTTTACATTCCAAACAGAAATTTTATGAAGTGGTTTCTGACATCGATTCTGCAAAACCAACGTTAAATGTGTTTAACATAAATTTTCTGAAGTGGATTCTGGCATCGATTCTGCAAAACCAGTGTTAAATGTGTCTGACAGCGGCGTTCATTCCAGCGTGTCGTTTCGGCATGCCAGCGTGGCTCAACGGCAATCACATTAGAAAGGCCAACTTCTAAGGATGAACATAACAAGTTGCGTGAAAGATTTGAATGGACCGACGAGGAATCAAACATTATCATCGGTTGTAATGTTTGAATTCAATCTTTAGAGTTGTAATATGTTTGGAATGAGGAGAGATAAGGTGTTTTAATTTTTTGAAGATTGTAATGGGTTGGATTAGCAAGGTGGATTTCCAAAATATTTTAAGAGTACATTTTATGTAATGGAGTGATAAGGTTTTATGTAACGGAGTGATAAGGTTTTAAAGTGTGAATTTTTTTTTTTTTTGGAGCGATAAGTCACTATAGTGAAAAGTGAAAATTTGATTCATTTTTTATAAAGTGAATTTATAATTTTCTTTTTCAGGAGTAATAAGTTGTAATTTGGAGAGATAAGGTGTGAGCAATTAGTGCACATGGTTTTTGAATGCATTTTCTTCCAAAATTTGCGAGTGGCATATTCTCCTTGTTTGAGAAAGCTTCCATGGCAATGTTGTAAAAGATGAAAGGTTGATGATCTCCATACTCAATAAAGACATATTTTTTTTTGGTGTTGATGTGTCCTAGATCCGCCCGAAATTGAATAAGGGGATCTAAGGTACACTATGTGTGTTTGCTGGCGCATGTTTTTTATGGCTTCCTGTTGTTGTTTTTGATCTGTGTCTAGTTGTGACACATTAATAATTTCATCACATACATGAAATTCAATATCAGCAAGCACAACACATAACGAAATAGCTGCAAGATCAACACATGCATTTTCACAAATTGAAGATTATTTACATCAGCATTTTAAATCAACAAGCCAATTCACTTCATCAAGTTCATGTACTTGCACACTCAAAAGTCTACATCAGCATTGTTATACATTATTTTCAGAACTTGTAATCAAATTCACTATGTTATGTTAATCATTAAAAATTCATTGTTAATGAAATTTTAAGAAGACAAGTGAAGTCATTGTTTTAAAGCTTTCTTGGGTGCATTGTCGACAGTGTTCGACACCCTTGATTTACACAAAATCAATTGAGTGCATGAGTTTTTTCAAACAGGCAACAAGTTTACATCTTCTGCAAGCGAGCGTGATTATTCATTCAAGCAATCTGCATCAATTCAGTGCAAAAATCAACACATCAAGCGAGCCAAAGTGAAGTTTATTGCAGCGACCATCAAAAGCAACCAAAAAAGTTCATCTGTGACATCAATCAACCAAGTTGACATCGACATCAAGTGAGCGTGGTTATTCATTCAAGTGAGCGTGCCATCATCAAGTAAAGTCAAGTGAGCGCTTAAACAAACGCGATCATCATCAAGCGAGCGTGAATTCTAGAGTTTAAGCGAGACAATTCTACACTTCTAGCAAGTGTTCCAAGCGAGCGCAGTCAGCAACAAATCATTCAAGTGAGCCTGTCATTCAAGTGAAACAGTTCAAAGAACGACATCTCCGACAAGAGAGCCTGTTTTCAAGTGCGCAAGTTCAGATGGCACAACATATTCAGTTGTTAAACATTATTCACAATTTGATCATCTCCAGTGATGAAGACATGGTGCACGTCAGCAAAGACACTCTTGCTGATCTTTCACGGCATCTACAACAAACACATGAAACTATTGAGTTTCTTCAACTTGAGTCGCAACTTCAAAGGATTGAATTGCAAGAAAAGAATGATACTTTCAAGTGTTTGAACCATCCAGATGATAATTCTTTGCACAATTCAGATGATAAGTCATTCATTCAGCCAGCTTCAAGTGTCGCAGCTGTTCCAGATCCAATTTCTTCCAAGTCCATCATCAGGCCCTGGGAAGAAATTCAGAATAACAAGAATCGACGAGGCTTAGGATATGTCCAAGATGATGCCAACTTACATATTCCTGATTATTCCAAGCCCATTCAGTTCATCAGTGCAGGATTTCTTGAACAGATCCCCTCAGCACATTCAGAGACAGTTGCAGCCAACCAGCAGTGCATGCAACCCAAAGTTGCAGAAAAAGAGAATTCCACACAACCTGAACTTGAGGTCACACCGAAATGTTCTCATTGTCAGAGAACCGGTCATATGGAAGATCAGTGTTTTGATCTCCATCCCTGTAGCCATTGTGGCAAGTGCAATCATTCCTCAGACAAATGTCGCAATCGACACAAATCAGCAAGGTTGAAGATACATTATAAATGGATCGACCCTTGGGAATGGTCATCCACAGTTAAAATATTGCTTCAGTTCTACAACCGCATACAATCACACATTGTGCAGCCCACACTGAAAAGATGATGGTACTATCATACAATTTAATGGGGGAGTCCAATAGTGTAAAACTCCTACACCTGAAGGGGGGGAGTTCAGGAATATTTTATAGAGAAGCGTCTCTCCTTTCAGCTGAAAAAGGGGGAAAATGTTAATGAGATTGACAATGGTTGTCAGACTGAAAGTCTCGACACAACCAGCAAAAGCAGCCAGTGGGCATCTTCAACAGCCAGTGGGCGTCAACCAATTTGCTAGTGGGAATCAACAAAATTGCCAGTGGGCATCAACAACTTTGCCAGTGGGCAATCAACAAAATTGCCAGTGGGCATCAAAAAATTTGCCAGTAGGCAGTCAACAAAATTTCCAGTGGGAATCAACAAATTTTTCCAGTGGGCAGTCGATAGCACAGAAGCAGTGGACAGTTTTCAGCACAGCAAAAGCAACAGTGAGTTGTTTTTGTCATCATCAGCCAGTGGGTTTTGAACAAATTTTGTCAGTGGACAAAGGATGCTGCTTTCATGCAAAGGACAGATGGATCCTTTTGCAACTTGGCACTTGATGAAGTTGTCAAGCAAAAGTTAGACATGAATCAGACATACAGCTGACTCATGGTTTCTTCAGATTGCAGTTTTTCAGCATCCATCTTTGGCGGTTTTTCAGGCAATGTTTTTTGAGGATCAACATGAGAACTTGGAAGATGGTTCCTCATTCTTATTTTGGATTTTTCATTGAAGGGGGGAATGTTAGCCTCTCTAAAATAACAATAATAAATCCAAAATAATTAATTAAATATTCCTAACTCTTGGGTTGTTGGGTTGTTCCTCAAAAGATGGAGTTTGTTTAGGAACTCCTATCTTGGTGGGTTTTTGGTGAGTAATTAACTCAACCAAAAGAGACTGAGATAGCACGGACTATATTCTCTCATCTATTTAAATTGTAAATTAAAATTCTTTTAATAAGATAGATTACATGAAGAAGCCATGAGGCTTCTGCCTTTTCCGCCAGTATGCCAGTGTTTTGTCTAGTTTGGTTTTCTGCAATGTGTTTATGAGTTGATTTAATTTGTATCATGTCTTTTGGAAAAGCCTGATTGACATCCCGATAATCAATGCACACTCTAATGGTTCCTTGTTTTTTCATAACATGAATGATATTGGAAACCCACTCAGTTAGCGGAACATGGTAAATGAAACCAGAACATAAAAGATTTTCAACTTCTGCATTGATGGCAACGGCTTTCTTTGGATGAACAGGACGAAGCCGTTGACGCACCAATTTGACATCAGGATACATATTAATATTGTGTTAAACTATACTAGTACCTATGCCTGGCATTTCCTCGTAAGACCAAGCGAATACGTCACGAAATTCACGAAAAATAGAGTGATATGAATCAAGTTCTGATGGAGAAAAAGATATACCGACATGAATATTTTCTACAATGCCAGGTTTGGTCGAAATATCAATAGAAATCATTTCTTTGATATTTGATAAATTTCGCTCAGAGTTAATTGAGTTAATCGGTAAAGAATTTGAAAAGAAATTTTTTAGGGATGGGTGATATAGTTCACTAAGATTTTTTTATTCATAATCAGGAAGATGGGAATGATGATGATAATATTCCCATGGTTCTCCTTCTGACATCATAGCTTCCAAAATATTTTCATCTGTCAAAAATTTTGAGGAAAATGGATCAGATGGAGTATCAAAATCTAATGAACGATCAACCCAAAAAATCTGCAATGCTGATTTTGGATTTTCCACCCAAGCCAAATAGATTGATTGCTATGCCAGATCAATGGGGCTAGGTGGTAAAACATCATCCAATGTAGAAATATTAGAATCACTTGTACTCTCCCTTAAGCCAGATAAAGTGGAAGAGATCATGTAGCAGGTCTCTATGCTTGCAATTTCTACCGATGTCGTAGGTGGCGGTAATGCAAAGGTTCCCATAAGAGTGGAATCCTTTAAGAGTCCTACACCAATGTTATGAATTTATAGTTAGGGTAAGTAAACAAATGGAATACTTCCAGTTACCTGCGAAGTGGAGGAAAAAAAGGATAATTGATTAATGGCTATGATTGTACCTTTATGTGGAAAGGCAATCATTCTAAAGTATGTAGAAAAAATGGCAGTCATTGCATATACCCATGGTCTTCCGAGTAAACTATTATATTAAAGGGTTATTTTAACAACCTCGACATCAATACTTACTGTTTTTCCCCCTAATTCAACTTGCAGGTTATTGATAATACCATAAGGTTTATATGTTCTTCCATCAAAAGCCTTCAACTTCATTGATGATTGTCATAATTGCAGTGAGCCAAGTGACTTCCAAAATTTTAAAGACAATGCATGTAGATTCTCCCTCATCAATAATAGTGCGATCGACAAGGTGATTGAGAACATTTACTTGTATGGAGAATGCAAATTCTGCTGGTAATTGTGGCACATACCCTATATGATTAAAGACAACAAGATTAGAATCAGTTGGATCAATTCCACCAATGGTTGATAATAAATCTTGCTTTTGGGAGGGACAATTTTGTAATACCTCACGAGTAGACATAGCTAAAGGGGATTGAGCCAAATCTTCAACTATATTATAATTTTTTGCATCTCTTGCTCGAGGATTATATGTCGATTTATGAATTACTCCCTTCGGTGGTTTAGTTGTCAATTCAGGAATAACAGTAGGTGGCACTGATTCATTAGATGGATTTGTTGTTGAGGTAGTAGGTTGATTAGTAGCTGTAGTCTTTATTCTGCGTCGACACCAAAATATCTTATGAAGGTTTTTTGGTGGATAACATCAACACTTGGGAACTAGGAGCTGGATTCGTAGCAACCAAATTTGTGTTCAGATTTGGAAATGGGTCTGTCAACATAGCTGATGCATGAGAAGTATTGATGAATTTTGAGACTTCAGCATGGTGAGGAAAATCCCTAAAAATGTGTTCCTCGTTACAGATTATGCATGGATAACGAATTTTCTGTGGTCCAGATGGTTGATTAGATGATCTTTCCTGTGGGTTAGAAGTTTTCTTTTTCTTTGATTTCCCCTTTTTCTTACCTCCTGGTTTCCTGTCACTTTTTCCTTTGTCAAATGACACGACATTAATTTCAGAAGTAGGAGCAGGATCAAATGTAGTAGTGTGGTGTGTGTTTTCAGTGCCTATCAAGCCGTCTCCGGCATGAGACTCCTTTATTTGAGGAGGAACATTGAAATTAGATCGTGGCACATTAGGGATTTTTTCATAGAGCATGCCAGACTGAGTGTAAATCAAGTCTAAATATTGGGCACAAGCGATAACTTGCTCTTCTGTTACGATGCCACCTTTAGCCACATCCTCAGTTATAGATGGTAACAAGAACTTAATAAACCATTCAGAAAGGAGCTGATCGGGAACACATGTCTTAACCATTCATCGACAACGATGCCATTCATGAATATGTGGGTAGCATTAGTCTGTTTGAAATTTTTCAAGAGTTTCGTTCTAGTTTCGTATCTGATCAGTAACTGGAAATGGGTCAAAAGGATAGTAGCTAAAGCAGTGAAATTGTCGAAAGAAGCTCTAGGTAACTCAATGTACCATTTAGCAGCCTAACCTATGAGATTATGTTGGAAAAGACGTAGTCGAACTGAATCATCATTCAGGGAATTTGATGAACACGATAAATGATAATTCATGACATGAGTTGACGGATTTTCTCTAGGGTTTCCATTGAATTTATAAATATCAGAGGGTAATCTATGAGGTATCACCGGCCACCAAGGAGCATAATTGATAGGATCATTGGTTAACTGGTTTAAATCTAGTAATTCCAAGTTTGCAACAAAAGGCAACTATCTATTAAGGTCAGGTTGAGCATAGCCAGGGTAAGATGGAATTGCTTGGGCAATAGGTCTTTGACCACCAGCATATGGAATTTGCTGTTGATAACCCAGATAGGGGTTTTTTTGCATAGAAAACACTTGAGAATTATGTTGACCAAAACCTGGATATGATACTTGTTGAAATGAAGTTTGAGGCATTTGTGCTTGTGGTTTCCAAGGGGTCTGTCCGCCAATTTTATGACCCAAATTAGTATAAGGTGGATTCGGTTGATATGTATAACCAGGTTGCGTTTGTGACATCCCATAAAATGGTACACCAGCTTGTGAATAAATGATCCCTAATACAGGTTGTTGTAAATTAACCAAAGGATTTTGAGTCAGTGGACCCAACATTTGATGATATTGAGTCGAAGAACTCAACTGATAAGGTTGATGTACAATATTTTGATTCTGTAACAAGGGTATGGATGTACTAACAAGTGGTAATGAAGTGGGTGTAATAGGTTGAACCGATTGATACGAGTGTACAACCGTTTGTGGTTGGATAGGCAGAGTGGGCTGCCATTGACAAACATTCATGTCAACATTAGTTTGACCGAAAAGGGAATGATTACTATCATATTGAGTGACCAAAGGTTTCCTCCCAACATAAGGAGGATAATAAGATGGAAAATAATTTTCTCCAAATGCTGGGAGTCCAGTTGATATGGTACTTAAATTAATTGACCCAAAAGGACAGACTTGATATTGCCCTGATGATGTATGTAATGAATCAAGTCGTTCAGTACTAATGATAGGACTACTAGTTAAAATACCAGATGATGACATTGGAAAAGACCATGAACATGAATATGCACCAAATAAAGTGCCAGACAATGATTTGTAGCCTGTTGGGACCAAAGGGCCACAGTGCAAATATGGCTCTGGTGAGGTCGTGAACATCGACGGAGTAGTGAGGCTAGGAGCTGACGTAATTGGAACAACAAACCCAACCGAAGATGTTAGTTTAGACATGGTTGTGTGACCAAATGTATACCCTCGAAAATCGATGGGAGATTGAATGGCAATAGGATCAACAAAATCATATGGAAACGATCGAGGAAAATACTGGTATAGGTAAAGGCCCCCCCCAAAATGGGTTGGAGTTAAAGGTGTATCGTCTTGTGGGATTTATTCAATCGTAATTAAACCAGGAGGAAGAACTTCACCATCAGGCCAAAAATATATTTCAAACAGTTGACTGTGTGATGTAGGAGTTTCAGTGGCTACAGAAATTTGTGGAGTGACCAAGGTAGGAACAACTTCCGGTTGTTCGACTTCAGGATTCAGATTTTCTGGCAAAGAAGAGACGGGATATGGATCAATTTTTGATTGAAAAGCGTCGGGTCCAAGAGGTATGGTCTCAGAAATTGAATGAATCGTGACCACAGGTAGCTGTGAAGACTCCGTTTCAACAACAGTAAATGAACTGGGATGTGTGGAAACAATTTGAGCTAACTCTGGTTTAAAATATGATGTTTCACTAGAGGTATGAATTGTACTTGATTCAGCAGATCATGATCACCTTCACCTACCAGCAGTAACTTCCAGTGGTAAAGGTGGTTTTAAAGATAATCTACGTGAAAAATGGGGGATAGGATATTGTTCTTCCATGATTACTGATTTATTTTAACCAAAAAATAAATAAAAAAAGAGAGGGTAATGCTAGGCAAAAGGGTTTATCCAAAAACTGTGAACTGCAGAATACCTCCTGGCAAACCAAGAAGTATGGGTAGGTAATCTCCCCGAATGCTGTGTTTGGTGTATCACAATTTCAAGGTGGCCAACTCAGTTCACTATGGATGGATAGCACCTAAAATTTTTCCTCCCAAATATGCCCGAAGGTACGTGGAGGCCCAAGTTCGTATTAGCACTATCTGATGCGAAATCGCATGGTCAGAGTACCCCTTTATACTTATCGTACTGTAACACTACCCGATATACCCGAAAGTACGTGGACGAGCTATGATATACTTACGTACATGGAGTGAGGTATCACACTGAGAATGTATCGTAGATAAGTTAACGATAGCTGCTATGTTTTACGACGCCAGAACACGTCTCTAGCCTAGACCTCCTAAATGTTATCGTTATGGTTCCAATGCGTTGTTAAGTAAATTGAGATTTATTTTATGCTAATCTTGCTTAATAATTTTCCTTTCAAAGGTTCAGTGCAATGATGTATATGCAATTCCTAAAATGCAAGCTAAGAATGATAAACAAACTTTCACTTTCATCTTCTTCAATGAAGAACCTAGCTACTAAGGGAAGAGAGCAAATAGTTTGTGAGCAAACAAATCAATGAAAAAAAACAAAATCAATGAATCACAAACTAGATGCAGATTTCCTAATGTTCCTTTTGCAAAACACACACAATCCTACATGCAAATGCAAGTTTTTATTTTCAGTTTCCTTAATGTTATGAATGCATAAAAGAAACTACGTGCACTAGATCAATAATTCAAATGCCTTTGACTTTCGAGAAGTGAAGAATACAAACAACAATTTTTCTTTTGAAGGAAAAATGAGGATTTCAACAACAATTTATCCTATCAAGGAAATGAAGATTTTATGACAATTTCCTATTTCGAAAGAAAATGATTTTTAATGTGACCATAAAAATACTTTGAAATCAACTTGTCAATGATAAAGAAAAACTTTTTTTAAACAAACATTGGACAAATTTTCAGCCAAAGGAGGAAGAAGTATATAGATTCACTGGTCAATTGAGCATCAAACTTTTCATAACACAGCAGCAAACAAAAATGAAGCAAGTTGCAAAGTCAAATTCAAAGGAATTTGGTCACTTTCAGGAGTCAACACAGTCTCCAAGGGGAGACAATGCTCTGCAAAGAACTGTGTCCAGTCGAAGGGTGCGTTGGGCGCAGTATACAAAGAGAAAAACTATTGTTTAACTCACTTTCTTTGCAAATTAAGCTCTGAAAAGGTTTAATATTTATGTGTAACAGCTACTGGGTGGATAAACAAAGAAAATCAGAGGCTAAAACACCTAGAACTAAGAGAAATTCTCCCCAGTGGAGTCGCAAATTTGTTGGGCCAGAATTATAAATTACGGATAAATCACACTTCCCTAGACAGGTGCTAGTTTAGAACAATAGGTGAAAGAATATACGACTATTTCTCCTAACTCACAACAGATACATAGAGAAGATTGGAGGCTTACTTGTTTAGTTGCTTCCAAATGACTCCTTTTGTCGCTTCCGTTGCAGTTTCAAATTCAAGTGGTTTGTGAGTTGAATGCTTCCTACAAGAAAGAACACTAAAACAACAGAATATGCAATAATATAGATATATATTCAATCTAGTTAGCTAAATCAGTAAAGCATAAACCCTATACATCAACCAAGATCTTACAATATGGAAAATCAAAGCCAATACAAATGTATATAGGGAAAAATAAGCAGTACTCTTTATTGATGATAGAAGGAGAAGATACAACTTAGTGACTGATTTGAAGTAACCTTCCAGCAACGTTCCCAAGCCACATCACAGTATAAATCTCTCCAGCAGCAGCTTCAAAAATCTAGCTCTCAATTGACAATTCTTCAATATTTCTCTACTCAAATTCTTCCTTCTCAAGCACTTAGATCTATGGTAAATTTATAGATGAACTGTAGGTTGTTTTGAAATCAATAACTTTCCAAAAATAAGAAATACATGTTTCCAGTCATGTAGATGTCAAATGGACTGTTGAAGAGGTAAATCCCCTCTGCAGACAGAGGCGATCCCTACTAGCCCAGAACGGGTCTAGCAACAATCATCAAATGCTATAGCGCAAGTTCCTAATTTCGAATAAACAGACCAACGATGGAGGCCTACCTGGAGTCCAGTGCTATGATTCGTAGAAGAGACAGCGTTCCCGTTCCTCAGCCTCGGCAGATCACGATCCCCGCGATCTTCGTGAATGGATACCTGCACATGCAAGAAACAACACGAATACAAGCATAAAATCCAGAATATGCAACTATATATCAGTCAGAAAGGGTATAACTCATCATTATCATAAGTGAAAAATAGAGTGGAACCATAACCAGTAGTCATTCATTAATAAGAAATCGAAAGAGAGTACAACCAATGTTCTGACGCTGAGGTCTCCTTCGGAGGGGTCTCCAATCGTACACGTCTCGCAAAGCCTGCCAGGGATGGGACAAGCCTCTTGACGATAGTCTCCTTGCTTGAGTTGGCCTTAAGGGAAGAATGAGGGCTCTTGCAGCATTAAGGCTCTTGGGAATTTGAGAACTTGGAGATTCAAAACTTGGGCACTTCAAGACTAGCTTGCAATGGCAATGGGCAAGCTTTTATAGATGGATGAAGGGGAGTTGGGATCCCTATAATTGTGAGATTGGCCCTATCATCAAGGAATCTTCCATGAGAGGTGGCAAACCACTTCCTCTCTATGGAAATCCATAGCCTAACCTCCCAACTCAAGATAGAAATCAGTCCAGGAATTTGTTAGGATGAAACTTCCGCCTTCTTATTTTAAAAAACACTCCTTAAATTGGCTGGCGCGACTGCGACTCTGGGACAGAGCGCCAGTTGGCACGACCTCTTTGTAGGATTTTCCTCATTGGCGCGAGTGATGAACTGGCTACCCGCGCCAATGCAAAAAGGGATGTTTTTATGGTTTTTTGCAAGGAGATGTCTTTAGGGAAATTGAAGCTCATGTTTAGAGGAATGCAATGATAATGGTTTCAAGGCATGACATTTCTCACAGGTCACATAATGGGCCCTCCAATGTGCGGGACGGGGAATGGTAGGGACGGTGACAAATTACTGTGTAACAGATGCCCCCTAAAGCATGAGGCCCGAGAGAGAGAGAGAGGGGTGAAATGCTTTACGAGAACATGTTCAACTGAAGGCCCGCCGTCGGAAAACCTGCGCAGAAAGATACAACTGAAATCTCAAGTACATGATGTATATATATGGTATGGACGCAGCCATCTGAAACAGAGTATACGATAATCTGGATCCAGGGTATGGACGCAGCCATCCAACTAAGATCAAACAAATAGACTCAGGTATGGTCGCAGCCATCCAATCAGTGAGTCATGTACATAATGATAATAATCCACAATCGCAGCCTGGATTACAACAGACACAATCCAGGGTCTTGCGCTCCATCTCGACCCAACAGAGTACAATTTCAAGCATGCGAATATGTGAGCTGAAGTCGAACATGCAAGAACATCGTCTGATTACCAGCCAATGATGAAAGCTGTTAACAGACGCGAGAGAAACCACCAATAATGACAATGGTCCTCAAGGTACTACGGGTACAATCTACGGCGTGTGAATAAATGAGTTGACGTCGAACACCCGCAGAATCATTCGATCGGAAGTCAATGATGTAAACTTCACGTCGAATGCGACGAACTTGCCATTGAGGCATGCAGGCTCCAAGGTACCATCAGGAGTCTCTAGACCAACTTCTTGGATAATGAGTTGAAGTCGACAGGAAGTGACCTTGATCGAAGGTGGGCCATAATGATTCCCACATCATCGACACGAGACAGAGGAACATAATGTTTTTGTTGTGAATCAGGATCGTATGAGAAACAGAGGAAGGTTGATATTTGCAGAGGTCAACTTCTCTTGAACATATTGACGGCATGACAGTGGATTTGGCAGTATTTGACATCAACGGATCAGAGGTCATGGTGACGAGGCAATGAGCAGAGGAGAGGTCAAAAAGGATTATCCAAACCCACGGAGGCAAAGTGAAAAAATGAGATGAGATTTCCCCAACCCGACACGAATGCAGACAAGTGCCATGTTCAAGAGCGACATACTGCCGACGACAACGACGATGGTTCCATTTTTCCCCCACCATTTTTGGCGAGTACCCCAATTATTTTTGATAACAAGCTTGAAGGGGATAGCATATTCTTGTAATATAAGTCCGCCCTTCGGGCGAATCCATCCTAGTGCATTTAACGAGTCCTAGGAAGGAGGAACTCGGAGAACGTCATTTCGACTGGATCCGATGTCATCAGGGTTTAACGAGTCTGACAAAGGGAGAACTCGGCGTCTTTTCATGTTTAGAGAGTTTGAAAAGGCAGCAGAAAAGTAAACTCCAAAGGTCCCTTTTCGTAAATAGTTCCTCAGATCCGAAAAGGTAGAAAACAATATCCGAGAAAACCTCCTAGTCGCAATAGGCTAGGGTATTCCTTTTTCGTAAATAATCCATCCCAGCCCGAAAAAGGGGTAAAATTATACTGGGTAGGTGTCGTTTCGCAGCTACTTTAACGAGATCGAAACGACAAGGGCCTCGGCAATCTTTTCATGTTTAGAGAGTCAGAAAAGAGCTGAAAGATGACTCCAAAGTGACTTTTTTGTGTTTTTACCGAGTCCGAAAAAGTATAAAATACAACTCGTTTCGCCGTTTATGTTGCAAAAAAACCTGTTGCTGCACAGAAAGGCAAGTGTAAAATCCATTTTCGACAAAACATACGAAATTTTAATGAAAAAATGACTTTTTAAACCTAAATAGAGCTCAAAAAGTTATAAATAAGTCTAAATGGTAAAAATAAAATTACTTTTACTTTTTACCTGAGTGAAGAGCAACATTGGTCCATTTACTGTGCAAACTTCTGGTGGCGATTACGACCGATCCGGGCTACCATTCAGAGTTCCGTCAGTTCCAGGTAAAAGGCGCTTCCTCATACTTCATTTCAATCCGTTTTTTAATAGTTTTCCATCATGCAATAGACTTATGTGGCAACTTTTTGAATTTTTAGGGCTCCGCTCATTGGCGCGGGTATCGGGCACGGACCCGTGCCAATGGGATTTTATATGCAAAAGGCTCGCGCCAACTGGCGCGATTGTTCCTAAAACAGCCGTGCCAGCGGCCGAACCCAATTTTCCGCCTAAAAATTCGACATTTTGATCAATTTGAATGAATTTTGAAGCTCAACAGAGATCTAATTAAAGGTTTGTGACCATGTTGATGCAGGAAACTGAGAAAAATGGTGATTGAGTGGAAAGAAAGAGAGCATGGGGAAGAGGACGAAATGGCCATGGAAAATGAGGCCTGCTTGAATGCCCTCAGAAACTGTGGGCTCAAGAAATTCTTCCTGACACCTTGTTTACGAGCTCAACCTGAGCTACTTCAGTACCTGGTGAGCATTTGGGATGAACAAGAACAAGTATTCAAGCTACGAGACCAGGTGTTAGAACTGGACGTTTCTGATGTGTACTTCATAACCGGACTGTCGCGCAGAGGTCCGGTACCCATACTGACAGGGAGCAGACCGTCGGGTGAGAAAATGGAGGAAGTGATGGCACGAGTGTGCCCATGGGCAGAAATGGGATCAGGGAGTAAAAAGGTGGATATCCATACTATACCCGATCTGGCACTACGAGTAGTGCTGCATACCATCACGCAGGCTGCAGGATCGCAGGCACCGCACGAAGCGACAAAAGCCCAACTCTTACTGGCTTCAGAGTGCATGAGTCCCATACTGTTTGACTGGGCCACAGCAATAATGATCAACATCAAGAGATAGTTGACGAGATGCAAACAAGCCAAGCTGAAGCAGTTTGGCTATGGGTCCATCCTGGTATCGTTCATTCTGGAACGATTACCAATCTTCCAGGGCCAAGGGGCCGTTGTAGTGGAGCCGATACCACGAGAGCCGAGAATGGCTCGCTGGGCAGCACTGATGCCCAGAGCAGGAGGAGGCCAACAGATGTCCTGGAGGCCAGAGTTTTTTAGGTGGTTGCGGCGCCAGTTGATTGTATTTGAGGATTGGCCTTATGCCAGGACAGACTTCACTGGAGACCCAGATCTCCCACTGCCGGAGGGAGAGGTTTGGGACGAAGAGCTGGGTATGATCTGTTTTTATTTTTTATGTTTTATGATTTTTTGTTAATACATGTCCGTTCTGACAGCAGTTACATGTGTATGCAGATGTTGGCCTAGAGAGACCAGTCGGGATGTCTCCTATCGCACGGAGAACTCAGCGCACAGTCGATCCTCATGAGGAGGGCGCGGAAGGAGGAGAGTTGGTTCAGAACCTCGAGGGGATTGCCCGAGGGATTTTGGATTACGCCCGGTTGGCGGATGTACCGTTATCATATCAGAGACATACAGTGGGAGTGCCTAATTGCCTCCACCGTCTACTGAGACGCCTAATGCGTGCAGTGACTTGTTATCATGAGCACCACGCAGACTAGCCTCTTAGGGTTTTATTTCATGCATATTTTTGAGAGACGTGTCGTCTCCGGATGTAATAAGACGAACATGTATATTTTTTGATCTTATGCGACGCACACTATGTAAACATTTCGATATCTATATATATACATATCTATTTCTGGATGGATTATCCTTTTACATGTTATGATGATTTACAAATTGCGTAAATGTTTATCTAACACCAAATTAGCTACTGCATCTGTTAATGTATTCATGTGCCTGGGTATATGCTTATATGTAATATAGTCAAAATTTCTTTCCAGTAAACGAATACGCAGATACAGACGTAAAATGGATGGGTTTCTGACCGAATAATGACCGTTCAGTTGTAATACCACAAGTTGTGAGTCTAGATACACAAGCAATTCACAGATACCAAGGTTTACAGCCTCAGTTAATAATTCTAATACAGCACTATATTCCGCGATGTTATTTGTAGTATGTCCCAGACACACACCTTGCAGGTTGACCAACTCACCAGCAGGATCGTAGATTACCCAGGCTGCTGAAGACAGATTCCTGGTACTACGGGAGGCACCATCTGCGAACCCAAAAAATGGATTGATGGACATCTGCACAATCAGGAAGACCCAATCAGCAGAAATATGTTTACACTGCACACCACACCACACATGCACACAAATGAATAAACACACCTATGTAAACACACCACACAAAAAATGACTTTAAGCGTAGTATTTCTTTAGGTACATCCCATTCCTGGGCTGCGCCAGCGGAACTCCTTCATAATCTATAAGTTCATAGGCTCCATTCTTTAATACACGTTTAACTATATAGGGCCCATGCCACATGGGTTGGAACTTCCCCGCCCCAAGCTTATCGTGTGCTTGATCATACAGGAGGACAAGGTCCCCTTCAATGAAGGAGCGTGGTGAAACCGATTGATCGAAGTGAGATTTGACTCGCTTCTTTTGTGCCTCAATGACTAAGGTAGCTAAGCGGCGAGTTTCATCTAACCGTTCCAGATACAGGAGACGATCTTCTTCAGCAGAAGTGTCAGGTAGAAGTTCTACAACTAATTTCAAAGAAGGAATCTCGCATTCAACCGGAAGAGTGGCTTATAGACCGTACACCAGTTGAAATGGTGTGAATCCAGTCGCACTCTTAGCAGACATTCGGTAAGCCCAAAGAGCCGAGAACAGTTGGAGGTTCCAATTTGATTTATGAATTCCAACTGTTTGTTGGAGCATGGTGACCAAAACCTTGTTCACTGCTTCAACCTAGCCGTTTTCCTGAGGGTAATATGGTGTTGAGCTATCGTGATGTAAGCCCAACCTCGATGTCAGCTCGGCCATCATATAATCTCGAAAATGAGTACCGTGCTCAGTAACGATGGCCTGAGGAACCCCAAAACATGCGATGATGTGGTTGAAGATGAATTGAGCAGTTGTTTTGTCGTCGGCTGCAAGTGTAGGCATCGCTTCAGCCCACTTGGTGAAGTAGTCGACAGCTACGATAATATATGCATGCCCCCCGGCCGAATGAGGGTTACACGTCATAAAATCCACGCCCCATTTTGGAAACGGGCCAACGGTAACAACAGGATGAAAAGGAAGAGGTGGCGTGTGCATCTTGTGCTGAAACACCTGGCACGCGTGACATTTTCGGACTGCCGTAATACAGTCCTTAAATATTGACGACCAGAAGTATCCCGTTCGAAAAATATTTTGAGCAGTAGCATATCCAGACATATGTCCACCACAGGCACCACTGTGGTAGTCGTTGAGGGCCTTTTCAGCCTCTTCCAAGGTAAGGCACCGACGGAGCACCGAATCTACTCCAACATGGTATAAAGTATCCCCTACAATGCGGTATGGTTGATACTGATGCCGAATTCGACGTTGGGCATCTTTAGTCAACTCAGACCGAAATGTGGAGGTCTGAAGATACACGAATATGTCGCCATACCAAGGGTCGTGAGTACTGATGAGGAAAAGAGTTTCGTCCGATATATGGTCTTTAGAGTGTGAAGGAGCGGAGTCTGTAGGGAGAGAGCATATAAGATCCGTGAAAACAAGTGACTTCGTTGACTTAGCGATAGTGAACTCTAAGTCAAACTCCTGCAGGACAACAATCCATTTGGAATATTTTTCCCCCAGCAATTGTCTAGAGAGAATATATGTCATGGGGTTGCAATCCAAAACCACTGTTATCGTGCGCAGCAGGATGTAATGGCGAAAGCGCTGCACAACGTGTACGGCGGCTAAAGCCAACTTCTCGACATGAGCATAACGTGTTTCTATATCGAGAAGGTTTCGTGATAGATAATAAACGACATGTTCATTACCATCATCATCATCCTGCACCAGAACCATAGCAATGGTGCTAAACGCGGCGGCGAGATACAAAGTGAAATCACGATGATAGTCTGGAGGACGAAGCAAAGGAGCATTAACCAATAATGTCTTTAGCTTCTCAAAGGATTGCTGAGCAATTTCATCCCAGCAGAAGGGAACATTCTGCTTTAATATGCGTGTGAATCCTTTGGCCACCTCAGCGTAGTTCGGGATAAAGCATCGAAGGAATTTTGCTTTTCCCTGTAGACTCTGCAACTGATATAACGAGGAGGGTGATGGGAGGTTGATGATAGCCTAGAATTTTAAAGGGTCAAGGCGAATTCCATCTTTGGAGACTATGAATCCCAAAAGATGGCCAGAATCCACGCCGAAGACGCACTTATGAGGATTGAGCCTAATATTGTAGCGCCTACAGCGAAGGAAAATCTGGCAGAGGTGTTCAGGGTGATCCTCTCGTCTAGCTGAATGAGATGGCAAGTCGTCCAGATAGGGCTGAACGATATGGTGAATGTCATGGAAAGCATAAGACATTGCCCGCTGAAAAGTGGCTCCAGCGTTCTTCAAGCTGAACGGGAGCTTTTTATACACGAAAGTACCCCACGGACAGATGAATGTGGTCTTGTGTTGATCCTCAGGTGCAATATTGATCAGATTTTACCCTGAGAAACCGTCCATCAAGGAATAAATATCACTTCCGGCACATTCATCGATAATCTGGTCAATGAATGGAGTGGGATAGTTATCTTTTGGACAGGCGCGATTAATGTCGCGGTAATCAACACAGACCCTAATAGTACCCTGCTTTTTATCGACAGGGACAATGTTAGACACCCATTTTGTGAGGGGGATGGAATAAATAAAGCCTGCGTTCAGAAGTTTTTCAACTTCTGCCTTAATTGCAACGGCTTTCTGAGGATGCATGGGGCATAAGTGTTGGCGCACGGGCTTCGCACTAGGATAGGTTGGAATCTCATGCACTACGATACTAGGATCAATCCCCGGAATTTCCTCATAGGAACAGACGAACACATCTCTGAATTTTTTAAAAATATCAGTATAGACTTGAATCTCATCGGGAGAACAAGTCACTCCCACGTGAATATTCTCAACGACCCCCGGTTTAACGGAGATGTTGATCGGGATGGTTTGAGTGATGTTACTCAGGTTGCCTTCCGAAAAAACCTCGTGCGTCAAGATGGGCATTTGAAGAGGAGGGGTAGGAACCTGAGAAGCATAACGCTCCAGACAGTCAATCATTGCCCCCAAGCTAGGCATAAAAGAGGAGCGATGATGTCCATCGCCCCAAGGCAGCTCCTCAAGAGACATAGTTTCAATGCTGGCTTCATCGGAAGGAAAAGTCTCTTTGAGAGGATCAGGTGAATCGGCCTGACCAAGCCAGGGGGATTGAGAGTAGACGTCGAGAGCCATGCTCAAAGGAGCATGCTGAGGAGGTGGAGGATTATATGCAGCAACAATTTCACAGTAGCTGATCTCTACTCGATTCAAGGGCATGGATTCTCCAAACTCAAACACCTGCTCAGGCGTAGGAATACACCCGGGGTCATCGGACCTGGAAATCATGTTAACTTGAGCGGTGTGCGGTGGTGGTGCGGGAAAGATACCCATGAGGATAGGGTCTTTGAAGAGACCAGGTCCTACACTGTCAGGGGGATTCGGAATCTGATCCACGTATGGTACGTTTTTCTCGGAGGTAGAGGTGAAGAAGGACAACTAATCCACCGTGACAATTTTTCCCTCGTGAGGGAACTTAAGAAGTCGAAAGATGGTGGACAACACGCATAGCATGGCATGAGTCCAACTGCAGCCAAGAAGTTTATTGTAGTTGAGCCTGGCATCAACCACTTCTACTTCCACGTTGACAGTCTTCCCCTGTAGAGTGATCGCTAAACTCTCGAGAACACCCAAGGGTTTGGATTCCCGACCATCAAATGCCTCGAGGGCATTGGGAGAGGACGCAAGGGCTGGAGAGCCAATGGCCTTCCATCAATCGGATGACATAACGCAGGTAGAAGCACCTTCATCCACCACGGCCCTATGAATGTTCAGACCGTTAATCCCAACTTGAATAACAAGAGCGATTTGATGTGGAAGTCGGGGAGTAAAATTCTCTAAATCGAAGGTCAGAAGACTCGAATCGGCGGGATCAATGCCCCCGATTGTAGACAATAAAGCCTTTCATTGCGAAGGACAACTTTGAAGAACTTCTAGTGCAGACATAGTAGAGGGTGCCTGTGCCAAATCCTCAACAATGTTGTAATGTTGAGCAGCATGAGCATTTGGATTATAAGAAGATCTTCGTAAGACACCTTTAGAAGGTGGCTTCACAACGGGTTCAGGAGTAGGATTCTTGATTTCCAACGAATCGGAGACAATTGGGGGAGGCGGTCCATCTGCAACGGCCTTCCCGGGTGCCTGCCGTGACTCGTTGTAATCCTTCGAACGCGTAGCGACAGAGATAGGTGCAGCAACCTTCATCATGAAAACTTGGGACCCAAATGGTGTAGATAGTGACGGCTGTTCAACCATCTGGGTCTGTTGAGACGGGAATGGCTCTTTTAGAACTGTCGGAGTCCCTTTAGAGCCCTTGAGAAGTTTAATAACCTTGGATCGTCATGGACAATCCTTATTATAATGGTCACCTTCACAAATGAGGCAAGGGTACTTCGGTTTACGCTGAGAACTATCCTCAGTGCGAGATTTAGATTCTGGCTTTAGGGCATCAGATTTAGATTTTCCTTTTCCCTTCTTTTTCCCTTCGGAATTTTTCTCCGTAGGATTGGTCTGAATGGCATTCACTTCCGCGGTTTTGCCAGAATCAGACGAGGTGGGATTAGCAGGAGCATTGTTGGAAGAATTAGACTTCTGCTTCCCATTCAAATATTTCTTCGAATTCTGAGAGATAGAACCAATGACACCATCCACCGCAGGGGTAGGCGGAGCCTTAGAGGTTCCGGACCGCGGGGCATCAGGAAAGATATCATAAAGCGTGCCGGACTGAGAATACACAAGATCTAGATATTGGGCATGCGCAATGGCTTGTTCCTCCGTCACACACGCTCCCATCGCAATATCTTGAGCGATTTTATTCACGAAGGAAGTGGTGAACTAGTGAGTTAGTATCTGATCAGGTATGTGAAACTTGATCAGTCTACGATGGCGCCGCCACTCATGAATGTGATCAGAGATGTGAGTGGCATTATCCTGCTTCAGAGAAGTTAGGAGGTGCGTCCCGGCTTCATAACGAACTGGTAACTGAAAGTGCGTGAGGAAAGCCATGGCTAAAGAATTGAAATCTTGGAAAATTCCATGGGATAACTCTATGTACCACTTAGCAGCATCTCTAGTTAAATTACGCTGGAAGAGGCGCAGATGAATCGAATCGTCGACCCAAGAGTTAGACGAACACCAAAGATGATACGTCATCACATGTGCCTAGGGGTCCTCTCCAGCTTTTCCCTCAAACATGGGGCAATCACCTGGTATCTTGGTAGGAACCGGAGGCCAATACGAATTATGTAAAATCAGATCATTGGTCAATTTTGAAACATCTAGCAACTCCAAGGTGGCCAAGAACGGCAATGGCAGATTAACCGACATGCCAGGCCCGAGATGAGGACCGTTACCTGTACTCCACAATGGTTTTGAATATCCTTGCCCCCATGGGTTCTGTCCCATAGGATTCTGACCATAGGGGGTGTAGGTCATATAACCAGAATGATTTGGATGCTGGTAACCAGAGTGTGGGGCTTGATAACCAGAGTACGGACCTTGATTATGTGTCGGCCCGGTGTAAGCAGCATTTGGATTTGGCTGCTGAGTGTAGGTAAAATCAGGTGGAGGAGGATAATACTGAGAGCCTTTAGGGTGTTTATAGTTCGGTTAAGATTGACCATGAGGATAATAACTGCCCTAAGGGTGATTCGGCTGCTGGAAATTGGAACCCTGTTGAGCTTGATAATTAGGGCGCAACTGTTGATTCGGCTGTAGCATCGAATGAATTGTTTGCTGGAAAGGGTTAATAGAATGATCGGGCTTCCCTGAGTGAACAGGTTGAACCGACTAAGAGGGTTGCCTTGAATGAACAGGTTGACCCGGATAAACAGGCGGTGCCGGTTGCACAAGCTGACCTGGTTGTGAAGGAGCCCCAGGTTGTACCGGATGGGCCGGTTGGCCTGGAGGCAAAACACCAGGTTGTGCCGGATGGGCCGGTTGGCCTGGTGGAGGAACAGGGCCAGGTGGTTGCTGGAAACTGGTTTGACCTAAAGCGGAACCATAGGGTGGTCCCGGCTGATATGCAACGTTAAAAAAAACAGGATACTGAGGTTGCATTGGTAGAGAAGGCTGGATTTTCCCCCCAGGACCATAGACCGGTCCTGGTTGATACCCCGGCTGAGGCTGAATAGGTTGATCGGAAGGGCAATAATACTGTCCTTACAGACCATATGATGGCCCTTGCTGGCCCGCAGGATAGGCTTGGATGGTCTGCCCCTGTGGGTCATAATGATAGCCAGGTTGGCCCGAAGGTTGTCCTTGGAAAGGTTGCCCTTGCGGGTTATAAGCCTGGTTATAAGGTAAACCTTGAGCATGGAGGTAAGCCTCAGGAGCGGGCAGACGTAAAATGTCCCCGTGCTCATCATACTAACCTAGAAAATCATACACGGGTGTACCATCCTGTGCATAGTGCGAAAAATAAGAGCGGTTGGGATCTTGGGAGGATGGTCCAACCTCAGGGTTCGGCTGCTGCGGAGACAACCGATTCTCCTCCGGAGAGATGTTCTCCGGTATAGCAGTCGCTAGATAGATATCTTCAGGATTTGGCATAGCCCTGGCAGAGGGTGTTATGACAATAGGAGAAGAGGCGGCCACACAAACAGTGGGCCAAATGGGTACAGAAGTAACGGGCGTCTGAGGAGACACCCCAGGTGAAGGAGCAGCTGGCCTCGGAGAAGGAGCTGACACTCCCATAGAGGCTGCGGCAAAAATGATCTGACCCAAAGAGCTATACCCCGGTGGTAAAGAGGGACTTTCTGTTGACATGTCAGCCAGTTCAGAGTTGTCTCCCAGAAACAATCTTCGTGGGAAGAGCTGATAGTCTTCACCAGACGTTGGGATTTCCTCACCAGAATCACTCATGGTTGAGCCCGCCGCTAGATCTCGTAAGAGACAGCGAGGACTGGGAGGAAATACAGCAGCAATAAAAGGCGAACCCAATGTAAGAGAAAGGAAATCAGCTCCTAATCTCAATTTAGACACAAGGTCCGAAAAGGGCCAATCAAACTCAATTGGTCCCCCAAAGGGTTGCTCAGAAAGAACCGGTCCCCCGTCAGGAAACTCGGAAACAATGGGCTGCTATGGTTTAGAAGAGGATTGTGACACCTCTGAAGAGTCGTCTGTGTAAGGACTACCAGTAGACGAAACAGAAGGTTCCGCCACCGTGGCAAACGACAACAGAAAAAAGAACAAACACACACACGGGCTGAAAAAGAGTCAAGACACACGATCAAACGATCAAAAAAAAAAATCTAAGAGGGCGTGTAATTGTGGGTGATTAATTTTTACCACATTGAAAAATAAGAAACTTCACCATTTCATGTTTTAAGAGTCGAGAAACGATAAAAAGGTGACTCTATCTCTTTCAGATTTGACACAAGCATGAAAGGACAAGCGCTTGGCGATCTTTTCAAATTTAGGGAGTCAGAAAATATCAAATGACTGCTCAGGAATACTAGGCAAAAGGGTGTACCAAATAACCGTGAACTGCAATATAGAACTTGGTTTCAAAAATGAAAGAGAAATCAACCAAGGACTTTCCGTACGTGCAGGCAATCTCCCCGAATGCTGTGTCTGGTGTATCACGAGTATAGCGCAGCAAAATCAGCTTCCTATGGATAAAGGATTAAAACCTAGAGGGGTCTCCCTTTATATACACGACAGTACGGGGAGCACAAGTCCGTACTAGTGCTGTCTAAAGCCAAAAGGCGAACGAAAGCTACTAGGTTTAAAGATGCCGGAACACGTCTCTAGCCTAGACCTCTAAATGTGTTTCGTTAGATTTCAATGCTGCCTTAGTGTAAATTGAATATATTTTAAAGTTTTTCTTCAATTACGTTTCAGTTTTCAGGCCCTAACGAATGTGTTGTCTCAAAAATCTCCTAAATGCAGAATCACATGCCACAGTACATCATTTCGTTCGATGAAAACTAGCTACAGAAGAGTTGAGAGTTTTTACACAAACAAAATGATCGAAAGACAATCAATGATATCTCTAATGCAACTAATGAAAACAAAACTTTTCATTCAAATCACTAAATACTAGTAAAATCGAAAAGATTTCAATTTACACTAATCAACAAAAGCAAAAGAGATTTTTGTATTTTCAATGTTTGATAGCTAGATGCACTAAAAAAACCGAAAACAAAAGAGAAGCAATTTGAGAAACGATATTAAGAGAGCGAAAACAAACAAATTTCACTCAATGGCACAAACAATCAAATCTCAAATCGACCAAAGTCTCTCAAAACCAAGAAAAAGCCTGAAAGGCTCCAATGGACCGTGTAATCTAGGCCCAAAGCAAGACCAAACAAAATTTGAATGAAGAGCAAGACAATCACCCAAAAATCGCAATGAAACGGTGAACAACCACTAAGAGAATGTGGAGGAGCAATCAGGGCATTTACTGGACTAACAAAACACCAAAACTCCTAAGGAGGGCTCGATACACAAAGCCACTAGATGCCTTAGGGCTTAAAACGTGAAATCGATGGAGAAAAGCAAACAACCAAAGGACGAAGGCAAAATCCCAGTCAAACAGGACTCCAACACACTCAGGTAGCTGAAAAACCAAAAAGAAAAACACTGACCAGACCCAGAGAGTTCAAAACTGAGAAAACCCTAATTCCTCACAGGAGTGGCGTGACTGTGAGGTTGTAACTGGCACCAGAAAGCAATTGGCGTGGGTAATACAAAAGCAACATGCGCCAATTGGCGCCACTGTCAAGCTAAAAAGTGCGCCAGCCGAGTTCCTTAGCCAAAAATAAAAAAGAACTACTCCAGAAGCAGATCAATGATATCCAAGAAAACCAAGAAGCAAAAAACAACAAAATAACCCAGCCCAGAAGGCTAACCAAGCAAGGAAAACCACGAAACAATCAAAACGAGACAATCAAAACTAGACGGTCCCCAGCGGAGTCGCCAAATTGTTGAAGAGGTAAATCCCCTCTGCGGACAGAGGCGATCCCTACTAGCCCAGAACGGGTATAGCAACAATCATCAAATGCTATAGCGCAAGTTCTTAATTGCAAATAAACAGACCAACGATGGAGGCCTACCTGGAGTCCAGTGCTATGATTCGTAGAAGAGACAGCATTCTCGTTCCTCAGCCTCGGCAGATCACGATCCCCACGATCTCTGTGAATGGATACCTACACATGCAATAAACAACACGAATACAAGCATAAAATCTAGAATACGCAACTGTATATCAGTCAGAAAGGGTATAACTCATCATTATCATAAGTGAAAAACAGAGTGGAACCATAACTAGTACTCATTCATTAATAAGCAATCGAAAGAGAGTACAACCAATGTTCTGACGTTGAGGTCTCCTTCAGAGGGGTCTCCAGTCGTACACGCCTCGCAAAGCCTGCTAGGGATGGGACAAGCCTCTCTTAGAGTCTCTCGATGATAGTCTCCTTGCTTGAGTTGGCCTTAAGGGAAGAATGAGGGCTCTTGCAGCGTTAAGGCTCTTGGGAATTTGAGAACTTGGAGATTCAAAACTTGGGCACTTCAAGACTAGCTTACAATGGCAATAGGCAAGCTTTTATAGATGGAGGAAGGGGAGTTTGGATCCCTATAATTGTGGGATTGGCCCTATCATCAAGGAAGCTTCCATGAGAGGTGGCAAACCACTTCCTCTCTATGGAAATTCGTAGCCAAATCTCCCAACTCAAGATAGAAATCAGTCCAGGAATTTGTTAGGATGAAACTTCCACCTTCTTATTTTAAAAAACACTCCTTAAATTGGCTGGCGCGACTGCAACTGTAGGACAGAGCGCCAGTTGGCGCGGCCTCTTTGTAGGATATTTCTCATTGGCGCGAGTGTTGAACTGGCTACCCGCGCCAATGCAAAAAGGGATGCTTTTATGGTTTTTTGCAAGGATATGTCTTCAGGGCAATTAAAGATCATGTTTAGAGGAATCCAATGATAATGGTTTCAAGGCATGACATTGCTCACAGGTCACAGAATGGGCCCTCAAATGTGCGGGACGGGGAAAGGTAGGGATGGTGACAAATTATTGTGTAACATGGACACTTGGATCTAAAGATTGACGCATGTGAGCTCTTCTAGAAGACACTGGCCAAGTGGAGATTCTGGTACAATGAGAATTTCCCTCCCAATGTGACCAACGCACCTATGAATGTCCGGAAGTGATTTGCAGAGCAGCATTGCATGGGGTTGCCTGCATATGCAACGCGCTTAGGCCCCTTAGAGCCTACATTGGTGAGCTCTCATATGCTATATAATAAGCTTCAAACCATGGAAACCTTTGATTGATGAAAGTCTTGCTTGATTTGTCTTGTTTCTTGTCTTATGGCATGTAGCAACTGAAATGATAGGGAATGATAGACCCTTGATCATTGGTCCTAGAGATGATGTCCAGTTAACCAGGTCATTGGGAATGGTGCCCAAATTGACCTATAACATTAAGGGTTTGGTCAAGGTTAGGGTTAGGTTATAGTTATGGTCTAGGTTAAGGTTAAGTTATGGTTAAGGTTAAGGTTAAGGTTATGGGAAGGTTAAGGTTAAGGTTAAGGTTGAGGTTAAGGTTTGGTCAAGGTTAGGGTTATGCTATAGTTAAGGTCAAGGTTAAGGTTAGGTTAAGGTTAAGGTTATGGGTTTAGTCACGTTAAGGTTAAGGTTAAGGTTAAGGTTATGGGTTTAGGCACGTTAAGGTTAAGGTTAAGGTTAAGGTTATGGTTATGGGAAGGTTATTTTAAGGTAAAGTCAAAATTAGGGTTAGGTTATAGTTAAGGTTAAGGTTAGGTTAAGGGTAAGATTAAGGAAAATTTTAAGAATGGATATATATTTGAAAGTTTAGAAACCTTAGCGAATATTAGTAATCGTTGATAGAAAAATTGTGAAATGTTTGATTATATTTTTGTAAAAATATCTAAATTTTTTAGTATATTATATTGTCCTATATAAGGTCTTGGTGATTTTTAAGGTAAAATAATTTCATACTATAAAACTTAGGCGAATTATTTTTAGAAAAAATGGAAATTGGCGAATATTTTTTTTGTAAAAATTATAGAAAATTAGCCCACCTGCGAATATTAGCCCCTAAAATTTTCCCTGGGTAAGATATGGTTAAGGTTTAGGTTAAGGTTAAGGTTAGGTTAATCTCAAGGTCAGGGTTAAGGTTAAGGTCAAGGTCAAGGCTAAGGGTAAAGTTAAGGTCAAGGTTAGGGTTAGGTTATAGTTAAGGTTAAGGTTAGGTTAAGGGTAAAGCCAAGGTTAATGTTATGTTAAGGTTAAGGTTAGGGATAAGGTTAAGGTTAAGGGTTTGGTTAAGGTGAGGTTAAGGTTAAGGTTAAGGTTAAGGGTTTGGTTAAGGTTAGGTTAGGGTTAAAGTTAAGGTTATTGTTAGGGTAAGGTTAGGGTAAGGTTAAGGTTATGATTAGGGTAAGGTTAGAGTTAAGGTCAATGTTAAGATTAAGGTTAAGGTTAAGGGTTTCGTTAAGGTTAACATTAAGTTTAATGTTAAGGGTGTGGTCAAGGTTAGGGTTAGGTTATAGTTAAGGTCAAGGTTAAGATTATGGTTAAGGTAGTGTTAAGATAAGGTTAATGGGAAGGTTAAGGTTAAGGTTATGGTTAAGGTAAGGTTAAGGGTAAAGTTAAGGTGAAGTTAAGTTAGGTTAAGCTTCAGCTTAATATTAAGATAAGGCTAAGTTTAAGGTTATGTTAAGGTTAAGGTTTAAGGTTACGGGTCTTAACCTTAACCTTCACTATAACCTACCCTTAACATTAACCTTTACCTAACCTTAATCTTAACCTTAACCATAACCTTAACCTTAACCTTAACTTAAATTTAACCTTAACCTTACCCTTAACCTAACCTTAACATTGACTTTAACTATAACCTAACCCTAACCTTGAAAAAACCCTTAACCTTAACCTTAACCTAACCTTAACCTTGACTTTACCCTTAACCCTAACCATAACCATAACCTTTACCTTAACGTAACCTTAACCTTAACCTTTACCTTAATGTAACCTTAACCTGACTAAACCTGTAACCTGAGCCTTAACCTAACCTTAACCTTGAATTTACCGTTAATCCTAACCTTAACTATAACCTTTACCTTAATTTAACCTTAACCTTACCCTTAACCTTAACCTTTACCTTAACCTTGACTTTATCCTTAACCTAACCTTAACCTTAACCTTAACATTAACCTTATCTTAACCTTAACCTAACCTTAACCTTATCCTTAACCTAACCATAACCTTACCTTAACCTAAGTTAACCTTAAATTTAACTTGTACCTTAACCTTAACTTTAACTTTACCCTCAATGTTAGGGTTAGGTTATAGTTAAGGTTAATGTTAGGTTAAGGGTAAATTCAAGGTTAACCTTAACCTTCCCATAACCTTAACCTTAACCTAACCCTTAAGGTTAAGTAAAGGTTAAGGTTAAGATAAGGTTAATGGTACGATTTTAGTAAGGTTAATTTTACGTTAAGGGTAAAGTGAGGGTTAAGGTTAGGTTAAGGGTAATGTTAAGGTTAGTTTAAGGTTAAGGTTAAGGGTTTGGGAAGGTTAAGGTTAAGGTAATGTTAATATAAGGTTAAGGGTAAGGGTAAGTTTAAGGTTAGGTTAATGTTATGGTTAAGGTAAGGTTAGGTAAGGGGTTAAGTTCAAGATTAGGTAAGGTTAAGGTTAAGATAAGGTTAAGGGTAAGGTTAAATTAAATTTACCCTTAAGGTTAAGGTTACATTAAGTGTAAATTCAAGGTTAAGGTTAGGTTAAGGTTAAGATAAGGTTAAGGCTAAGGTCAAGGTTAGGTTATAGTTAAGGTCAAGGTTAAGGTTAGGTTATAGTGAGGGTTAAGGTTAAGGTTAAGGGTGAAGGTTAAGGGTAAGGTTAACTTGACCTTAAATTTACCCTTAACCATAACCTTAACCTTAACTATAACCTAACCCTAACCATAACCTTAACCTTACCTTAACCTAACTTAACCCTAACCTTGACCCTAACCTTAACCTTAAACTCACATGTAACCTTAACCTTAACTTTAACCTTAACCTTAACTTTACGCTTAACCTAACATTAACCTTAACCTTACCCTTAACTTTATATTAAACTTAACCTTAACCTTAACCTTTATCTTCACCTTAACCTTAACTTTACCCTTAACCTTAACCTTAACCTTGAGTTCACCCTTAACCTAACCTTAACCTGACTAAACCCGTAGCCTTAATCTTAAACTAACCTTAACCTTAACCTTAGCCTTAACCTTCCCATAACCTTAAACATAAGCTTAACTATAACATAACCTTGACCTTAACCTTAACTATAAACTAACCCTCACCTTAACCTTAACTATAAACTAACCCTCACCCTTAACATTAACCTTAACACTGACCTTAACCTTAACCGTAACATTACCCTTAACCTTAAACTTAACCTTGACCTTAACTATAACCTAACCCTAACCTTAACCTTGACCAAACCCTTAATGTAACCTTAACCTTGACTTTACCCTAACGTAACCTTAACCTTGACCTTGACCTTACCCTTAACATTAACATTAACCTTAACCTTAACCTGACTAAACCGAAACCTTAAACTTAACCTTGACCTTAACTATAACCTAACCCTAACTTAACCCTAACCTTAAGGTTAAGGTTAGGTTATACTGAAGGTTAAGGGTAAGGTCAAGATTAAGGGTAAATTTAAGGTTAAGGTTAAATTTAAGTTTAGGTTAAGGGTAAAGTTAAGGTTAGGGTTAGGTTAAGGTTAAGGTTAAGGTTATGGTTAGGCTAAGGTTAAGGTTAAGGTTAGGATTAAGGTTAGGGTAAAGGTTAAGGGTAAGGTTAAAGTTAAGGTTAAGTTAAGGGTAAAGTCAAGGTTAATGTTAAGATTAAGGTCAAGGTTAAGGTTATAGTTAAGTTAAATTTAACGTTAAGGTTAAGTTCAAGGTTAAGATTAAGGTTATGGTCAGGTTAAGGGTAAAGTTTTAGGTTAAGGTTAAGGTTAGGTTATAGTTAAGGTTAGGGGAAGGTTAGGTTAAGGTTAACATTGACCTTGACCTTACCCTTAACTATAACCTAACCCTAACCTTATCCAAACCCTTAACCTTAACCTAACCTTAACCAAACCCTTAACGTTAACCTTAACCTGACTAAACCCTTAAGGTTAGGCTAAGGGTAAAGGTAAGGTTAAGGTTAAGGTTAATGTTAAGGTTAAGGTAAGGTTAAGGTTAAGGTTAAGGTCAAGTTTAAGGTTAAGGATAGGTTAAGGTTAAGGGTAAAGTTAAAGTTAAGGTTAATGTTAAGGGTAAGGTTAAGGTCAAGGTTAAGGTTACATTAAGGGTAAAGTCAAGGTTAAGGTTACGTTAAGGGTTTGGTCAAGGTTAAGATTAGGTTATAGTTAAGGTCAAGGTTAAGGTTAAGGTCAAGGTTAGGTAAAGGTTAAGGTTAAGGGTTAAGGTTATGGTTAGGGTCAAGGTTAAGGTTAAGATTAGGTTAAGGGTAAGGTCAATGTAAGGTGAAGGTTAAGGTTAAGGGTTAGGTTAAGGTTAGGTTAAGGTTAAGGGTAAAGCCAAGGTTAAGGTTAGGTTAAGGTTAAGATAATGTTAGGGTAAGGTTGGGGTAAAGGTTTAGGTTAAGGTTAAGGTTAAGGGTTTGTTCAAGGTTAGGGTTAGGTTATAGTTAACATCAAGGTAAGGTTAAGGTTAAGGTTAATGTAACATCAAGGTAAGGTTAAGGTTAGGTTAAGGTTACAGTTAGGTTAAGGTTAAGGTTAAGGTTATGGTTAATGTTAAGAGTAAAGTTAAGGTTAGGGTTAGGTTAAGGGTAAAGTTAAGGTTAGGGTTAGGTTAAGGTCAAGGTTAAGGTTATGGTTAGGCTAAGGTTAAGGTTAAATTTAAGGTTAGATTAAGGTTACGGTTAGGTTAAGGTTAGGATTAGGTTAAGGTTAAGGTTAAGGTTAAGGTTAAAGTTAATGTTAAGGTTTTGGTCAAGGTTAGGGTTAGGTTATAGTTAAGGTCAAGGTTAAGGTTAAGGGTATGGTTTTAGTGAGGTTAAGTTTAAGGTTAAGGCTAGGTTAAGGTTAAGATAAGGTTAATGTTAAGGGTTTCATCATGGTTAGGGTTAGTTTATAGTTAAGGTTAAGGTTAAGGTTAGGTTATGTTAAGGTTAAGGTCAAGGTTAAGGGTAACGTTAAGGTTAGGATAAGGTTAAGATTAAGGGTTTGGTAGAGGTTAAGGGTAAGGTTAAGGTTAAGGTAAAGGTAAAGGTAAGGTTAAGGTTAAGGTCAAGGTTAGGTTATAGTTAAGGTCAAGCTTAATGTTAGGTTATAGTGAAGGTTAAGGTTAAGGTTAAGGTTAACATTAAGGTTAAAGGTGAAGGTTAAAGTTAAGGTTAAGGTTAATACCCGTAACCTTAACCTTCACCCTTAACCTTTACCTAACCTTAGCCTTAACCTTAACCTTAACCTTAACCTTCCCCTAACCCTAACCTTAACCTTAACTTGAACCTTAAACCTAACCTTAACCTTGAATTTTTTCTTAACCTTAACCTTAACCTAACTAAAACCATAACCTTAACGTTAACCATAACCTAACCTTAACCATGACCTTAACTATAACTTAAACCTAAACTTAAACAAACCCTTAATGTTAACCTTAATCTTAACCATAACCTTAACCTTAACCTTCCCATAACCATAAACTTAACCTTAACCTTGACCTTACCAAGGTTAGGGTTAGGTTATAGTTAATGTCAATGTGAGGTTAAGGTTAAGGTTAATGTTATGGTTAATGGGGTAAGGTTAAGGTTAAGGTTAAGGGTAAGGTCAAGGTTAAGGTTAATGTTATGGTTATGGGAAGGTTAAGGTTAAGGTTAAGGTTAGGTAAAGGTTAAGGGTTTAGTCAGGTTCAGGTTAAGGTTAAGGTTAAGGTTATGGTTAAGGTCAAGGTTAAGGGTTATAGTTAACCTGACTAAACTTGTAACCTTAACCTTAACCTAACCTTAACCTTGACCTTATCCTAACCTAACCTTAACCTTAAACTTAATCTAACCCTAACCTTGATCAAACCCTTAACCTTAACTATAACCTAACCCTAACCTTGACCTTGACTTTACGCTTAACCTTGACGTTAACCTTAACCTAAGCTTAAACTTAACTTTAACCTTAACCTAATATTAACCTTAACATAACCTTAACCTTGACTTTACCCTTAACCTAACCATAACCTTGAACTTAACTATAACCTAACCTTGGTCAATGTTATGGTTAGGTTATAGTTAAGGTCAAGGTTGAGGTTAGGTTAGGGGTAAATTCAAGGTTAGGGTTAAGATTAGGTTAAGGGTAAATTTAAGGTTAAGGTTAGGTTAAGGTTAAGGTCAAGGTTAAGGGTAAAGTTAAGGTCAAGGTTAGGGTTAGGTTATAGTTAAGGTTAAGGGTTTGATGAAGGTTAAGGTTAGATTAGGTTTAAGGTTAAGGTTAGGTTAGGATAAGTTCAAGGTTAAGGTTAGGTTAAGTTTAAGGTTACAAGTTAAGTCATGGTTAAGGTTAAGGTAAGGTTAAGGTTACAGGTTTAGTCAGGTTAAGGTTAAGGTTAAGGGTTTGGTCAAGGTTAGGGTTAGGTTATAGTTAAGGATAATTTTAGGTTAAGGGTAAAGTGAATGTTAAGGGTTTGGTCAAGGTTAGATTTAGGTTAGGTTAATATTATGTTAACATTAAGGTCAAGGTTAATGTTAAGGTTAAGGTTAAGGTTAAGGTTAAGGATTTGGTCATGGTTAGGGTTATGGTTAAGGTTAAGGTTAAGGGGGTAAAGTTAAGGTTAAGAGTTAAGGTTAAGGTTAAGGTTAGGGTTAAGGTTAGGGGAAGGTTAAGGTTTAGGTTAAGGTTAAGTGTTTGGTCAAGGTTAGGGTTAGGTTATAGTTAAGGTTAAGGTTAAGGTTACAAGTTTAGTCAGGTTCAGGTCAAGGTTAGGGGTTTGGTCAAGGTTAGGGTTAGGTTATATTTAAGGTTAAGTTTAAGGTTAAGGTTACGACTTTAGTAAAGTTAAGGTTAAGGGCAAGGTTAATCTTAAGGTTAAGGTTTTGGTCAAGGTTAGGGTTAGGTTATAGTAAAGGTTAAGGTTAAGTTAAGGGTAAATTCAAGGTTAGGGTTAAAATTAAGGTTAAGGTTAAGGATAAGGGTAAGGTCAAGGTTAAGGTTACGGGTCTTAAGATTAACCTTCACTATAACCTAACCTTAATGTTAACCTTAACCTTAACTTTAACTATAACCCAACCTAACCTTAACCTTAACTATAACCTAACCCTATCCTTGACCAAACCCTTCACCTTAACCTTAACCTTAACTTTAACCTTAACCTTAACCTTAAATTCACCTTAAACTTAACCTTAACCTTCCCGTAACAATAACCATAACCTTAACCTTAACGTTAACCTAACCTTAACCCCTTAACCTTAACATTAACCTTCCCATAACCATAACATTAACCTAACCTTATCATTAACCATAACCTAACCCTAACCTTGACCAAACCTTAACCTTAACTTAACGTTAACCTTAACCTTAATCTTCCTCTAACCTTAACCCTAACATTAACCTTAACCTTCCCCTAACCATAACCTTAACCGTAACCTTCCCATGGCCATAACCTTAACCTCAACCTTACCCTTAGCCTTGACATTGACCTTAACCTTACCCTTAAACTTATCTCAACTTTAACCTTAACTTTACACTTAACCTTACCTTAACCATAACCTTAACCTAACCTTAACCTTACCCTTAACCTTATCTTAACCTTATCTTAGCCATAACCTTAAGCTTAAGCTTATCCTAACCTTAACCTTGACTTTACCCTTAACGTAACCTTAACCATAACCTTATTTTTACCATTAACCTTAACCTTAACCTTAACCTTAACCATAACCTTAACCTTAACCTTAGCCTTAACTTAACTATAACCTTAACCTTCACCTTAACCTTAACATTAACCTTGAATTTACTTAACTTAACCTTAACCTTAACCTTAACCTTACCCCCTTAAACTTAACCTTATCTTAACCACTTATCCTTAACATTAACTTTACTCTTAACCTTAACCTTAACCTTAACCTTAACCAAACCCTTAACATTAACCTTAACTTAACCTTAAAATTAACCTTAACCTTAACTCTAACCTAACCCTAACCTTACCAAACCTTACCCTTAAGGTCAAGCTTAAGGTAAATGTTAAGGTTAAGGTTAAGGTTATGGTTATGGGAAGGTTAAGGTTAAGGTTAAGGTTAGGTTAAGGGTTTGGTCAAGGTTAGGGCTTAGTTATAGTGAGGGTTAAGGTTAAGTTAAGGGTAAAGTAAAGGAATAACCCTTAATATTAACATTACCCTTAACCTTCAGCTTAACTTTAACCTTGACTTTACCCTTAACCTAACCTTAACCTTAAATATAACCTAATCCTAACCTTGACCTTAACTTTACCCTTAACCTTGACCTTAAACTTAACCTTAACCTTGACCTTGAACTTAACCTAACCTTGACCTTGAACTTAACCTAACCTTGACCTTAACCTTAACATTAACCTTATCTTACCCTTAACCTTAACCTTCCCAAACCCTTAACCTTAAACTTAACCTTAACCTGAATAAACCCATAAACTTAACCTTAACCTTAACCTAACCTTAACCTTATCTTAACCTTTACCTTAACCTTAACCTTAACCTTAACTTTGGTTAGGTAAAGTCAAGGTTAAGGTTATGTTAAGGGTAAAGTCAAGGTTAAGGTTAGGGTTAGGTTATAGTTAAGGTCAAGGTTAAGGTTAAGGTTAAGGTTACGGGTTTGGTCAGGTTAAGGTTAAGGGTAAAGTCAACGTTAAGGTTAGGTTAAGGTTAGGGTTAGGGTTAAGGTTCACGTTAAGGTT
Organism: Pinus albicaulis; assembly: GCA_034641835.2. Taxonomy (NCBI): domain Eukaryota; kingdom Viridiplantae; phylum Streptophyta; class Pinopsida; order Pinales; family Pinaceae; genus Pinus; species Pinus albicaulis. Next base: position 181,441 of record JAXQQM020063223.1, on the reverse strand, counting down.
AAGGTTAAGGGTAAGGTTAAGGTCAAGGTTAGGTTAAGGTTAAGGTTAAGGGTTTGGTCAAGCTTAGGGTTAGGTTATAGTTAAGGTCAAGTTTAAGGTTATGGTTAAGGTAAGGTTAAGATAAGTTTAAGGTTAACGTTAACGTTAAGGTTAGGTTAAGGTTATATTAAGGGTAAAGTTAAGGTTATGGTTAGGGTTAAGGTTAGGTTAAGGTTAGGGTTAGGTTAAGGTTAAGGTTAGGTAAAGGTTAAGGCTAAGGTTAATATTAAGGTTAAATTAAGGGTTTGGTCAAGGTTAGGGTTAGGTTATAGTTAAGGTCATGGTTAAGGTTAGGTTATGGTTAAGATTAAGGTTAAGGTTATGGGAAGGTTAAGGTTAAGGTTAATGTTAAGGTTAAGGTTAAGGTTTGGTTAAGGTTAGGGTTAGCTTATATTTAAGGTCAAAGTTAAGGTTAGGTTAAGGTTAAGGTTATGTTTTTAGTCACGTTAAGGTTAATGTTAAGGTTAAGGTTAGATTAAGGTCAAGGTCAAGGTTGAGGCTAAGGTTAAGGTCAAGGTTAAGGGTAAAGTTAAGATCAAGGTTACGGTTAGGTTATAGTTAAGGTTAAGGTTAGGTTAAGGGTAAATTCAAGGTTAAGGTTAGGTTAAGGTTAAGGTTAAGCGTTTGGTTAAGGTTAGGGAAAAGGGTGTTGTTAAGGTTAGGTTAAGGTTAAAGTTAAGGTTATGGTTAGGGTAAGTTTAGGGTAAGGTTAAGGTTATGGTTAGGGTAAGGTTATGGCTAAGGTTAATGTTAAGGTTAAGGTCAAGGTTAAGGTTAAGAGTTTAGTTAAGGTTATGGTTACGTTCAGGTTAATTTTAATGTTAAGGGTTTGGTCAAGGTGAGGGTTAGGTTATAGTTAAGGTCAAGGTTAAGGTTATGGTTAAGGTAAGGCTCAGATAAGGTTAAGGGTAAGGTTAAGGTTAAGGTTAGGTTAAGATTATGGTTAAGGTAAGGTTAAGGGTAAATTTAAGCTTAAGGTTAGGTTAGTTTAAGGTTAAGCTTAAGGTTAAGATAATGTTAAGTTTAAGGTTAGTTTAAGGTTAAGGTTTATGGTTACGAGTCTTAACATTAACCTTCACTATAACCTACCCTTAATATTAACATTTACCTAACCTTAATCTTAACCTTAACCATAACCTTAACCTTAACGTTGACATTAAATATAACCTTAACCTTAACAAAACCCTTAACCTTAAGGGTTTAGTCAGGTTAAGGTTCAGGTTAAGGTTAGGTTAAGGGTAAAGTCAAGGTTAAGGTTAGGTTATGGTTAAACTTAAGGTTAGGTTAAGGTTAAGGTTAAGGTTATATTAAGGGTAAGATAAGGTTAAAGTTAAGGTTAAGGTTAAGGTTATATTAAGGGTAAGATAAGGTTAAGGTTAGGGTGAGGTTAAGGTCAAGTTAAAGGTTAATGTTAAAGTTAAGGTAAACGTTAAGGTTAAAGTTAAGGCTAAGGTTAGGGTTAGGTCATATTTAAGGTTAAGGTTAGGTTAAGGTTAAAGTCAAGGTTAAGGTTAAGGTTAAGGGTAAGGTTAAGGTTTAGGGTTACAAGTTTAGTCAAGTTAAGGTTAAGGTGAAGGTGAAGGTGAAGGTGAAGGCTAAGGGTAAGGTGAAGGTTAAGGTTAAGGTCAAGGTCAAGTTTAAGGTTAAGTTATGTTAAGGGTAAGTTTATATTTAGGACAAGGTTAAGGTTAAGGTTAGGTTAAGGTTAAGGTTACAGGTTTAGTCAACTTAAGGTTAAGGTTAAGGTTATGGGTTTAGTTAGGTTAAGGCTAATGTTAAGGGTTTGGTCAAGGTTAGGGTTATGGTTAAGGTTAAGGTTAAGGTAAAAGTTAGGTTAAGGTAAGGTTAACGTTACGAGTTTAGTCAGGTTATGGTAAGGTTAGGGTTAGGTCATAAATAAGTTTAAGGTTAAGATAAGGTTAAGGGTAAGGTTAAGGTTAGGGTTAGGTTATGGTTAGGGTAAGGTTAGGGTTAGGTTATAGTTAAGGTTAAGGTTAAGGTCAAGGTTAATGTTAAGGTTACGGTTACGTTAGGTTAAGGTGATGGTTAGGTGAAGGTTAAGGTTAAGGTTAGGTTAAGGGTAAAGTCAAGGTTAAGGTTAGGTTAAGTTTAAAATTAGGGTAAGGTTAAGGTTATGGGCTTAGTCAGGTTAAGGTTAAGGGTAAGGTTAAGGTTAAGGTTAAGGGTTTGGTCAAGGTTAGGGTTAGGTTAATTGTAAAGTTAAGTCTAAGGTTAGGTTAAGGTTACAGTTATGGTTAAGGTTAGGTTAAGTTTAGGTTAAGGTCAAGGTTAAGTTTAAGGTTAAGGTCAAGGTTAAGGGTAAAGTTAAGGTCGAGGATAGGGTTAGGTTATAGTTAAGGTTAAGGTTATGTTAAGGGTAAATTCAAGGTTAACCTTAACCTTCCCATAACCTTGACCTTAACCTAACCCTTAAGGTTAAGTAAAGGTTAAGGTTAAGATAAGGTTAATGGTACGAGTTTAGTAAGGTTAAAGTTAAGGTTAAGGTTACATTAAGGGTAAAGTCAAGGTTAAGGTTAGGTTAAGGGTAAGGTTAAGTTTAGGTTAAGGTTAATGGTTTGGGAAGGTTAAGGTTAAGGTAATGTTAAGATAAGGTTAAGGGTAAAGTTAACGTTAAGGTTAGGTAAAGGTTATGGTTAAGGTAAGGTTAGGTTAGGCGTTAAGGTTAAGATTAGGATAGGTTAAGGTTAATATAAGGTTAACTTAACTTTACCCTTAAGGTTAGGGATACGTTAAGGTTAAATTCAAGGTCATGGTTAGGTTAAGGTTAAGATAAGGTTAAGGTTAAGGTTAGGTTAAGGGTAGAATTCAGGTTAACGTTAAGGTTATGGTTATGGGAAGGTTAAGATTAAGGTTAAGGTTAAATTTAAGATTAAGGTTATGTTATGGGTAAATTAGGGGTTAAGGTTAAGGTTAAGGTTAAGATAAGGTTAAAGTTAAGGTTAAGGTTAAGTTAGGCTAAGGTTAAGGTTAAGTTAAGAGTTTGGTCAAGGTCAAGGTTAATGTTAGGTTAAGGGTAAGGTTAAGGTTAAGGGTAAATTTAAGGTTAAGTTTAGGGTAAGGTTAAGGTTAAGGTTAAGGTTAGGGGAAGGTTAAAGTTAAAGCTAGGTTAAGGTAAAGGTTATGGGAAGGTTAAGTTAAGGTTAGGTTATAGTTAAGGTCAAGGTTAAGGTTAGGTTATAGTGAAGGTTATGGTTAAGGTTAAGGTTAAGGGTGAAGGTTAAGGGGTGAAGGTTAAGGGTAAGGTTAAAGTTAAAACCCATAACCTTAACCTTCACCCTGAACCTTAACATAACCTTAACCTTAACCTTCACCTTGCTAAACCCGTAACCTTAACCTTAACCTTAACCTTGAATTCACTCTTAACCTAACCTTAACCTTAACTATAACCTAAAACTAACCTTGACCCTAAATTTACCATTAACCTTAACTATAACCTAACCATAACTGTAACCTTAAGCTTACCTTGACCTTGACCTTAACCTTAACCTTACCTGTAACCTTAACCTTAACTTTACCCTTAACCTTAACTTTACACCTAACCTAACCTTAACCTTAACCAAACCCTCAACCTTATCTTAACCTTAACCTTAAAATTACCCTTAACCTTCACCTTAACCTTAACTTAACCCTTAACCTTAACTTTACCCTTAACCTTAACCTTAACCTTGACTTTACCCTTAACCTAACCTTGACCTTAACCTTCACCTTAACCTGACTAAAATCGTAACCTTAACCTTAACATTAACCTTCCCATAACCTTAACCTTAACCGTAACTATAACATAAACTTAACCTTGAACTTAGCTATAACCTAACCCTCACCTTGACCAAACCCTTAAAATTAACCTTAAAATTGACGTTAACCTTAACCTTAACCTTAACCTTACTCTTAACCTTAAAATTAACCTTGACCTTAACTATAACATAAACCTAACCTTAACCTAACCTTAACCTTGACCAAACCCTTAACGTAACTTTAACCTTAACTTTACCCTTAAGGTAGGCTTAACCTTGACCTTGACCTTACCCTTAACATTAACCTTAACATTAACTTTAACCTGACTAAACTTGTAACCTTAACCTTAACCTTAACCTTACCCTTAACCTTAAACTTAACCTTGACCTTAACTATAACCTAACCCTAACCTTAACCAACCCTTAACCTTAACCTTACCCTTAAGGTAACCTTAACCTTGACTTTACCCTTAACCTTAACCTTACCCTTAACCTTACTATTAACATAATCTTAACCTTACCCTAACTTTAATCGTAACCTTACCCTTACCCTCAACCTTAACCTAAACCTAACCTTACCCTTAACAATAACCTAAACCTAACCTTAACATTATCCTTATCTTAAACTTAAACTTAACCTTAACCCTAACCTGAGCCCTAACCTTAAGGTTAAATTTATGGGTAAGGTTAGGTTAAGGTCAAGGTTAAGGTTAAGGTTAAAGTTATGGGTAAGGTTAGGTTAAGGTGAAGGTGAAGGTGAAGGTTAAGGTTAATGTTAAGTGTTTGGTTAAGGTTAATGTTAAGGTTAAGGTTAAGGTTAAGTTTAGGGTTAGGGTTAAGGTTAATATTAGGTTAGGTTAAGGTTAAGATAAGGTTAAGGGTAAGGTTAAGGTTAAGGTTACGTTAAGGATAAATTCAAGGTTAAGGTTAGGTTAAGGTTAAGATAAGGCTAAGGTTAAGGTTAAGGTTAGGTTAAGGTTACAGTTAGGTTAAGGTTAAGTTAAGGTTAAAGTTAAGGTTAAGGGCTTTGTCAAGGTTAGGGTTAAGTAATAGTTAAGGTTATGGGAAAGTTAAGGTTAAGGTTAAGTAAAGGTTAAGGTTAAGGTTAGTTTTGGTTAAGGTAAGGTTAAGGTTAAGGTAACCTTAACCTTGACCTTGACCTTAACCTAACCTTAACCTTGATCTTGACATTAACCTTATCTTACCCTTAGCCTTAAACGTAACCTTCCCAAACCCTTGACCTTAACCTTAAACTTAACCTAACTAAACCCATAACCTTAATCTTAACCTTAACCTTAACCTTAATCTTAACCTTAACCTTAACTTTAACCTTACCCTTACCTTAACCTTAAAGGTAAAGTTAAGGTTAAGGTTAAGGTTTGGGTTTAGTAAGGTTAAGGTTATGGGTTTATTTAAGGTTAGGGTTAGGGTTAGGTTATAGTTAAGGTTAAGGATATGTTAAGGGTAATGTCAAGGTTAATGTTATGGTGAAGGTTAAGGGTAAGGTTAAGGTTAAGGTTAAGGTTAGTTTAGGTTAAGGTAAGGTTAAGGTTATGGTTATGGGAAGGTTAGGTAAAGGTTAAGGTTATGGGAAGGTTAAGGTTAAGGTTAGGTTAAGTTAAGCTTAAGGTTAAGGTTAAGGGTAATGTTAAAGTTAAGGACCTTAACCTAATCTTAACCTTATTCTAACCTTAACCTTAACCTTAACCTAACTATAACCTTATCCGTAACCTTAACCTTAACCTAACTTTAACGTTAACCCTAATCTTAACCATTAGTTTACCCTTAACCTCACCTTAACCTTAACCTTATCTTAACCTTAACCCAACCTTAATCTTAACTATAAATTTAACCTTAACCTTCCCATAACCATAACCTTAACCTTGACTTTACCCTTAACCTAACCTTAACCTTAACCTCACTAAACCTATAATCTTAACCTTAGCCTAACCTTAACCTTGACCTTAACTATAACCTAACCTTAACCTTAACCCTTACCTTACCCATAACTTTAAAGTTAAGGTTAGGGTTAAGGTTAAGGTTAAGGTTAGGCTAAGGTTAAGATAAGGATAAGGTTAAGGTTAAGGTTAGGTTCAGGTTAAGGTTATGGGTAAGGGTTTGGTCAAGGTTAAGGTTAGGTTATAGTTAAGGACAAGGTTAAGGTTATGGGAAAGTTAAGGTTAGGTTAAGGTTAAGGTTAAGGTTAAGGTCAAGGTAAAGGTTAACCTAAATTTTACCCTTAACCTTACCTTGACATTGACCTTAACATGAAATTTAACCTTAATAAACTCGTACCCTTAACTTTATCTTAACCTTACCTTAACCATAACCTTAACCTTAACTATAACCTAACCCTAACCTTGACCAAACCCTTAACCTTAACCTTAACCATCCCAAACCCTTAACATTAACCTTAACCTTAGCCTAACCTTAACCTTAACGTAACTTTAACCTTAACCTTACCCTTATTCTTACCCTTAACCTTCACCTTAACCTTAATTTTAACCTAACCAAACCTTAACGTTAACCTTAAGTTTACCCTTAATCTAACCTTAACCTTAACCTTAACCTTAACCTGACCTTAACTATAACCTAACCCTAACCTTGACCAAACCCTTACCCTTAAACTTAACTTAACCTTAACCTTAACTTTAACCTTCCCATAACAATAACCTTAACCTTAGCCTTAACCTAACTTAACCTTAACCTTTTCCTTGACCTTAACGTTAACCTTACCCTTAACCTTCACGTTAACCTAACCTTAACCGTAACCTTTGTTAGCCCCCCTATGAAATTTTTGACAAGCAAATAGGGGGCTAAATTGTTTTTTAGCCTTCAAGGAATGCATCTCCACTGAAGACACAGTCTCCTTGAAGCCTCTTTGTGCCCTTTATCCTTTGATGAATTCCCCTCTGCTGATTCCCCTTTTAAAGCCTCTCTGCTGGTGAAGAAATGCCCAAAGGCCCCTTTTTCCCTATTTTTTCATCCCCCGAAGCCTTTGTTTTCTCTCCCCTTTATTCCCCCTTCTTTCCCCCATTTACCCTCCAAATCCCCTCAAAATCCCCTTAAAATTCTTTCCCTAACCTTTGTTGGCCTTTTTTTCCTTTTCCCCTCTATCGTTCCCCTTTAAATCCCTTAAAACCCATTAAAATGGGCAAAAAACCCATATTCCGACCTTAATTCAGGCCCTAGCCCCTTTCCCACTAAGCCCTTAACCACTTCCCCATATATGACCCCGCGCCAGGACCAAGTGCTTAAGTCCCCGGCGCTTATCGCAATCGGAGCATCGGTGGGTGCATTTCCTTTGTTACAGCCGAAAACCCCCTTTGCGATTGTTTTAAACACATAAGTCCCCGCTCCGATCTGGACTGTTGATCCTCTTAGATCTGACAGTTGTCCGCAAATCGCAACCCTTGTCCGATCGCAATCGCAGCTTCCAGTGATGCAGCCCCGATTGAGGTCCCCCGATCAAATCTCAGCCGTCCATTCAACCCGCGATCCAACGGCCATCACAACTCCCGATCCTCCGATCGAACTTCCCCTCCGATGGTCCTCCTCATCGTCGATCTGGACCTGAGATCAACGGCCAGCGCTCAATCGCAAGCCCATGCTCGATCGCAATCGCAAGACCTTCCCTCTGCCTCCCCGATTAAATCTTGGCCATCCGTCTCCCGCTGATCCTACGGCTTAGCGCTAATCGCTTCATTCCCTTCGCACCTCCTGTTTCTCCCTCCGATGGATTGTGAGTCGTTGATCTGGACCCGAGATCAACGGCCAGCGCTCAATCGCAAGCCCCTCTCCGATCGCGATCGCAAACCATTTCTTCTGACCCCCGATTGTGATGGTGTGATTGGATCGTGGCCGTTCGTTCCTCCCAGATCGGACGGTTCAAGTTTAATCGCCCCCCGCCTCCACTGGGTCCCACCTCCACGGCTCTGCTCCATTGTTTTTTCATTCATTCCTTTGTATTTCGGCCCGACGCTAAGTTTTGGGTTTTTGCACTGTTCGTTTCTTTCTCCGCTCTTCCGCCACCATTCCTCCGCCTCTGCAGCATTTCTCCGTCGCCACTACCCGGTTTGTAACAGGTTTATTCTACGGAGAAGATAGTACAGAGATGGCCCGTTCAGCATTGCCAGCGACCAGCAGAAGGAATTCAAAGGGTTTGGTGCCTGTTATTAATGAAATTAAATGTCTCGCCCCGTATTCAAAGGATCAAAGCACAGTTCGAAGACCAAGAGCACGCGGTAAAGTCTTATCTGTGTTTATATATCAGCAGCAGTACTCTTCTCCAGAATTACACCTTCCTACAGCGCCTCCATATCTCCTCGAGCCCTGAAGAGATTAATTGCGCTGTCTGAAATCTATGTAGGACATTCAAGCAGCAGTTATGAGGTATGGAGAGCCTTGCAGATCTTTAATCCATGTCATTCATTTCAGAAGGCAGCGCAAAGCTCCAGACACCAGAAAGAACTCCAAAGAAACATCCGAGGTCAATTTCAGCCTGACAGAGATCTCCGAACCAGATTACCGAGTACCACAGTGATGTAGGAAGCCATTGAGTGGTATGGGCGTGAACACTTCTGCCTCACTATCTTAACGAGTCTCATTTAATTGTCTATCTGCCTCTGTCTCTTCCTCTTCTCCTATAAAAATCCCTGAGAACGAATGGTAAAGGTTGTTGTTCAGTTGCTAGTAGTTCGCTATTAGAGGGATTCATTTGACTGTTAGAAAAGTCTTGGGAGGGAATAGCAGAGTAGTTTGTATGTAATAGGCTGGGAGGAGAAGTCTGGACTGTAACAACCATTGAGCTTATTGTACATGACTGGTTTTGCAGCAATTAATCAAAGCACATTTCATAGGATCCTGGTCTATTACTATAGGTGATGTTTTCTTACTCTGTTTATTACATTTCCATATTGTTTCACGTTCTTCTAGTAGGCATCAGAATAATGGTATAGGATTCACCCTTGTTAGGTGCCCTATGCTGTCTGCTCTCCCTACCTTTATGTTTTATACTATCTGTGTTATCTAAGAGCTGGTTTCAGTTGATTTAACCAGCGCAGCGGATGATATTTCCTGCTGGCTGATGTATGAATTAGTTGAAGCTATTCTTAGGTGCTATCTAAAAGTGAGTTCACGGGTTTAACCAGTGTAGCAGATGTTATTGCCTGCTGGCTGATGAATGAACTTGGGGGTTTGCCTCTTAGATGCTTCTTTGTCAAATCTATCTCTGTTTTTTTCCTTGGAGTTGCTAAAGTAGATCTGGAGATAAATGACCTCTGGTCTGATCTGTAAGCAGCCCCTTTGTCCTTTGAGAGCTGCCTTTGAGTATGCCCAAGCAGGTCTGGAGTTAAATGACCTTTGACCTGATCTATAGACAGAAAATTGGTTGTCTTTCCTTCTTTCACTTCTCTCCTTAATGTTCCACCCCACTCTCTAATCTAAATATCCTTTAGTGTAGATGACTTGCCCTTTGGAAGCCTTGGCTAGTGGATGCAAGTAATTTTCCTATCATGACTCCGTAGCCCAATGGATGGCATTGTCTTGGCCTATCATCTTTGCTGAAGCCTCCTGCTGTTTTGTTTCCTTTCTCTCATTACTTTCCCAGTCTATGATCTCCTAACCAACCCAGCAACCCTTCAACCAAATCATTTTAAAACCCCCCTTCTGCGCTTCATAACTAGCCTAACATCTCATTCTGAGCTTCAAAGATAAATCATTTTTTTTTATTGGAGAGATCCCTCTCCGGGTCCAGGAGGGCTAGATCCTAGGGCCCCAAAGTGGTTTTGATGTTGTCTCATCTTTTGGTCTTGCCAATCTGGCCAAAACATGGGAACTCCAACATAATGGCGACTCCACTGGGGAAGGGACAGCTTTTCCTCTAGATTGGCTTTTAATTGCTGATGGTGGACAACCTTCTGCTTCAAACAGTCAAATTTCTCCACCTGGCGACTCCACACTCCCTATGATCCAAAGACCAAATGACTCCACTGGTGAAGAACACTGAACTGGCTGAGAAGAGATAGTAGCCTTCTTTGCATAAGCACGAATCAAAGCATGGACAGGGATGCAAAGTATAATGCTTTGTATAGTAAAGCATGCAGAATAACAGAAGTGCTTACCAAAATGCTGGAGACGCAGATGGCCAATACGAATACAGACGATGGTTATTTAGAGCAGGCCATGTCGTCTTTAGAACAAGAACAAACTCAGGATCTAGAAGATGAGCAGGACCTATATGATGCTCAAGAATCTGTAGAAGATGAAGAGGAAAGTGATCAGGAATTGTCTGATTGCTTACCTATGCCTTGTGTTACACTGACCAAAGAACATCAGAACCTATTAGCGCAGGCTGATAGGGAAAGTTGCCTTGAGGAAGCAGATGACTACATGGAAGAGGCAGAATCTGATGAAGAAGAAGAGGCTCAAAGAAACATCCCGCCTCCAAATCATCCTACACGAGAGCAAGAGGATTGCTGCTCTTCTGTCCATGATGAAAGGGAAAGCCCTCTTTTGACAGAAGAAGAGATTGATCGGATATTAAACCAGCAGTCCACCCCAGAAATCTTCTATAGAACACAAGCTCCTGCTCAGTCATCAGTTGAGTTTGATGATTCTGAATCAGAAGACTCCTCTGTGAATCAGAACGAAGAAAGACCTGCCGTGCGCTCAGAATGGTGGACTCGGTCAGGTCCGCCTATCTATGACACTGATGGGGAAAGTTACAAAAGCATCAGTGAGGAGTGTCATGAGATCGGAGGCCAGCAGTCTTTCCTTTTAGAAGATGAGGAGGAAAGAAAAGAAGAGGTTCTTGAGCACGATGAAAGCAAGGAGCTTACTCTTGAAGAAGAGGAAGCAAAGGAATATGCCCCTGCTCAAGAACACATGGATCTTTTCACGGAGCCCTGCACCTTAGAGCAGAACATATCGGAGTGCCGAGAGGACTCAACCCCAATATATGACGAGTCCTCCAGTTCAGAAGATGAGGGAGATTCTATTTCTCAAGAGAGTCTCATTCTTGAGTCAGTGGAAGAAGAAGAGATCCTGGTTGAAGCCAGCCTGCCAGACATTTGTAGCCAGGTATCTTTTCATGATCCTTATGCACATTTTTTGCATACATTTGAAGAAGGATCTAAGGTTTGGATCAGCAGCATGTTACAGACAGAGAAATTTTTTTTCAAGGCTGCTGTTATTGAAAAAAAAGAGTGGGAGATGCCCTACCTATCCAGCATGCTCAAGGAGTTGAGCAAGAAGGACCAGCCATGGGATCACTTGATGGACTAGTTACATTGGAAGACCATGTTTGTAAGCTAGATTGTAAATAATCCAGTTAGAGTAGGGTAGGTAGGAAGCTCAATAAAGCTCAGTACATGAGCAAGTATTTTAGTTTTTTAAATTTCTGTCTTAGAATGTAGAGAAGAAACCTGCTAGACAGCCTAATCCTAGCAGGTAGTAGTGTAGGTAGAGAAACATATGAGGCCAACAGTCTAATCTAGTCTCATGGAGTAATAAGGGTAGAAGTAGATTAGGTTTATTTTTCCTGTTTGTAAAATTTAATGATGTAAAGGGTCTGCAAGTCCAAATGCACCCAAGAAGAAAAAATGTTAGGACTGTAGTGTCGGTAGGTAGTTGTATGGGAAGTGTTTCTGCTGATATGATGTCTTCATAGTTTGTGGTAGCAGATCAAAGAAAGAAATGGATGGTTCAAGCAGCAGGCACCTGGCCTACACCAAGAGATCAATTTCTGAATTCTTGACTTCTTCAAGAAGAAGCCATCCCCATGTGGAGCCACTGTTAGCCCCCCTATGAAATTTTTGACAAGCAAATAGGGGGCTAAATTGTTTTTGAGCCTTCAAGGAATGCATCTCCTCTGAAGACATAGTCTCCTTGAAGCCTCTTTGTGCCCTTTATCCTTTGATGAATTCCCCTCTGCTGATTCCCCTTTTAAAGCCTCTCTGCTGGTGAAGAAATGCCCAAAGGCCCCTTTTTCCCTCTTTTTTCATCCCCCGAAGCCTTTGTTTTCTCTCCCCTTTATTCCCCCTTCTTTCCCCCGTTTACCCTCCAAATCCCCTCAAAATCCCCTTAAAATTATTTCCCTAACCTTTGTTGGCCTTTTTTCCCTTTTCCCCTCTATCGTTCCCCTTTAAATCCCTTAAAACCCATTAAAATGGGAAAAAAACCCATATTCTGACCTTAATTCAGGCCCTAGCCCCTTTCCCATTAAGCCCTTAACCACTTCCCCATATTTGACCCCACGCCAGGACCAAGTGCTTAAGTCCCCGGCGCTTATCGCAATCGGAGCATCGGTAGGTGCATTTCCTTTGTTACAGCCGAAAACCCCCGTTGCGATTGTTTTAAACACATAAGTCCCCGCTCCGATCTGGACCGTTGATCTGCTTAGATCTGATGGTTGTCCGCAAATCGTAACCCTTGTCCGATCGCAATCGTAACTTCCAGTGGTGCAGCCCTGATTGAGGTCCCCCGATCAAATCTCAGCCGTCCATTCAACCTGCGATCCGACGGCCATCGCAACTCCCGATCCTCCGATCGCACTGCCCCTCCGATGGTCCTCCTCACCATCGATCTGGACCCGAGATCAACGGCCAGCTCTCAATCGCAAGCCCATGCCCGATCGTAATCGCAAGACCTTCCCTCTGCCTCCCCGATTAAATCCTGGCCGTCCGTCTCCTGCTGATCCTACGGCTTAGCGCTAATCGCTTCATTCCCTTCGCACCTCCTGTTTCTCCCTCCGATGGATTGTGAGCCGTTGATCTGGACCCGAGATCAACGACCAGCGCTCAATCGCAAGCCCCTCTCCGATCGCGATCGCAAACCATTTCTTCTGACCCCCGATTGCGATGGTGCGATTGGATCGTGGCCGTTCGTTCCTCCCAGATCGGACGGTTCAAGTTTAATCACCCCCCGCCTCCGCTGGGTCCCACCTCCACGGCTCTGCTCCATTTTTTTTTCATTCATTCCTTTGTATTTTGGCCCGACGCTAAGTTTTGGGTTTTTGCACTGTTCGTTTGTTTCTCCACTCTTCCGCCACCATTCCTCTGCCTCTGCAGCATTTCTCCGTCGCCACTACCCGGTTTGTAACAGGTTTATTCTACGGAGCAGATAGTACAGAGATGGCCCGTTCAACATTGCCAGCGACCAGCAGAAGGAATTCAAAGGGTTTGGTGCCTGTTATTAATGAAATTAAATGTCTCGCCCCGTATTCAAAGGATCAAAGCACAGTTTGAAGACCAAGAGCACGCGGTAAAGTCTTATCTGTGTTTATATATCAGCAGCAGTACTCTTCTCCAGAAGTACACCTTCCTACAGCGCCTCCATATCTCCTCGAGCCCTGAAGAGATTAATTGCGCTGTCCGAAATCCATGTAGGACAGTCAAGCAGCAGTTATGAGGTATGGAGAGCCTTTCAGATCTTTAATCCATGTCATTCATTTCAGAAGGCAGCGCAAAGCTCCAGACACCAGAAAGAACTCCAAAGAAACATCCGAGGTCAATTTCGGCCTGACAGAGATCTCCGAACTAGATTACCGAGTACCACAGCGATGCAGGAAGCCATTGAGTGGTATGGACGTGAACACTTCTGCCTCACTATCTTAATGAGTCTCATTTAATTGTCTATCTGCCTCTGTCTCTTCCTCTTCTCCTATAAAAATCCCTGAGAACGAATGGTAAAGGTTGTTGTTCAGTTGCTGGTAGTTTGCTGTTAGAGGAATTCATTTGACTGTTAGAAAAGTCTTGGGAGGGAATAGCAGAGTAGTTTGTATGTAATAGGCTGGGAAGAGAAGACTAGATTGTAACAGCCATTGAGCTTATTGTACATGACTGGTTTTGCAGCAATTAATCAAAGCACATTTCATAGGATCCTGGTCTATTACTATAGGTGATGTTTTCTTACTCTGTTTATTACATTTACATATTTTTTCACGTTCTTCTAGTAAGCATCAGAATAATGGTATATGATTCACCCTTGTTAGGTGCCCTATGCTGTCTGCTCTCCCTACCTTTATGTTTTCTACTATCTGTGTTATCTAAGAGCTGGTTTCAGTTGATTTAACCAGCGCAGCGGATGATATTGCCTGCTGGCTGATGTATGAATTAGTTGAAGCTGTTCTTAGGTGCTGTCTAAAAGTGAGTTCACGGGTTTAACCAGTGCAGTGGATTTTATTGCCTGCTGGCTAATGAATGAACTTGGGGGTTTGCCTCTTAGATGCTTCTTTGTCAAATCTATCTCTGTTTTTTCCCTTGGAGTTGTTAAATCAGATCCGGAGTTAAATGACCTCTGGTCTGATCTGTAAGCAACCCCTTTGAGAGCTGCCTTTGAGTATGCCCAAGCAGGTCTGGAGTTAAACAACCTCTGACCTGATCTATAGACAGAAAATTGGTTGTCTTTCCTTCTTTCACTTCTCTCCTTAATGTTCCACCCCACTCTCTAATCTAAAGATCCTTTAGTGTAGATGACTTGCCCTTTGGAAGCCTTGGCTAGTGGATGCAAGTAATTTTCCTATCATGACTCTGTAGCCCAATCGATGGAACTGTCTTGGTCTATCATCTTTGCTGGAGCCTCCTGCTGTTTTGTTTCCTTTCTCTCATTACTTTCCCAGTCTATGATCTCCTAACCAACCCAGCAACCTTTCAACCAAATCATTTTAAAACCCCCCTTCTGTGCTTCATAACTAGCCTAACATCTCATTCTGAGCTTCAAAGATAAATCATTCTTTGTTTATTAGAGAGATCCCTCTCTAGGTCCAGGAGGGCTAGATCGTAGGGCCCCAAAGTGGTTATGATGTTGTCTAATCTTTTGGTCTTGCCAATCTGGCCAAAACATGGGAACTCCAACAACCTTAACCTTCCCCTAACCTTAACCCTAACCTTAACCTTAACTTAACCTAACATTAACCATAACCTAACTGTAAACTTAACCTTACCTTAACCTATCTTAATCTTAACCTTGACCTTTAACCTTAACCATAACATTATCTTTACCCTTAACCTTAAAATTACCCTAACCATAACCTTAACTTTACCCTTAGCCTAATATTAACCTTAAACTAACCTTAACCTTGAACATAACTATAACCTAACCCTAACCTAACCCTAACCTAGACGAAACCCTTAACCTTAATATTAACCTTAACCTTAACCTTACCCCTTTAACCTAACCCTAACCTTGACCAAACCCTTAACCTTAACCTTAATCTAACCTTAACCTTAACTTTAAATTTACCCTAACCTTAACATTAACCTTAACCTTAGCTATAACTTAACCTTAACCTTGACCTTAACTATAACCTATCCCTAACGTTGACCAAACCCTTAACCTTACCCCCTTAACCTAACCCTAACCTTGACCAAACGCTTAACCTTAACCTTAACCTTAACCTAACCTTAACCTTAACTTTAACTTTACCCTAACCTTAACCTTAACCTTAACATTTACAAAACCCTTAACCTTAAGCTTAACCTGACTAAACCCATAACCTTAACCTTAACCTTAACTATAACCTAACCCTAACCTTGAGCAAACCCTTAACCTTAACCTTAACCTTAACCTTAACCTAACCTTAACCTTGACCTTAACTATAACCTAACCCTAACCTTGACCAAATCCTTAACCTTAACTTTAACCTTAACCTTAACTCTAACCTAACCCTAACCTTGACCTTAACCTTAACCTAACCTTAACCTTGAGCTTAAATATAACCTAACACTAACCTTGACCTTAACGTTAACTTAACCTTAACCTTAACCTTAACCTTAACCTTCCCATAACCATAACCTTAACCTTGACATTACCCTTAACCTAACTTTAACCTTAACTTTAACTTTACCCTAACATTAAGGGATAAGATAACCATAACCTTGACCAAACCCTTAACCTTAACCTTAACCTCAACCTTTACCCTAACCTTAACCTTAACCGTGGCTTTACCCTTAACCTTAACCTTGAACTTGGCCTTAACCTAACCTTAACCTTAACCTTAACCTTATCTTACCCTTAACCTAAGCTTAACCTTAACTCTAATATAACCCTAACCTTGACCAAACCCTTAACCTTAACCTTAACCCTTAACCTTAACCTTGACCAAACCCTTACCTTAACCTAACTTTAACCTTAACCTTCCCCTAACCTTAACCTTAACCTTACGCTTAACCCTAACCTTAGCCTAACTAAACCCATAACCTTAACTTTATCTTTACCCTTAACCTTCACCTTAACCTTAACTTTACGCTTAACCCTAACCTTCATCTTAAACTTAACCTTAACCTTATTGAACCTGTAACCTTAACCTTAACCTTAACTTTACCCTTAACCTTGACCTTACCCTTAACCTTCACCTTAACCTTAACCTTAACATTGAACAAACCCTTAACCTTAACCTTAAACTGACTAAAACCATCCCCTAAGGGTAAATTTAAGGTTAAGGTTAGGGTTAAGGTTAAGGTTAAGGTTAGGGTTAAGGTTAAGGTTAAGGTTAGATTAAGGTTAACCTTGACCTTGACCTTGACCTTAACCTTAACGTTAACCTTAACCTTAACCTTAAATACCTAACCTTAACCTTGACCTAACCTTGACCTTAAATATGACCTAACCTTAACCTAACCTTATCTTTAACCATAAACTTAACTTTACCCTTAACCTAACTGTAACCTTAACCTTAACTATAACCTTAACCTTCACCTTGACCTTAAACTTAACCTTACCCGTAACCTTCACCCTTAACCTTAACCTAATCCTAACCCTGACCAAACCCTTAAACTTAACCTTAACCTGACTAAACCCTTAACCTTAACCTAACCATAACCTTAACCTTACCTTAACCTAACTTAACCTTGACCTTAACCTTAACCTTAACCATAACCTTAACCTAACCTTACCCTAACCATAACCTGAACTTTACCCTTAACGTAACCTTAACCTTGACCTTAAGGTTAGTGTTAGGTTAAGGGTAAAGTTAAGGTTAAGGTTAGGTTAAGGTTAAGGTTAAGGTTAAGGTAAGGTTAAGGGTAAGGTTAAGGTTAAGGTTAGGTTAAGGTTCAGGTCAAGGTTAGGGTTAGGTTAAGGTTAAGGTTAAGGTTAATTTTACTGGTGTTACACCATTTTCTGGTCATCTAACATATTATCATTAGATGGACCCAAGTACACCATGTAAGACCAATTTTACCCTAAGTAAAATTGCCTTCACTATGAAAATAACTTAGTAAACCACCTTTATTAGGTTGTTTATGGTCTAAATAGAAAACCCCATGAGGAAATACTAAATAAATCTACATTTTTTTTATTTTCCTAAAGCAATAATTAGTTAAAGAACAGTTTAATTAATATTCCTAGTTATATTTAACCCAAAACAAGGAAATTAATTAGATAAATCATTATTTATCTTATTATTTTCTAAGAATAAATATTTAAACATTATTTAAATAATATTCTTGGTTAAATATGACTAAATCACCCTTAAATAATTAAATAAATCATTATTTATTTTATTATTACTCAACCACATCCTTAAAATGATAAATAAATCATTTATTTATTTATTATTTAAAAATAAAGGGAAGTGACCCAAGACAAATTCCTTTTCCCTACAACAAATATAATAAAATATTCCATAAAAGTTGGATCTTGATTTGGTTAATAATATTTTAATTATGCACCAATATCTAGACTAGCTCAATATTTTTATATAAATAGAAGGGTTTTCCCATTCATTTACCACCTTTTTTTGCCTAAAGATCACTTTGGATCTATACTTTTGGTCTGACTATTGATCCACCATCATAGTCATATTTTGCTACCATTTTTGTCTGGGTTTTCTACACCATCAAGAGAGAGGAATTCTATATCTGAAGTGTTGAGGACTTACAAGAACCCATCACATTGAGGAGAACTGGGAACACTCTCCTGTTTTTTCCTCCCAAGTGCCATTAATACAAAATTCATTCAATATATTCTTGTCTTGTCTATTGGATGCATGGAGTAAATCTTGTTTTTTCTACTGCTTAATGTCTGCTAATGCATAAATCTATATTTTTGCAGCATTTATCTTGATCACCTAACTGCAAATCTGAGGATATTGGCAGCCATCTTTGTTGTTGGGGTTGTTTTTTATGCACAGCTAAAGTGGTCTTTTTTCGTACGCTTGGAATTAAGATTCATACTAACAACTGGCGACTCCACATGGGTTTACGATTACGACCTCTGTCGTTTTTCTAATCCTTGCATATCCAGCTACTTCAAACCTTATGATTTCTCTTCAGCTCTTGTTTTTTATTTTCTTGATGTTTTTTTTAACCTATAAAACCCCAAAACGATAAAAATTCTAACTTTCATGTGTTTTCGGACCTATTGCGCAGGTGACAGACATCAGCCATAGCTGAGACAACAATTTTTTTCTGAAATCTTCTGCCAAGAGTGCTGAAAGTGAAGGTCACACTTATTGGCCCAAAAAATGTGAGTTGGACCCTTAGGACGCAACTTTCAGCCCAAAAACTATGACCTCTGCTGAAAAGAGGTCAAAAACTGCGACCTAGACCTTTTGCAGGATTTTTTCTAAAAGTTTTCTAGGTTTGTCTGAGCCTCTGTTCAGGGTTGTCTTACCTACGTCTCTACCCATTTTGGACCTGTATTTGTTTTTTTTTTCTCAACTAAGTTGAAACCTAGCCCCCTAGGGCTTTAGTACCCTTCACTTCTTGTGGAAGAGTTTTTGTTGTTACAAGTTGTCTGAAATTTCAGAGTCTTCAACCATTTTTTAGATCTGATACCTCACCTTCAGATCCACTTCAGATCAGATTTTTATCCGTCTATATCATCTCATTTATCTTTTCTCGGGTTTTCCTCTAGGGTTCACTCCGTTTCCCTCCTGGAGATAGCCTTTCACCACCTCTTTTTACAACAATTTTCCTCTGATTTGTTGTTGTTTTCTGCACCACTTTCCAGTAGATTTTGTCTTTTAGATCCCTGTCCCTCCTAACCTTAGATATATTGGATTTTTTAGTGTGTTTTGATTATCTTTTTACTCACCTATAGACTATTTTTTGAGAGGCCCACCTCTTTGGGTTTAGATTATTGCATTATTAGCAATTTATTTTTTGTTTTTGCAAGTTTATATACTATCATTTGCAAGTTTGTTTATAGCTATACAACACACTTTTTCCTTTTCTCTACAAACTTCTGGGTTTAAAAATTAAAATTTACACACTTCACACACACACCCTAAGTCAAAAAGGGCTTGGTTAACACCGCCAAGAAAAGACTCTAAAAAATTGAAATCAATTGATCCTGCACCTCTCTGCCCTTGTTTCGACATTGTAATCAATTGATCCTGGACCTCCTTGCCCTTGTCAGTCTCTTTTTCCTTTGTGATGTGTTTGTGTCATCATCATTACACCATCAAGGCATTTATCCTGAAGACTTCTTGGCCTTCATCCTCAGTTTCTGGTAGGAAGACTTACTCCTCCGCCTAGGGTTTGAGTTAGTCCTCCACCGAGTCTGCACACCAACTCTTCTTCTGGTCCTTTGGGTTCTCCTTCTAGTTCTGCCTCCAGCCCTCCCCCTATCACCTTCACCATGTCTGGTGTAGGACCTAATATTGGTGGTAATCCCGATGCTCACGCTGGGAATACCACTAGTGGGACCGCAACAGACACTACCCCGGCTGCACCCTTGCTCCCCTTCGTGGTAGGCCTCAACATCCCCGATTTTGACCAATTGATAAATAACCCTATACACCATGATGCTAGTTGGCCTACTATGCCAACAAAGCTCCCTTTCAACATCCCAAAGTTTGAAGGCCTTGCTGGAGAAGATCCTACAAATCATGTTCGATCTTTCCACATGTCATGTTCGTCAAACTCCATTACCGATGACTCTGTCCGTCTTCGGTTGTTCCAACATATGCTTATAGGTGAAGCTTCTAGGTGGTATGTTGATCAAGACCCTTCATCTCATACCACCTTTGCGACTATTTCCCGGGCTTTTCTTTCTTACTTCCAGCTTCCCCTTCGTTACGACACTGGTACCGAACTCTTGACTTCTTTCTGTCAATCGTCTGCGACCTGCCTTTCCGACTATCTCTAGGAATGGTGGAGAAGAAATAGCCTATGTTAAACTCCTACCTTCGAATACCATGTCTACATGGACTGGTTCCTTATATCTCTTTTTCCACCTATTGAAAAGATGTCGCGTCACACTTTCCTCAAACTGAAGAAGCTGCTCTCCAATTTGCGTTAAAATATGACCTGATCTATGCTCAGTTGGGTTATGTTTATACTGTTCTACCTGATCTTCCCAGACCTGGTGGTGCTAACGCACTAGGGGCATCTCACGTCACCAATGTTATTGTTGGAGCTCTCTCTAGTCCATACGCTCAACCTCCCATGGGTTATGGCTTTCCTCAAGGTGGGGCCAGCACCTCCGACACTTTCCCCCTCCCGGTAGCACGTATCTAGGATACGACATGCCTCCTATTTTTTCCCAACCTCCTATTTACCACACTGTTACCAAAACTCCTTATTATCTGTATCCACAGCCTGGCGCTCCAAATCCTCCAGCATTAGCACCACTTCCTCGCTTTCCTTCTTAACCCCCACAACAACAGCCACTGCCCCCTCAGGGGTAGGTATATGTAGAGCAGGGCGCGAATAATCATCCTCCCTCCAAAAAGAAGAGGAAAGACACTCAAAATTAGTCTACTCCTGGTAATCCTTGACCTAATCCTCAAAATAATGCTCCTAACACTACTAACTAGAAACAGGGCACCCAACCCAAGCACGACATGCATGTTTGCACGCACAAGCCTTATTCTTGTTGTGGTGTTTATGGTCATTACACACATGATTGTCCTCTTTTACCATAGATGTGGAAACTGTGGGAGTTTCAAGCAACATTGCGAGGACAACAAGCCTCCCCTTCTGTCCTTCCCAGTGCTGCACCTAGTCAACCAATTTTTCTTACTGATCCTTTCCCTCAGTAAGGATTTGTGGCTATTGGACCACTTGAAGGTCAGGTGGCCACTAAAACTCTTCCATTTGGTACCTCTTATTACCATATTCTCATGACGAACTTTGATAAGCCTCTAACCATAGACATCAATCTTCAGACTCAGTCCTATCAATACAACAAGCCTCCTATTATGTCTGTCCCAGAACCGCCTCCTTCGGTCTCTACAAAGCCTCTTTCAACACCTAATGGTCCCTTATAGATCCCTTAGCCTAAGGTGGAGGTTCATACCAAGATCCCTAAGGGACCACTCCACCGAAATGTTGCTTCTGGTAAAGCTACCCATTCGTATAGCATAGTAGATGATTTGGCGCACTCCCTTGCTGCCATTTCAATGCTAGAACTCCTCTAGTCGTGTCCTTCACAAAGAAAAGCTCTACTACCTACCATGGGTGTTGTAGATCTTTTATATGATCGATTCATTGTATTTGATTTTGACCAGTCAGAACATTCTCCTATCCCTGCTTCCGTCGCCTTGCAAATCCCAGTCAAGATCCGGAATGCCAATTTTTCCCGGTGCATTATTGATGAGGGGGAATCCACCTGTGTGATTTATGCTTTGGTTTTGAAACAACTCAGATAACCTGATTTGGCTCCTTCGAAGATCACTCTCCAAGTGTGGGATGGCCATGCCTCCCAGCCCATCGGCTTATTCCACAATTTTCCTATTACTCTTGTGGGAAAGACTGTTTGCGTTGATATAGAATTCATAGATGCCCCCTTAGATTACAAAATTATATTGGGTCATAGCTACACTTATGCGTTGTTTGTTGTCCCTTCCGCGGTCCACTGCAAGATTTCCTTCCCTCACAATGGAAAGATAGTCACCATTGACCAGTTGACATATTACGAACCGAAGTCTCAGACCTCCCCTGAGTCCACTATCTCTTCGGTGGCCAATAAGCAAACCGTAAATCCTTGGACCAGTGCCTCACCCAGAGTCTACAAAGATTCGTCATTGCTTGGTACATTCCCTGGTCTTCCTCCTCATGTCTCTGATCCCAACTCATCAAATTTTTGCATGATGCAATCATCTCGGGCTGCTCTCAAGTGACCTACCTCAGCTAGTCAGCAGCCTCCTCACCCTTTGCAGCCTACTCCTATCTCTTTGATTCATCATTTTGGACCTCCTCCTCCTGGCCCTTCAACTGGTATCCATGAGCCTCTCTAACCTTCTAGAATGGTTCCCCTAGGCCTTAACCATTTAGGAGCCATCCCGCCTAGCCATTACCCCTCCGATCAGATATCGTTCCTAGCTCCCCCACCAGGAGTTTATACGACACCTGTCATGGCCACCCTCTATCTTCCTAACTTGACCCTTAGGATTCCCATCTGGTACCTTCATCCTCTAGCCGCTACCTCGCCAGGTCAACCCAAACCTTATCTTGCTTTGACCCCGATCAACCGGTCCCCATTGTTAACACTGGAAAATCGTACAGCAGAAGACGCCATAATTAATGTCGAGCCCAAGGATTTATCGGACAGGAATACATTATGGAATCAAGAAGTATTTAAAATCTCTAAGGTTTTGAGAAAATCAGATTTGAACTAGTCATAAATGCTTAAATGTGTGCTTTATCCTTCGAGAAGAGTGCCTTCTGCGCGCCTTTTGGCCCAATAAGCGTGCATTCCTGGAAATGAAAAAAATTCACTTTTCGGGACCACAACAAGTAAAGGATAGTTACTTCTTATGTGAAATATGCCTAAGGACAACCACCAGTGCCTCCTTAGACATTATGTAAGCACACAAAATAATATTTGAGCACACAATGGAATCACACCTCTCCCTTGGGCTACCATCCACCATGTACCAAGGGAGGGAAGGAGGATTTGAAGCTCACCTATATAAACCCACCAAGAGATGAAAAAATGGTGATCACAAGGTTATGCTGGCAAAATTTGCCCCAAATAACACCAACATTGTGTGTGACCCAGAGTTGGAGCTAAAGAGGACTCGATAGTTGGCCACCCAACATTTTAATCCACCACAGTGGAGAGAGAGAGTGAGACTTCATTAGAGGTAGAGCTTGGAAGGAAACATCCTTGCATTGGGACCTAGAGCCATTGCCTAGGTTCCCTTTGGCAAGTGGGTAAAATTTCTTCTCCATTTTTAACTTTTAATAAGAAGAGGCCATCGAACCATCGTTTGCATTATTATCATTTGGAACTCTCTATATAGCTTCTATATATTTGTGTTTTTAGTTTAGTTTAATTAGAGCATACTTCAGCATACTATTTCCATTAAGTTTTATGCTTTTGAGCTCCCCCCACTTTCTACCTATTACCAATAGTTTAGAGAGTAGACCATACTCTCTAAGATTATGCGATTTCATAAACCTGTGCGACAAATCCACAACAACACCCATGACTTCTCCCATTGCAACAGTGCCTCAACCACCTCAATAGTAACTTCCTCCTGTTGCGATTGCTTTGGGTAAGAAGGGAAAAGCTCGCAAGAAGGCCTCCAAGGACAAGGCTACCCTGAATGAACCTACACCTCCCCCACCTGCACAGCCCTGTGCTTTGTATGATGTCATCGGCCATGCCACCCGTAACTGTCCTGAGCTACCCTGTATCAAGCCCATGGTTAAATTTGCGTTCCCTGAGTCTGTGGTCCCTGAAGCCTCTATTTCTTCCTTGACTGTAGCCAAGAATCATAAAAATATTCACACCAACCAACCTTGTGTTTTGTGTGATCTCCATGGCCATTATTCCCACCATTTTCCTTGCCTTACGCATTACCATGCCTCTTTAGAGGTAGTTCAAGAGTACGAGATTGAACAAATCCAGTCTGCCTCTCCTATACTTGCGCAGTATAATACAGGCCAGACAGAGGATTTACTCACTCCCATTGACATTCCCCCTCCTGATGTCGAGATGACGAAGCCTATGGCCACCATCCTCTACCTATCATCATCCATGAGACCCTCAGCAGAAGCTCCCTTTGAATCTTCCCCTATTGTTTGGTCTGACCTCCCTTCAGCGATCACCTTGGGCTCAACATCAGTAGA
This sequence comes from Pinus albicaulis, assembly GCA_034641835.2. Lineage (NCBI taxonomy): Eukaryota > Viridiplantae > Streptophyta > Pinopsida > Pinales > Pinaceae > Pinus > Pinus albicaulis. The sequence continues at coordinate 157,623 of JAXQQM020063223.1, read as the reverse complement.
TCCTTTATCTTCTTGTTCTTACATCATCCCCCATGATGATGTGCATGTGAACCTTTCTTCTGATGATGATGAGTCAAGTAGCTTAGCCGCGTCATGTGGTCTCCCTTCCTCCAGTCACTCCATCTTCTATTCTGATGATGACATCATGGAAGCCATGTCCACCCCTGACTTCATCTTCCCCACTGATAAATGGGATGGCACCATCTATACCTATGGTTACTTTCATGGCTTGAGCACAAGCTACACCTCCGATAGCTCTCATACTCCACCTCACCGTCGGTGTGTGAGTAGTAGACATCCTACCCAGATCACTCCCTCCTGTACAATGCGTTTGATTTCTACGTTACGTTCAGGTTGCCAGCATTGTTCATCATCCTCCCATTTATTTTCTTATGGCACCTTTTAGATGGACCTACCATCCACACCTTATATCGGTTTTTCCGATGGTGCAAGTCACTACTCCCGGAATCTAGCCTCTGTAGGTTGGGCCATTTTTACCCCCTTGCATTCGATTTTTCTCTTGAATGGTGTACGCATTGGTAATGCGACCAATAATCAGGCCAAAAATGATGCAGTACGAGGTTTATTAGCCGATGCCCTTTCACATCACATCCTCCACCTTCATTTTCATTTAGATTCCCTGCTTCTTGTCATGCAATTGAATAGTGTCTATCATGTGCATAATCCTATCCTTTTTAGAAGATATTTACAGGTGAATATTTTGATGCGTGAATTTGAAATCATTACATTCAGTAATGTACCTAGAGCACAAAATCACTATGTAGATATCATTGCAAACCATATTCTAGATTGGCATTTAGCACATGCATTTAACAAAAAAAAATAACATAAAAATATCAAAACGATGCATATCCATAATATGTGTCGTATAAAATGTTTTAGAGTCCATCCACTCTGATACATATGACATGCCCATAACATGTTACAAAACCCAAAATTGGGGGCACCACCTACCCCTACACACTAATCACTATCTGGAGGATCCCAAGCCAGTAGCTCTGCTTGCGCAGCTCGTAGATCACGCATACCCTGTCCGACCATCTCCATGTGCCGCATGACCCCTTGCCACTCAGAGGGTAGACCAATACATGGATCTATGTACTGGTCATCTAAGTCTTGCCAACCATGCTCTGAAACATTGGTTAGAAGCCTCTCACATCTATCATGGGTTTCCTCCAGGAGGGTTGTTGCATCCTCATTTTGTTGTGCCCTCGGTCCGCTAGGTCCTTCAGTCCCTGATACTGTAGGTCGTCCCATATACCCGACTGGTTTTACCAGTGCTGTATCTGCATACCAAAAGTGAAATAATCAGTACCACATAAAATATTCTAGAAATTTACATGCACATAAAATATTATCAATTTGTTGCTTACCATCGGGCCCCCATATTCGACCAGGCGCTAGTGGAAAATCCGGGTCCCCACACTAACTCATCCCACTATAGGGATAGTCTTCTATATACAGTGGCATCTGATCCCAATGAACAAAGAAGTTGGGTCAGAACACCTATCCAACCGCCCCACCTCCTCCTCTGCACAGTAGTCACCCCCACCAGTGCATCTTAGGCTCTCACGGGCCCCCATATTGGAGTTGTACGCAAGGTCAAAGTGTCAGGATTTTCTCAAAGAAGAACGAGAACAAAACTATACCATATGCACAATCATGTTTCACTTACCGCTTTCATAGTGACAACTTTCATTTCAACAACGACAGCATCATCTGGGCCCACCTATAGTAGGTCCCACTAAAAACAATCTCCACAAGCATCATTTTCCCTGTGGTGATGTGGTGGAGTGCCTGGTTGCCCAGGATCCACAACACTGCTGCGGCCATAGCACGTGTATCTAACCTCTCCAAATCCCTGATGGGTATTCGAGTCCCCTTGACTTGGAGACTTGGTCGACAACGGCACTATAAAAACTCTATGATATTCCGCCCCTGCGGTAATACTGGCTGAGTATTCCCTACCATCCCAAGTGGTGGGAGACTAGTCAGGAATATATATCCTGGACCGTCAACTCGATTTGGTGCCCCTGCACTATAAAAACCTCATGGTCCGAATCCCAATAGCTGACAATCCGGGTGAATAAGGGCTCTCCATCTCTCATCAAAGGGCTCTCTAGAAACTTCAGAACCCCAAACTTGGCCAATGCACTATAGACACCTTGATCCTCCTGGATCTCCGACCGTAATGCGCCCAGGTCTCTCTCTCTCCAGTTGATCCGTAATTCTTCCATATCTGCAAAAAAACATCATATTTGTCAGTATACAGATAGGAAAGACTTTTTCTCATCATAAAAAACTAGCGCTTAGCCAAAAAACAACACAGAAAAACCCGTCCCTGATAGGTTGCACTTTTCAGGCCCAAACCTAGGACAGGTCACAGTTTTTTGCTCAAAACATGCTACCCAGGTCGCACTTTTTTCCCCAAAAAGTGTGGCTCGGCCGTGAAGAGGAGCAGGGGTCTGTTCTTGAGCCCTAAGGACCTAATTTGAACTTTCAATCAACTGAAAAGAAAGAATAGGGTTAGGCCTCTTACTGCAACTGACGGATCTCGATTCCAACAGTCGGTTTGTTCGCTACGATTGCTGCAAGATTTAGGATCTTCTCTCCTCTCTACATTCACCATAGCTCCACATGCAAATGAGTGAATTTTGAGGGAAAATCGATCTTCGTCGTGAGTAACCATTATGTACACATGTTTTTATGGTCTCCATTGGACCTTTTTTTTGTGTGGCAGCACCATTGAGTCGCTTTTGTTTAGAGCATCTGAGTTGAGTCATCACTGCATTAATAGAGTCTATCTTGAGTCCCTTTGTATCTCATTATAGTCCTCCATCCTTCATTTCTTGATTCTTCTCTCGTGTCGTACAATATGGCCTTCAGTCCCACTGTCCCCTATCCCTCTTGATTTTGTGTCAATTTCTGCCAGGTCATCCATGCCCTTTATGCTCTAAACAAATGCATTAATCCATCTGCTACTCAGTATCCCCCATTTCATCATCATCCTTGGTGTTAGTCTGTCAGTCACTCTACTATTTTCTCTCATGCCTTAGTTGAGGATCCCTTATTGCCTCACCTATGGCGGACCTCCTTCTGTCAACATCAGCTCATTCATTCCAAAAGATGGGTCTAGAGGGCGGTGTACCTTGGTTCCAAATTCCACTCTTGTTTGATACCTCAGATCAAGCAAAGGGACTCCTTATTGCCCTTTGACTTGATTTTTTCTCAGCTCCAACTCCTTTTCAGCATGATCGAGATCTGTATACTTGATGGTCCAGTGATGCAGCAGCTGATATCAGTGATTCCCGGGTGTGTGTGAGATGTCTCATCCCTCATGAGGGGGTGGCCATATAGGTATCCCCCAACATGCCCATATGACCTCTTCCTTTCAGCCTTCGATGCAGCTCCATAGATTTGATGATGTCAGCTTCAGCCACTTGCAGAGCCTTTTTTATTGCATATATCAGTCAGATTTTCAGAGCTCTTTCCTATTTACAGGGTCATATGGGTTGTATTTATATCTCATATACTCAGATATTATTGTACAAGTCCTGGCTATTATCCCAGGCACAATTTTTATGTGGGATTCATTATCATGTTGTTTATATAGCTCATGTTTATGCCAACATGTACTATATTGTTCAGTCCCTTGTTTACTAGATGCCTTATTCTGTGTACTTTTCCTCGGTGGGCATAGATATGCCTCCCCTGCCACCTATAGCACAGGTACTCACTCATAATAGAGACTTGTTGCACTTGTAAGTCTCACTTTCTCAGGGTCTAGTCCTTTTAGCACTTTGGTCTATCTTATACTTCTCTCTCTTTGACTTCCCCTTCGGTGTCTAGTGATTGAGTTCTTACAACGTACTTTGGTCATATGATTAGCTCCTAATGCTCGCACACTGGGGGGAAATCTGTTACATCATTTTTTGGTCATCTAACCTATTATCATTAGATGGACCCAAGTACACCATGTAAGACCAATTTTACCCTAATTAAAATTTCTTTCACTATGAAAATAACTTAGTAAACCACCTTTATTAAGTTGTTTATGGTCTAAACAGGAAATATTAAATAAATCTACATTTATTTGATTTTCCTCAAGGAATAATTAGTTAAACAACAGTTTAATTAATATTCCTGGTTATATTTAACCCAAAACAAGGAAATTAATTAGATAAATCATTATTTATCTTATTATTTTCTAAGAATAAATATTTAAACCTTATTTAAATAATATTCTTTGTTAAATATGACTAAATCACCCTTAAATAATTAAATAAATCATTATTTATTTGATTATTACTCAACCACATCCTTAAAATGATAAATAAATCATTTATTTATTTATTATTTACAAATAAAGGTATTTGACCCAAGTCAAATTCCTTTTCCCTCCAACAAATATAATAAAATATTCCATAAAAGTTGGATCTTGATTTGGTTAATAATATTTTAACTATGCACCAATATCTAGACAAACTCAATATTTTGTTATAAATAGAAGGGTTTTCCCATTCATTTACCACCTTTTGTTGCCTAAAGATCACTCTGGATCTATACTTTTGGTCTGACTATTGATACACCACCATAGTCATATTTTTCTGCCATTTTTTTTCGGTTTTCTACACCATCAAGAGAGAGGAATTCTAGATCTGAAGTGCTGAAGACTTACAAGAACCCATCCCATTGAGGAGAACTGGGAAAACCCTCCTTTGTTTTCCTTCCAGGTGCCATTAATACAAAATTTATTCAAGATATTCTTGTCTTATCTATTAGATTCATGGAGTAAATCTTGTTTTTTCTACTGCTTAATGTCTTCTAATGCATAGATCTACATTTTTTCAGCATTTATCTTAATCACCTAACTGCAGATCTAAGGATATTGGTAGCCATATTTGTTGTTAGGGTTGTTTGATATGCATAGCTAAAGTGGTATTTTTTTGTACGCTTGGAATTAAGATTCATACTAACAACGAGTTTAGTCAGGTTAAGGTTAAGGCTTACCCCCTTAACCTTAACCTTAACCTAACTATAACCTTACCTTATCCTAAGTTAACCTTAACCTTGACATTGACCTTAACCTTAAATTTAACTTTACCCTAACCTTAAGGGTTTAGTCAAGTTAAGGTTAAGGTTAAGGGTTTGGTTAAGGCTAGGGTTAGTTTATAGTTAAGGTCAAGGTTAAGGTTAGGTTAAGGTTAAGGTTAAGGTTAAGTTAAGGTTAATGTTAAGGGTTTGGTCAAGGTTAGGGTTAGGTTATAGTTAACGTTAAGGTTAAGGTCAAGGTTAAGGGTAAGGTTAAGGTTAAGGTTAAGGGTTTGGTCAAGGTTAGGGTTAGGTTATAGGTCATATTTAAGGTTAAGTTTAAGTTAAGGGTAAATTCAAGGTTATATTTAAGGTTAAAGTTAGGTTAAGGGTAAATTTAAGGTTAATGTGAAGGTTTTTTCAAGGTTAGGGTTAGGTTATAGTTAAGGTTAAGGTTAGGTTAAGGTTAAGGTTAGGTTAAGGGTAAAGTTAAGGTTAAGGTTAGGGTAAGGTTAAGGTTAAGGTTTGGTTAAGGTTTAGATTTAGGTTAATGTTAAGGTTAAGGGTAAGGTTAAGGTTAAGGTTATGGTCAAGGTTAAGGTTAAGCAAAGGTTAAGGTTAAGGTTAATGTTAAGGGTTTAGTCAAGGTTATGGTTAGGTTATAGTTAAGGTCAAGGTTAAGGTTAAGGGTAAGGTTATAGTTAGGTTAAGGTTAAGGTTAGGTTAAGGTTAAGATAAAGTTAAGGTTAAGGTTAGAGTTAGGTTAAGGAAAAGTAAAGATTAAGGTTAAAGTTAGGGTTACAGGTCTTAACCCTAACCTTCCCTATAACCTAACCTTAACCTGAACCTTAACCTAAACCTTTACCCTAACCTTAACCTCAACCTTGACCCAAACCTTAACCTTATCTTAACGCTAACCTTCACTATAACCTAACCTTAACCTTGACCTTAATTGTAACCTAACCCTAACCTTAAGGGTTTGTTCAAGATTAGGGTTAAGTTAGAGTTAAGTTCAAGGTTAAGGTTAGGTTAAGGGTAAAGTTAAGGTTAAGGATAGGTTAAGGGAAAAGTTAAGGTTAAGGTTAGGTTAAGGTTAAGGTTAGGTAAGGTTAAGGTTAAGGTTAAGGTTAAGGTTAAGGGTAAATTCAAGGTTAAGGTTATGGTAATGGGAAGGTTAAGTTTAAGGTTAAGGTTAAGGTTTGGTCAAGGTTAGGGTCAGGTTATAGTTAAGGTCTAGGTTAAGATTAGGTTAAGGGTAAAGTCAAGGTTAAGGTTGGGCTAAGATTAAGATTAGGTTAAGGGTAAAGTTAAGGTTAAGGTTAAGGGTTTGGTCAAGGTTAGGGTTAGGTGTTACAGGTTTAGTGAGGTTAAGGTTAAGGTTAAGGGTTTGGTCAAGGTTAGGGTTAGGTTATAGTTAAGGTCAAGGTTAAGGTTAGGTTATAGTGAATGTTAAGGTTAAGATAAGGTTATGGTTAGGTTATAGTTAAGGTTAATATTAGGTTAATGGTAAAGTTAAGGTTAAGGTTAGGTTAAGGTTAAGGTTATTTAAGGGCAAGGTTAAGGTTACAGTGTTAGGCCGCTATAATTTAGTAGAGTGACAAGACTAAACGTTGTAAAGAATACATCATAAACCACTTTGGATTCTAGGATCTAGCCCTTCTGAATCCATAGAGGGATCTCTCTATAAGTGCAAATATTTATTTATCTTTAAGGCTATTGGTATGATTTTAGGCTAGTTGTTAAGAGCAAGGGTTTTTGTTTGTTTTGGTTGGTCGGGTATGATCTTTAATTGGATGGAATATCACAAAATGAAAGAGTTTTAAAGGGTGAGGATGCAAGTATATTGAGAAGCTTTCAGTAGATAGGATTCATGTGGAACAACTTTAATCCATTGGGCTATGGAGTCAGAAAAAGGGTTTAATTGTACAACAATTTCAAGAGTGGTCCAAGGGGCAAGTCATCTATATCCAAATATAATTTAGATTAAATGATGGAGATGGACATTAAAATTGTTGAGAAAGTGGGAAAAAGTCAATAATATCAACAAGGAATTATCAACTTTCCATACAAGAAAATCCTTTTTAAGCAACTGTTTAAAACCAACCAAATACAGGGCTAACCAAAAAATTCTTTGGACAATATTGTATTAAAGCTAACTTATCAAACAACAATCCAGTAATCTCACTAGACTACTTTCAGAAGGGATGAAAACATATAAGAAAACAAAGTGCAGCTTAAGACTAGGTCAGATGTATTACAATCATGATCTACTTTAGCATACTCTTAGGGAAACTTTCAAACAACCTTTGGAGAAAAGACTAGAAGACAGGGCAAACCATAAACCTTTCTAGCTTAACTCTACTTAGCATGTACTGAAAATATCATTCAAGAACTTCCTTTCAAGTTTTTCACATCAAGACATGGACTATCCAACATTCCTTGATAATGTTTCCACTTAATTTAAGTCATTCCTAAATACAAAAATTAGCAGAAAACATATAGATAAAGCTTATCAGTGACAGTAGGGTACTTTTGACAGTAAATCCTAGCTCTATATTTTCAGTTTCTTTATCAGAGAAAAGTGAACAAAATGACATACATGAAAGGAAAACAAATAATAGTAAGGGGTACTACACCAATGATATAGACTAGGATCCCAAGAATCAGCTTGTATATTGATGTCAATCCAGTTACATACTTCAACTCCAATGTTTCATCAAAAATTTAAAATCTCTTCTTAGCCTATCTTCTTCAATAACTTAATAGAGCTTCAGAGCTTCAAAAATTATTTACATTCAACAATGATTCCATACAGCAAGTATTACATCAACAATCAAACAACCAACAATATCTCATCTTCTAAGGAAATATTTATAGAAGAAAGAGGAGGTGGAATGAAAGGAAAAAATCTCTAGGTTAAATTAATACAAGTTAATGCTTCTTGGCCTTTGAGGGGCCCAATAGAGAATTTTTCTGATATTTCTCTGTATTAATTGGTTTTCATTAAATATTTAGCTGCTTAGCAGATTCTTTTGACTTAAAAACTCTTTAAGAAGTTGACTATCTTTAGGCAAAAATATCACTGACTGAACAATAACTATGCCTTCTTTTGATTTATTGAGACTGTAGGTGGCACTTTGGTAGCTGAAGAGGATGCTTTGGCCTCTGATGTGGTAGTGGAAGCCTCCTTACTAATATTTTCTCTGTTTATCCATAAAACACTTTAATTTGTCTTTACTCTGTGTTTTAGGCTTAATTAAGCCTTGATCTTTGTTTCGGGTCTTTGTTCTTTAATACTTTCTTTAACTCTTTAAACAGTGTATTAAAGCTCTGATCTTCGGGCTTCGTCTTTAATCACTCTTTAACCCTAATTTATTCATTACCGATACACTTTGTTGTTGTTTGTTTATACAGGTGGCTTTCTGCTATTGGAGGTTTTTTGTTAAACCTTAGATCATGATCTAGATGTTCAAACTTGGGTCTCGTACCCTGCAGATCCTTTCTTCTTTGGTTTAAGTCACAAAATTGTCATTCTGGACTGAACTGGTCACCTGTCTACGACTGCGCAAATACACAGAGTGAACACCGTTTATTCTTGTAAAAAATAAAAAATAAAAAACTCATCATAAAATCCTGCAAAATTTGGTTAAGACTGCTTCGGAGAGTTCATGGGGGTGGAGGAGCAATGAGGAAGAACGTGGATGCAACGGAAAAAAGGGAGAAAAACCTGGCAGAGCAGCTAACCAGGTGCAAATGGGAGTTTGGGTGCAATATTGAATAAGGGCCATTAGATTAGATCAACCAATAGAGATCTACGGTTGAGATCCTTCGATGACGTCGTTTGGAGGATGGGTGAAAAGGTAAGTGAACAGGGTTGAGATTAAACGTGGGCCATTCGATTAGAATAATCGATGGTGGAGATACTTTGATGAAATCGCTTGGAAGAATGGTGGAGGGTGATGGCTTGGGGGCACAATTTAATGAGAGTTGTTTGATCTTAACAATCAATGGCCATGATTTAAATATGAAAAATGACTCTTGCATAGGATGGTGGTAAAGCGAAAAAATGGAATGGTTTTCTCATAGCATTGGAGTGGTTTTGAATTTTGGCCAAAAAAACATGATATGGTACGCTTGCTGACACCTACCCCCCTCAATACCTCCCATTTCACGTTTCTTTTGGAATGTTAACGCTCGGGCACAGAAAAAACATGATATGTAGTTTCAGACATCGGATGAGGGGAAGTAGATCCAACGGTGCGGATCGCACATGATGGAGGGAAAGATGCATGGACGGAAAGGTAGGTGGGGTCAACGACGGTTTAAATGTGAACCGTTGGATCTTTGGAATGGACATTCGAGATTTGTCGAGGGGGAGATATGAAAATGGCGGAGTGTGAAGAGTGAACGTGATGTGGATTGTTCGATATAAAAGGATCAACGGTGGATATTTGATCACAGGATCACATTGGCAGGAGGAAAAGGGCAAAGCGGTGATGAAATGTGTCGATGCGATTGAGTTCGGACTGTTAGATCTAAGAGAGATCAATGGTCAGGATTAAATTAGTCAAGGTTAGGGTAAGATTAGGGTTAAGGTTATGGGAAGGTCAAGGTTAAGGTTAGGTTAAGGGTAAATTAAAGGCCAATGTTAAGGTTATGGTTATGGGAAGGTTAAGGTTAAGGTTAGGTTATAGTTAAGGATAAGGGTTTGGTCAAGGTTAGGGTTAGGTTAAGGTTAAGGTTAATGTTAGGTTAAGGGTAACGTCAAGGTTAAGGTTATGGTTATGGGAAGCTTAAGGTTAAGTTTAAGGTAAAGGTAAGTTTAAAGTTAAGGTCAAGGTTAAGGTTAAGGGTAAGATAAGGATAAGGCTAAGGTTAAGGTTAAGGTTAGGTAAAGGTCAAGGTTAAGGTTAGGTTTAGGTTAAGGTTAAGGTTAAGGGCAAAGGTTAAGGGTAAGGTTAAGGTCTTAGTGAAGGCAAAGGTTAAGGTTATGGTTAAGGTTAAGGTTACGGTTAGGTCTGTTATCACTCAGATTTTCCTTGAAGTTGTTGGAAGAGGAAAGGGGTCCAAGGTAACCACAAACCAACCTTCATGTACAGAATCTAGCCAATCTGTGCCCAGAGAGGGCTCTCTATTTCAAATTTAGCTTTGTTTTTAGAGGATATTAAGCTAGTTCTAAAGTCCAAGGGTTTTGTTTGAATTTGAATGGTGGAATTCTGTAACTGAGGGCAAGATTAAATAGTTTCAGGCCATTGGGCTATGGAGTCAAAAATATGGTTTCACTAGATTAATTTTATCAACAAAAGATGGCTTTACAGGGCAAGATAATCAAACCAAAGAACAATTTTAGATCTAAAGTGAATATAATGGGTTTAGAATGGATGAAAGGCAATTAAGAATCTTTCAACATATTCATAGAGAGAAAATGAGTGATTACCAATAAACAGAAGTTAAGTATTCTTTACTAAATAATCAAATACATAAACTGGCTAAACAAGAGAAATTAAGAATTCATTGTTTATAACCAATTTAGAAGAAAACATTTAGAATAAAAATGATTGAAATCAGATTACACTTAAGTACCTTTTGATTTATTCCTTTTCATTAATTATTCAGAAATGAAACACTCTGATATAATAAACAGATATAAAGAATTAAAACAAAAGGGAAAGGATGACTTATTGATCTGTAGTTCGACACATGAATCCTGTAAAAAGTCTTTAGCGTCAATCCATCATCCAGCTAGCCACAAAGAAATTTCTCCAATAGCACTTTATTCCCAAAAAGTCAATGTTACAGCCAAGTATAAGAATCCACCGCCAATAATTCAATTGAGGGCTTATTTATACAAAAGATCATATAAAATATCTCTTAACAAAATGAGATCAAAACTAAGATGACTCACAAATAAGTTACAATAAAAATAGAGACAGATGGTCTCATAGATAAGACAAGAAGTAACCGATGTTGTGCTGTTTTCCTCCTTTTGAGAATGTGTTGGAGGCAGGACCTATAGTTTAGCTCATCGTTGTCCTCTTTAGTAATTTTTTTCTAACTAACTTGCTTCACTGATACTCTTTGTTCTTATTGATACACTTTAACTGAACTGATACTCTTTGACCGTTGTTTGTCCCTTTATCCTTTATACTATAGTAAATAGGCAAATTTTCATATAAGGATAAATTTTACAAAAGTTCTAACAAATATTCCCACCATTTATCTTCTGCTATTCTTGTCCGTTGAAGCTTCCTCAATGTTTCATCAGCCTCGGTATATCTGAATAAATTAGGCTGATTAGGAAACAAATACTTTACTTCATGTTCTAAATAAAACAAATTCTCTATTCTGTCATGAAGATTCCTTCCTGTAGGTAATGTTGCTTCTGATGAAATGGTTGAGGAACTAGCAATGAAATGATTGTGAGCATGTATGTCCAATTTATTGACATGTGTTTCTAGGTCCATTATTTTATCTTCTGAAACCATAGGGCTGGGCAACCCTTTATTCAATAAAACATCAAACCTTTCTCTGAAAGCAATGATTTCACTTTGCATGTCAAAACACCTTCGTTCTAAATTTTTCATAAGAGTTCTTTTAGTAAAAACTCTTTTTATCTCCAATATTGTTGCAGTTCTGTCCTGAATACCCACATCTGCAAGTTGCTGTCTGGTTTGGGTGTTTAGAAACTGTATAAGCTGATTGGCTTCCTCGAGCCTATTTCCTAATTCTGCTCGTGTATTCTCAACTTCATCCAGAGCTACTTTGACCAAATCATTCTGCTCGTATATTATCTGGATTGAGGACTAGATATCTTTTATTGACTGAATAATATCATCCCAAAGAATGTCATTTATTTCTCTTAAAGGTTTCTCCAATGTGAGATCCCTTTTCAAAGCTTTAACCAATTTTTCCAACTTTTTGACTTCTCTTGTTTTTTCAGCAACAATCATTTTTGAAAGATCATATTTCTGTTCCAAACTAATAAGCTATAACTTTGTGTGCTAAAGTTCTGTTACTTGCAGTTTCAAGTCATTCATTTTCTTTACTAATTATTCTGTACTCAAATTTGAAGTATTTACCTGTGATGGCTCTGCTAGTTGACCTGTTGGACCTGTGATAACATCTGTTGTAGATACTGGAACACTGGACTACTTGTATTTTAAAGCTTGTTCAATCTCTTTTTCTATTTTAGTCAGTTGCTCATTCATTTTTAAGAGCAACTCCATCATTTCTTCTTCAGAATTATTCTTTATTAATTTTTCAGTTTGAGGATGTCTGGAGGCTGGAAATTTCAACTGCTTTCTCAAAGCTGCAATGTCATCATATTTTTTCTTGATTAGAGCTTCTATACCTTTGACATCCTTTGGATTATGTCCCAAACCAATTATTATTTCATACAATGTTTTTATCCTGTTGTCTTTGGCTTGAGAAAAAGCCTTTTCAAGCTATAATTGTGTATTGGTATTCTCCAAAGAATCCTGTAACCTGTGAGCTGCCATTGCCTTATCAGTTAATGTAGAATAGATCATTTCACTAGTCTTCTTATGTAACTCAATCTGATCTAAAGGATGGATATCCTTTTCTAGGACTTCAAATTTTGTCCCAATATAATCAACAGCTGTTTGGGGTTGTTGTACCTTGGGTTTGAAATGGCTCATTATCATTTTTCCCTGTTGGATGTCAAAAGCTGACATCAATATTTCTTGATTCTTTGGAGCCATTTTCAAATATTGATTATATACTTGAATTCTCAATGGATCATTCCTGGCCTTAATATTGATAAATGTCTTCTTTATATCTCCTGCATATTTAACTGGTGTTTTGAAAGAAGATATTTCAATACTCTGTTGCTTCTGTAGCTCTTTCCTTTGTGAGGTAGTGGATGCTCCATTGACTGTACCTGTTTATTGACTGCCTAATTTTTCTGGTCCTTTACTATCAAGGATTTCATCAATAGATTCTACTTCTGGAGGAGTATTCATTTTTTGTCTCTTGGCCTGAGGCTGTTGTGAAGATCCAGTGAGAGGGGTAGCAGCTTCAGCTTATCTCTTTTTTCGCTTTTCCAAATTTAATGGAGTTTTCAAAATTGATATTTCTACTGGATTGGTTTGAATGGAAGAAACCTGTACTTGATCCTGTCCCTTGGAAGTTTGAGGTTGTTCTGTCATAGTGAATGTTTCTTTAACTTGTGTATCAACCTCTTTCTCTTTTCCCTTAGATGATAATGCAATATTTTCTTGTAACTCCTGCTGAACAATCCCAGCTGAGGAAGGACCAACCTCTGATCTTGGTACCTGTGCAAAAGAGTCTAGGTCAAGCATATTTTCAAGATCTTTCATAACATTGTCTACATTGACCTGCTCAATATCCTGCTCTATCAATGTTCCTTCTATCCATTCATCTGTATTAGCATATTTTTCAATCTCTGGGATTCTTTGATGTATGTATGGTGCTGATTTATTCTTTATTATTTTATCACAAATGAAGTTAAATGGGTCATAAGGCACCCAATAGAAACTCTTTTGTAATCTGAAACGGTCTTCTAATGTCTTTTTAGCCTCTTCCCCTGCATCCCTAGAGTTACAGATAAAGGGACCTAATTGACTTTTGATCCAGAGTTGAGCCTTCTTATTTTCATTACAAAAATGAATTATATCAGAATTGTTCATCTGCCTGAAATATTCTAATGTAAATATTCTCATGGGGATATATTTTGGCAATTTGAATGGACATAATTCACATCCATATATCCTGACTTCAGTGTGATTTTGGTATAAGTACCAATCACCAGCTTTGTATTGTTTTGAGAGCTGTAAAGTTTTCTTGATTTCATTACTGAGTCTTGGAGGAGAAACTCCTGTCAACAAGGTGGTTGCAGAATGTATAAAAATATCAATGAACTCATTATAGGAATAGGGAGAATCTTGAGAACTATGAGTGATGGCTGACCAAAAGACAACAGACCTAGGATTCCCTTGGGCATCAAGCTTCTTGATATAGAAAGGGAAACTTTACGACTGGTAATAGAGCATGAGGTGGTAGATGATAGAGGAATACTTGAATACTTTCTCATTTTCTAATCTCATGAATTGATTATGGATTTTATCTGCAATGTATGATGCAAAGTCATACTTGACAGCAGGAGGTTGTCCAGGGGTAAAAATAGACAATAATACTGAGTTAAATGGTCAACATATTCACTAGTATTAAAGCCCATTATAAAGGATATCATTTCCAAAATAAGTTTGCCCTCCTCGATTAAAAAAACATACCCATCAGGGGGAGGGCCTTTAGGTTGATGATCAGGCAACATAAAGGTCTAACAGATGCGGCTTAATTCTTCATGGGATAGTTTGGTGGATTTCTCAAGTAAATCTCCCATGGACAGGGGAGTGAGGGTCTAATCAGGTTGAAAATGTAGCATCTCATTGATAGACTGAGCAGTAATTGGGAAAAGGACATCTTGATTTGGGGATAAGACTTCTCTTTGGTTATGATCATAATTTTCATGGAAAAAATGGATTATTTCAGGGAAAATATGGATAGAGGGAAATAGGTACCTGGGAAGATTAGATTCCCATAACCCAATCATATCCAAGCCATTCAAATAATTGTCTCTGCAGCGACAAAAAATTCAAAGAGGACTATCTCTAAAAGCCAGGTCTTTAATCTGGAAATCTCTGTGGACTAATGATAAATAATCCAAGTCTCTATGAGGGGCGTTCAATGGGGTGACATTTAAAGCCACAGGAACTTCCATTCTTGGTTCTTGTGGATTCAAAAATGGAAATTCGGCTTATGGTGAAAAATTGAGCAAAATTACAGGTTTCGATGGGAGAAACAGGTACAATTGCAGATTGGGAATTCAATTACAGTTCTCGAGATTAAGGAACGGACTAGAAATTAATTTTAACTCTGTTTCAGTGAAAGGAAAAGGAAAGCCTAGTTTCTTACAGAGTTCAGTGCGAATTTAGGGTAAATACCTGTTTTTTCTTTTGGAGATAGCAGGTACTGGTTAACGCAGATAATCTTCTGAGAGGCTTGACTGCAATTTTCTTCAACAGTATAAAGGTTGGCGGACTTCAAAAATTTTAAATTCAAAATTTCTGCATGGAAGGTGTATTCGTTTTCTACGTACCAGATAATGAAAAAGACGTGAATTTTTGTTTTATTGGCAAAGTCAAATGGTGTGAATTTTTTATTATTTTAATAAATGACGTCATCCTATACGACAGATGAGTCACAAGAAAAGGTGGCAAATGGTTTATTCCGCACCACTTTTGAGGGAAGGCGGTTTTGGGTGGAGAGGTAGTGAATCCATAGAACACACGACACGTGGCCAAGGTACTATTTGAAAACCACTGGAATTTTGCGCGTTAATGCTCAGATCGGGGATGGCCAACAGAATTAATGACAGCCGTCGATCTTGGAGCAGCCGATCGAACGGTGGACGGGACAGGGAGTTGATAGGGTTTTAATGGCGCGGGCCCGACGCGTTTTATTACGAATTAATCATTTTGAGAGCATTTTGATTGGTGGGGCAGGTTCTTAATTAATCGTGAGGATTAATTAAGTCCTTTATGCAGTGGGAAAGTGATCAGGAATGGTTTTTAAACCAGAGTCAAAGTTAGGGTATGGGTTACTAACTCAAGTTAAACGTCGGGCAAATTGAAAATACAAAGGGGATGAGTTATTTGTTTGAAGTTTTAGTTTAAGCTAAACTTTGGGTTTGTTTTTGTTTTAAACACATAAAACATGTTTAAAAGTTTTTCCATATATATTTTTTATTATACAGTAATTAAATCAATGCGATTTATTTACCATAGGGGGCGGGAATAGAATTAAAGATATTTCTTAGCCAAAAGGAAATATAAAGTGGGTTGTTTATTTGAAATAAGTGGGAATTAAATACTTTTGGCTAAAAATTATAATATAAGGATTTTGGGAATATTATATAAAAAAGGGGCTATATACATA
This sequence comes from Pinus albicaulis, assembly GCA_034641835.2. Lineage (NCBI taxonomy): Eukaryota > Viridiplantae > Streptophyta > Pinopsida > Pinales > Pinaceae > Pinus > Pinus albicaulis. Next base: position 141,594 of record JAXQQM020063223.1, on the reverse strand, counting down.
GGATAAAGTTATTTCAGTAAGGAGTTAATAAATAAAATTAGAGTTAATATGACAAGGGAACAATGTAAACTCAAAATACTTAATTATAACCAAGAAAGTGAAGATTCAAAAGTAAATGAAATTATTATATTTTCATCACTTAGACTTAGAATAAAAGTGATTTTGAGGGCTTTTCATGAAATATTGAAGGATTTTCCTAAGTAAAATGGGATTTTACTTAGAAGAAGATTTTTGAGAGGTGAATGAATGTGATAATGGATGATTTCAAGTACTTAGGTTTTTTCAATTATTGGGCCGAGGGTCCGGTCCCTCCAAAATTCAAGGAAATGCCTTGAGCCCCTCTAATCTTCAAATGCCTTAGCACTTTAAGGTAAATTAGTGAAATCTTTAAGGGAAAATGAAGGGGAAGTTAATAATCTTGAATTTGCTTTGCTGTGAACTTTTTCCAATGTAGTATCTACTTTTTCACTTGTGATGAAATTACAATTGAACACATTTGGAACCATCATTCATCACATGTAATTCTGCAACAACATCTAGCTACCCTACCTACTTATTCTACCATTTTATCTTCTTTATTAGGGTGCACTTAGACTGGCAAACCCTTATCAATCTTCTTTTTCTTTTACATGGCAAGCCTATCTAAGTCTACACTTATTACATCCAAGGGCTCAGATTAAACTGTTGAGCACCTTTTATTAAATTTACCTATCTACTTATCTGCCAAGATTAAACTGTTTGGTCAGATATTTATTCTCTATTCTCCAGCATGAAATTGAAAAATGAATTAGTCAAGTTTAAACAATTTGACTCTTCATAAATTGTGGCAAAAGTTTGACAAACTACACACAATTTTGTTTATTACATCAGAGCAAAAAGTAGTGGCATTTAGACTTGCACACTTTCCTTGGCATTTCTTTTGGTGGGGTTCATTTTCTTTTACTTTTTTGGCCATTTTACTTTTTCACCCTTTGATTTTTCTTTTAGGGTATACCCTCTTTACATTTTTTAATTTTTTTTTGATTTTTTTGATTTTTTGATATTATGGAACACCTTTGCAACAAGAAAAAGGTTTGAACATATTGCATAGTTCAACAAGTCAATCATGAAAAATGACACCTATTGGTATAGGAGTCTAACACTGGCTCCACTTGGGGATGGCTTTTCCTGGTGAAAAGTCAAGAACAGCAGGTCAGATGCCTCAAAATGCCTTTAACTGAACCATGTAATCTTCTTTTTCTGGTGGCTTTATTGTATATATGATAGTAAAACTTTTGAAGCTTAGGGCCTTCACTTCGGGCTTCAACTTCAGCAAGTCACCATCCAATCAAAACTGATGCATTAGAAAGGATATATTATGTACATGTTAAAAAAAATCAGAACATCCTAGTAAATAGGATCAAAGTAGTGTTTTAGCATTCGACCATTGACTAGTCCTTCCTCAGCTTCTGAACCATCCAAATTCTTCAAAAAATATGTGTTATTTCCCTTTAAAGCATGAATGATGTAAGGTCATTTCCATAAGAAATCAAATTTCCCATGTTTTCCTTTATCTTCCCTTCTGGAATCCCATCTTAAAACTTTGTCTCCCAGTTGAAAATCTTCTTCTTTAGTCCTTTTTTCAAACATTTTCTTTAATTTTTCCTGCAAAACTTGGGATCATTGATACACTTCTTCTCTGGTCTGCTGCAAGTGAATTGTTTGATTTATTCTTCTCTGAATATCATTTTGTTCTACTTGAGCCTCTTGAAGTAACTTCATAACAGGAATTCCCAAGGATGATGGAAATCTAGCCTCAATACCATAAACTAATTCATATGGATTGGTCCCAATTGATTTTTTGGTAGTAAGTTTGTCTGCCCACAATGCATTGGTAAGTTTCTTATGCCAATTCTTCTTATTTTCTTCCAATAATTTTTTAATGATATTAATGAGACTTTTATTGGAAGATTCAGCCAGTCCATTACCCTGAGGATAATAGGAAGTTGAATGACCTAAAGTTATGTGATATTTATTTTAGAAACTAATCATTTTCTTAGACTTAAACGCAGCAGCATTATCAGTTATAATTTTCTCAGGACAGCCAAATCTTGAAAGTATATTGGTTTCTAAGAATCCTATAATTACAGAATCATTGGCTTGTCTGGATGGGATAGCTTCAATCCATTTATTAAAGTAATCTGTGGCAGTGAGGATCCATCTGTGTTGGCCAGAAGAAGGAGGATGGATTTCTCCAATAAAATCTAGGCCCCATTATTGAAAGGGTTTCTCGGTGGAAATTGGTTTTAATGGTAAAGGTAACAATTTTCTCTTGCCTTCAAAGATCTGACACTTATGGCAAGCAATTACAAATTTCTTAACATCTAAAAACAAGGTTGGCCAATAAAAACCAGCCCTTAAGATCTTATCTGCAGTTGACTTCCAATAGAGGTTTCCACCACAATCTCCTGCATGATATTCATTGAGAACCTTGTCATCTTCATCTTTTAATAAATAATTTAATAGAATTCCATCATGACTCTTCCAAAAGAGAGCATTATCTAAAATAAAATACTTTAAAGATGTCATTTTCAAAAACCTTTGTTTCTTTCTAGATAACCCTGGAGGAGCTTTCAGGTTTAACAAAACATAAATGATATCAGTGTACCAAGGTGAGTCTAAAAAGGCCTGACTGATTTGTGGAGTCACCATCTCCTGTTCGTCATCCAGTTCATTAATGTTCAGGGCTTGGCAATTTGTTTCAGTCATGAGTTGAGCCAAACCTTGTCCTTTTATGAGTTTTGTAGGTCTTATTTCAATATAATATTCTAATATGGTACCTATCCATTTACCTCTTTTTCCTTCAATACCATCTTGAGTTAATATGTCTTTAACGACAGCATTAGGTACATAAGCTATCACATCATAATACAATATATAAACTTTGAAATCTTTAATTGCTTTCACAAGTGCAAAAGCTTGCTTCTCCATGATATTGTATTTCAATGATGCATCTCTAAGTGCTTTACTAAAAAAGGCTATAGGTTTTTCACATCCTTGATCATCCTTTTGTAATAAAACTGCTGCAACTATATGTTCAGAAGAAAATGAAAAAATTATGAAATCTCTATCAAATTTTGGACTGGTAAGAACTAGTGTTCTGGTCAAAGCCATTTTGATTTCTTCAAATGATTTCTTGGCTTCTACTGTCCACTTAATACTTGAATACTTTCTTAACATGTTAGTAAGAAGTCTAAGTAATTCAGCTAAACTATAAATGAATCTTCTTAAAAAATTGATTTTACCTATGAAAGCTTGAAGTTCTTTAATATTCCTAGGATGAGGTATCTGCAAAATGGCTTGTATTCTTTCAGGATCAATTCTAATGCCATATTTTGAAATGATATGACCTAGGAGTTTACCTTCTTCAAGACCAATCAATGAATTTTTAGGATTTAAAGAAATACCATATTTTCTGCATTTTATGAACATCTGTCTAAGATGATCCAAATGTTGTTGATCTGTCTTGGAAAAAACAGTCAAATCATCCAGATATATGACTAGAAAATCATGAATTTCTTTGGAAAAGGCAATGTACATTGCTCTTTGGAAGGTCGCTCTTGCATTTTTTAGTCCAAAAGGTATCTTAACATATTTGAATGTACCCCATGGTGTCGTAAAAGTTGTTTTGTCTTGATCGTCAGGATGAACCAGAATTTGGTTGTATCCTGATAATCCATCCAGAAGAGAAATCCTTGAAGATCCTACTACCCTTTGTAAGATATGGTCCATTTTAGGCAAAGGATAGTTATCTTTTAAAGAAAATTTGTTTAAATTTCTCAAATCGACACATAGTCTAATCTCTCCAGTTTTCTTCCTTGTTGGTACTAAATTAGAAACCCATTCAGAAAACCTAATAGGAGCAATTATTCCTGCTTCATACATTCTTTTAATTTCTTTCTCAATTGAAGGTAGTAGCACAGGGTTGATTCTTCTAAGTTTCTGTTTGAATGGTTTCTGATCTGGTTTCAAAGGTATTGTATGTTGAATTACTGATGTATCATATGATTTAAGATCTTCATAACTCCAGGCAAAAACATCCTGGAATTATTTTAAAATTTCAACATATTTAACCTTTTGATCCTCTGGCAGAGATTTCGATAACTTAACCATCTTGGGATTTCCTTCAGTTCCCAAATTGTATTCTTCAATATCAGCTCTGAACAGTTCCATTTTGGGTTTTAGTGGAATGTCATTTGAGTCAAAAAGATCTTCCAAAGGAGTTAATCCTTTAAGTAAATGATTATCTTTCAGATTAATAATTTCAGATTCATCTTCTATAATCTCATCGACTTCCATTTGTTTCAAATCCTGCATATATTTTTTAATGAATTTGGTTGGGTGAAGCATGTGAATTGCAGTCTCTTCTGAAATATCTGTTTCTTATTCATCTATTTGATCAGATTCATTGATTGTTGTCTTCATCTATACTACTGTTAGAGAACTCATTTTCTAAGGTCAAAAAATTATTAATCTGATTATTATTTACAAACACTTGCCAATTCATAATATTATCTGGTATAGTAGGTCTATGTCTAATCTCAGTTGTGAACTGATGATTAGGTCCAAAAGGTAATTTACAGGTGCTAGCAAACATTGCAAGATTATGAGCATGCAAATTTTGTTTTCTAGGAATTTTGGCAATCTGAGCTTGTAGAAAAGTATTGAGAATTTCCACAACTGTTCCTCTGTATTCTTTTAATCTGGGATCTTTTTTTGAACATTCACCATTGATCTGTTGAATAATTAACTCAGAGTCTCCTATGATTGATACTCTAATTGCTCCTAATTTTTTGACATGTTTAAGCCCTAGCAAAAGAGCCTCATATTCTGCCATATTATTAGTGCATCTAAAGTTCAATCTATAAGCACGGCCTTCAGCATAATCATTTTCAATATTATGTATCCAAATTCCAGCTCCATCTCCTAACTTATTTACTGAACCATCAAATTCCAAATGCCAAATAATTTCATGTTCATAATCTTCATCGACTGTTTTAACAACTTTCTTAATAGGGAGCTCTGGTATATCATTTTTTTCTGGTATTTCTTGAATGTCTGATGTTTCTTTGTTTTCATAAATTTCTTCGATTTGAACAGTAGATTTATTTTCAGTTTCTGTTTCTGGTGCTTCTAGTTCAGTGGGAAGGTCAAATTTAGCATTATAAAGGATGAATGAGTCCATATCGAATGTACTGAGTAGACAGGGAAGTTTTCAGGCTTCTCCTGACTACTGACTAAATATTTCATCAAGGTCTCTCTGTATAGTCTTTTAGGTTGACCAAACACTGAAATAGTAGCATATTACATATCTAATTGAAGATATCCTCCGAGTTTGGCACCCCAGGATCTGGATAACAACATACCATATTTGGGAGGAATATCTGCTACTACTATATCCATCAGAATAGAATTCGCAGGGTATTGCACCAAAGTAACACACAAATCTTTAATCAAACCTAAACATCTTACCTAACTTGAATCAAAAGAAAAAAGATCCTTATATGGTCTGGTAATGTCTAGGTTTAATCTTTCCATCACATCCTTGGGCATTAAATTGTGAGACGCTCCAGAATCAAGCATGGCGTTATGAAGTATTTTGTCATATACATTCAAACTCACATAAAATGGAGGAGTTCCTCCACTTTCTGGTTTTCCATTTACTTCAGGGCCAAAAAGTAATTTAGGTTGATCATCAAAAAAATTTACTGAATCATCCATTCTAGTAATGTTAAGGGATCTGCTGATTTGGCTTCTATAGATATCATGTTTAGCTAATTCTGCCAATGGAACAACTATCTTTAATTTTCCTATTTCATCTTCTAGATTGAAATATTTTTCTGTTTGAGCTCTAGTATTTTGAACAGTTGGATTTTCTTTGTTTTTTGTGTCTTCAATATTTTTCTCTTTTTCAGGTGTTGGATTATGAGTTGAAGGTGTTTCTGAATTAACTTGTGCTGGTTCTTCTACGTTTCCTGTAGGAGGAAAAGTATTGGAAAATTGTTTATTATTTAGTTGATTATCAGACACATCTTCAATTATTGGATTAGCGGGGTTAGGACTTGCTCTAGAAAGAATTTGTACAGGAGGAGTGTTAGTTTTACCTTTCATGTTTTGTTTTACAGCTTTCTGTTTGCTATTATCTGGCACATCAATCCGTCTGCTTCTCAAATTGTATTGTTTATGAACTTCATAAATTGTTGAATCATATCCTTCTTTAAAATCAAAAGTTTCTCCTAAATGAGTTTGAAATGTTTCAAGAATGTGATTTTCTTGATCATATTGATATAGGAAAACTTCTAGTTCATTCTTGTGTTCAGTAAAGTTATTTATTTCAACCTCCTCAGTTGGTTCCTCAGAAGATGAACCTTCAACAAAAATTTCCTGGAATGGTGGCCTGATGTTTTGGTCAGGAACATTTTTCCTAGTATTTTGGTTTTGATTTCTTCTGAAGTTTGGGTTTCTAACAGCATTTTGACCATCGCCAGAAGACTTTCTTTCAATTGTCTCTACTCTGTCTCCCATTATTTCCATCCCTTTAATAATTTCATCCAACTTTCTTTCAAAAGCTGAAGGTTCTTTGTTTATAGGCATCCTTCTTTCAGCTCTAGCTCTAGCCCGTTTTTCTATGAGGTTAGCTTCAACACTAACAACTATGCTTTGCATATCTTCTAGAGTTTGGGGAGCTCTTTCCCTAAGTGAATATGCTATTTCAGAATCAAACCCATCAGGGAATTTAACCAGTACTGAATCCGGAGGGGGTCTAAGGTTTTGGGGAACAACGTTGTAGGCTTCATTGAATCTAATGATATAATATTGCACTGCTTCATTAGGTCCTCTTTTCAATTTTCAAAATTCATATAGGATTTGAAGAGGGTCTTTCTTCTTCTCCCATCTATTTAAAAATGCCCTATACAGGGCTGGTAAGTCAGCAATACTGTTTGGAGCAAGAGCCCTAAACCATGTCCTGACTTCCCTAGTAAGACTCTGGAAAAAAATTCTCATTCGAACATCATCAACGTCTATTTCATAAAATTAGAAGTAATCAGTCATCCTTTTGGTATGTTGTTGAGCAGTGTAAGTACCAGAACCGTCAAAAGGGGTGATTTTACTCTGATAGTCTTGGGGCAAAGCGGTAGGGTTGCATGGCAATCTTAAAGGAGCATATCTATTTGCCATCGGAAGGTGTAATGGAATAACAGGTGATGATGGTCTGGAAGTAGTGGGTGGAGGAGTAGAAGGAGTGGCTTGTGATTGAGAATTTTGGGGAAAAGTAGATGAACTTGGGGAAGCTGCAGTAATTACAGAAGTGTTTGAAGTTTCTTCAAAGGTCTGTTCAGATTGAATGGAATTTTGTAGATGCTTGTCAAGATGTGAAGTGATAAATTCAAATTGAAAATCTTCAAGAAATAATGGATCAGGAACAAGATTGGACAACTCAGATTCAAAAAAATTTATGAATAGAGAAGTTTAAAAATGTTCATCAAATGGTTCGTCTTCAAGATATATAAACTTCACAGGACAAGAGTTTGATCTAAAAAGAGGTCGATAACTCCCAGAGCTTTCTTGAATCTCTTGTCTTCTCAGAATTCTGGGAATCAGATTTGGATTCTCAAATATCGGTGGTGGATTAGGGTCAAGATTTGACCTAGTATAATGAGTCCTTTCTGAAGCTAGTTTTCCTAGTGCTGTTTTTTTTTATTTTTTTGTTTTAAATGGAATGAAAATACAACTTCGACAAATTCTCCAAGAAATTAAATATTTTTAATTAAAATTTTCTCAAAGATTTATTGAACTAGAGAAACTGATTGAATGTTTGAAACCAAAGTTCAGTCTATAAACTAGACCGGAGATTGACTGAAGTAGCATTTATTTACTATGAAATTTCAGAGAAAAAATAATTTCAAAGGCTACCTGGCTAATCTTCAGACTCCGTCTGTAGTTTATAAATCAAACAATAGTAACAATAAAATGATTCAGTTCCCCAGTGGAGTTGCCACTATGTTATCACTCAGATTTTCCTTGAAGTTGTTGGAAGAGGAAAGGGGTTCGAGGTAACCACAAACCAACCTTCAGGTACATAATCTAGCCAATCTGTACCCAGAGAGGGCTCTCTCTTTCAAATTTAGCTTTGTTTTTAGAGGATATTAGGCTAGTTCTAAAGTCCAAGGGTTTTTTTTGAATTTGAATGGTGGAATTACGTAACTGAGGGCAAGATTAAATAGTTTTAGGCCATTGGGCTATGGAGTCAAAAAGATGGTTTCACTGGATTAAGTTTATCAGCAAAAGATGGCTTTACAGGGCAAGATAATCAAACCAAAGAACAATTTTAGATCTAAAGTGAATGGAATGGGTTTAGAATGGATGAAAGGCAATTAAGAATCTTTCAACATATTCATAGAGAGAAAATGAGTGATTACCAATTGAGAGCAGTTAAGTATTATTTACTAAATAATCAAATACATAAACTGGCTAAACAAGAGCAATTAAGAATTCATTGTTTATAACCAATTTATAAGAAAACATTTAGAATAAAAATGATTGAAATCAGATTACACTTAAGTACCTTATGATTTATTCCTTTTCATTAATTATCCAGAAATGAAACACTCTGATATAATAAACAGATATAAACACTTAAAACACAAGGGAAAGAATGACTTACTGATCCGTAGTTCGACACATGAATCCTGTAAAAAGTCTTTAGCGTCAATCCATCATCCAGCTAGCCACAAAGAAATTTCTCCAATAGCACTTTATTCCCAAAATGTCAATGTTACAGCCAAGTATAAGAATCCACCCTCAATAATTCGGTTGAGGGCTTATTTATACAAAAAATCATACAAAATATCTCTTAACAAAACGAGATATAATCTAAGATGACTCACAAATAAGTTACAATAAAAATAGAGATAGATGGTCTCATAGATAAGACAAGAAGTAACCGATGTTGTGCTGTTTTCCTCCTTTTGAGAATGTGCTGGAGGTAGGACCTATATTTTAGCTCATCGTTATCCTCTTCAGTAATTTTGTTCTAACTGACTTGCTTCACTGATACTCTTTGTTCTTACTGATACACTTTAACTGAATTGATACTCTTTGACCGTTGTTTATCCCTTTATCCTTTATACTGTAGTAAATAGGCAAAATGTCATATAAGGATAAATTTTACAAAATTTCTAACAAATATTCCCACCATTTATCTTTCACTATTCTTTTATGTTGAAGCTTCCTCAATGTTTCATCAGCCTCGGTATATCTGAAGAAATTAGGCTAATTAGGAAACAAATTATTTACTTCATGTTCTAGATAAAACAAATTCTCTAATCTGTCATGAAGATTCCTTCCTGTAGGAAATGTTGCTTCTGATGAAATGGTTGAGGAACTAGCAATGAAATGATTGTGAGCATGTATGTCCAATTTCTTGACATAAGTTTCCAGGTCCATTATTTTATCTTCTGAAACCATAGGGCTGGGCAACCCTTTATTCAATAAAACATCAAACCTTTCTCTGAAAGCAATGATTTCACTTTGCATGTCAAAACACCTTCGTTCTAAATTTTGCATAGGAGTTCTTTTAGTAAAAACTCTTTTTATCTCCAAGATTTTTGCAGTTCTATCCTGAATACCCACATCTGCAAGTTTATGTCTGGTTTGGGTGTTTAGAAACTGTATAAGCTGATTGGCTTCCTCAAGCCTATTTCCTAATTCTGCTCGTGTATTATCAACTTCATCTAGAGCTACTTTGACCAAATCATTCTGCTCGTATATTATCTGGATTGAGGACCAGATATATTTTATTGACTGAATAATATCATCCCAAAGAATGTCATTTATTTCTCTTAAAGGTTTCTCCAATGTGAGATCCTTTAGATGCTTTAACCAATTTTTTCCAACTTTTTGACTTCTCTTGTTTTGTCGGCAACATTCATTTTTGAAAGATCATATTCTGTTCCAAACTAATAGTTCGTAACTTTGTCTTTGTGAAGTTTTGTTACTTGCGATTTCAAGTCATTCATTTTCTTTACTACTTCTTGACCTCCAAATTAATACTATTTTTGTGATGACTCTGTTGTGGTTGACTGTTGGACACTGTGATAGCCTTTGTTGTAGATGCGGAACCTTTAATTTGCTTGTATTTTAAAGCTTGTTCAAGCATAACAACTATTTCGATCAGAGTTTCTCCCGTTTCACCATTTTCAAAAGCAACTCCATCATTTCTTCTTTATAATTCTTCTTTATTATTTTTTCAGTTTGAGGATGTATTGAAGCTGACAATTTCAACTGCTTTCTCAAAGCTACAATGTCATCATCTTTTTTTCTTGATTAGAGCTTCTATACCTTTGACATCCTTTGGATTGTGACCCAAACCAATTATTATTTCCTCCAATGTTCTTATCCTGTTGTCTTTGGCTTGAGAAGAGGCCTTTTCAAGTTGTAACTGTGTATTGGCGTTCTCCAAAGAATCCTGTAACCTGTGAGCTGCCATTGCCTTATCAGTCAAAGTAGAATAGATCATTTCACCAGTCTACTTATATAACTGAATCTGATCTAAAGGATGGATATCCTTTTCTAGGACTTCAAAGTTTGTCCTAATATAATCAATAGCTATTTGGGGTTGTTGCACCTTGGGTTTGAAATGGATCATTAACATTTTTCCCTGTTGGATGTCAAAAGCTGACATCAATCTTTCTTGATTCTTTGGAGCCATTTTCAGATATTAATTATATACGTGTATTTTCAGTGGATCATTCCTGGCCTTGATATTGATAAATGTCTTCTTTCTATCTCCTATATCTTTAACTATTGTTTTGAAAGAATATATTTCAACACTCTGTTGCTTCTGTAGCTCTTTCCTTTGTGAGGTAGTGGATGCTTCACTAACTATACCTGTTTGTTAACTTCCCAATTATTTTGGTCCTTGACTATCAAGGATTTCATCAATAGATTCTACTTCTAGAGGAATATTCAATTTCTGTCTTTTGGCCTGAGGTTGTTGTGAAGATCCAATGAAAGGGGTAGCAGCTTCAACTTCTCTCCTTTTTCCCTTTTCCACATTTAATGGAGTCTAAAAAATTGACACTTCTACTGGATTGGTTTGAACGGAAGAAACTTGTACTTGATCCTGTCCCTTGGAAGTTTGAGGTTGTTCTGTCATAATGAATGTTTCTATAACTTGTGTATCAACCTCTTTCTCTTTTCCCTTAGATGATACTGCAATGTTTTCTTGTAACTCCTGCTGAATAATCCCAGCTGAGGAAGGGCCAACTTCTGATCTTGGTACCTGTGAAAAAGAGTCTACGTCAAGCATCTTTTCAAGATCTTTCATAACATTGTCTACATTGACCTGCTCAATATCCTGCTCTATCAATGTTCCTTCTATCCATTCATCTGTATTAGCATATTTTTCAATCTCTGGGACTCTTTGATGTATGTATGGTGCTGATTTATTCTTCATTATTTTATCACAAATGAAGTTGAATGGGTCATAAGGCACCCAATAGAAACTCTTTTGTAATCTGAGACGGTCTTCTAATATCTTTTCAGCTTCTTCCCTTGCATCCCTAGAGTTACAAATAAAGGGACCTAATTGACTTTTGATCCGAAGTTGAGCCTTCTTCTTTGCATTACAAAAATGAACTATATCAGAATTTTTCATCTGCCTGAAATATTCTAATGAAAAGATTCTCATGGGGGCATATTTTGGCAATTTGAAGGGACATAATTCACATCCATAGATTCTGACTTCTTTGTGATTTTGGTACAAGTACCAATCACCAACTTTGTGTTGTTTTGAGAGCTGTAAAGTTTTCTTGATTTAATTGCTGACTCTTGGAGGAGAAACTCCTGTCAACAAAATAGTTGCATGGTGTATAAAAAGATCAATGAACTCATTATAGGAATAGGGAGAATCTCGAGAACTATGAGTGATGGTTGACCAAAAGATAACATACCTAGGATTCCCTTGGGCATCAAGCTTCTTGATATATAAAGGGAAAATTTACGACTGGTAATAGAGCATGAGGTGGTATATGACAGAGGAATACTTGAATACTTTCTCATTTTCTAATCTCATGAATTGATCATGGATTTTATCTGCAGTGTATGATGAAAAGTCATACCTGAAAGCAGGAGGCTGTCCAGGGGTAAAAATAGACAATAATACTAGAGTTAAATGGTCAACATATTCACTGGTATTAAAGCCCATTATAAAGGATATCATTTCCAAAATAAGTCTACCCTCCTCGGTGAAAAAGGCATACCCATAAGGGGGAGGGCCTTTAGGATCATGATCAGGCAACATAAAGGTCTAGCAGATGCGGCTTAATTCTTCATGGGATAGTTTGGTGGATTTCTCAAGTAAATATCCCATGGACAGGGGAGTGAGGGTCTGATCAGGTTTAAAATGTAGCATCTCACTGATAGACTGAGCATAAATTGGGAAAAGGACATCTTGATTTGGGGATAAGACTGCCCTTTGGTTAGGATCATAATTTGCATGGAAAAAATGGATTATTTCAGGGAAAATATGGATAGAGGGAAAGAGGTACCTGGGAATATTAGATTCCCATAACCCAATCATATCCAAGCCATTCAAATAATTGTCTCTGCAGTGAAAAAAAATTCAAAGATGACTATCTCTAAAAGCTAGGTCTTTAATCTGGAAATATCTGTCGACTAATGATAAATAATCCAAGTCTCTATGAGGGGCATTCAATGGGGTGACATTTAAAGCCACAGGAACTTCCATTCTTGGTTCTTGTGGATTCAAAAATGGAAATTCGGCTTATGGTGAAAAATTGAGCAAAATTACAGGTTTCGATGGGAGGAACAGGTACAATTGCAAATTGGGAATTCAATTACAGTTCTCTGGATTAAGGAACGAATGAGAAATTAATTTTAACTCTGTTTCAGTGAAAGGAAAAGGAACGCCAAGTTTCTTACAGAGTTCAGTGCGAATTTAGGGTAAATGCCTATTTTTTCTTTTGGAGATAGCAGGTACTGGTTAAGGCGGATAATCTTCTGAGAGGCTTGACTGCAATTTTCTTCAACAGGATAAAGGTTGGCGGACTTCAAAGATTTGAAATTCAAAATTTCTGCATGGATGGTGTATTCATTTTCTGCGTACAAAATAATGAAAAAGACGCGAATTTTTGTTTTATTGGAAAAGTCAAATGGGGGGTGAATTTTTTATTATTTTAATAAAATAAGTCATCATGTATGACAGATGATTCATAGGAAAAGGTGGTAAATGGTTTATTCTGCACCACTTTTGAGGGAAGGCAGTTTTTGGCGGAGAGGCAGCGAATCCATAGAACACATGACACGTGGCCAAGGTACTATTTGAAAACCACTGCCATTTCGCGCGTTAATGCTCGGATCGGGGATGGCCAGCGGAATTAACAATAGTTGTCAATCTTGGAGCGGCCGATCAAATGGTGGACGGGACAGGGAGTTGATAGGGTTTTAATGGCGTGGGCCCGACGTGTTTTATTACGAATTAATCATTTCGGGAGCATTTTGATTGGTGGGGCAGGTTCTTGATTAATCATGAGGATTAATTAAGTCCTTTATGCAGTGGGAAAGTGATCGGGAATGGTTTTTAAACCAGAGTCAAAGTTAGGGTATGGGTTACTAACTCAAGTTAAGCATCGGGCAAATTGAAAATACAAAGGGGATGAGTTATTTGTTTGAAGTTTTACTTTAAGCTAAAATTCAGGTTTTTTTTGTTTTAAACACGTAAAACATGTTTAAAAGTTTTTCCATATATATTTTTTATTATACAGTAATTAAATCAATGTGATTTATTTACCATAGGGGGCGGGAATAGAATTAAAGATATTTCTTAGCCAAAAGGAAATATAAAGTGGGTTTTTTATTTCAAATAAGTGGGAATTAAATACTTTTGTCTAAAAATTATAATACAAGGGTTTTGGGAATATTATATAAAAAAGGGGCTATATACATAGGACAAAGTTATGTCAATAAGGAGTTAATAAATAAAATTAGAGTTAATATGACAAGGGAACAATGTAAAGTCAAAATACTTAAATATAACCAAGAAAGTGAAGATTCAAAAGTAAATGGCATTATTATATTTTCATCACTTAGACTTAGAAAAAAAGTGATTTTGATGGCTTTTCATGAAATATTTAAGGATATTTTTGAGAGGTGAATGAATGTGATAATGGATGATTTGAAGTACTTAGGTTTTTTCAATTATTGGGCCGAGGGTCCGGTCCCTCCAAAAGTCAAGGAAATGCCTTGAGCCCCTCTAATCTTCAAATGCCTTAGCACTTTAGGGGAAATTAGTGAAATCTTTAAGGGAAAATGAAGGGGAATTTAATAATCTTGGCTTTTCTTTGCTGTGAACTTTTTCCAATGTAGTATCTGCTTTTGCACTTGTGATGAAATTAAAATTGAATACATTTGGAACCATCATTCATCACATGTAATTCTGCAACAACATCTACCTACCTTACCTACTTATTCTACCATTTTCTCTTCTTTATTAGGGTGCACTTAGACTGGAAAACCCTTATCAATCTTCTTTTTCTTTTACATGGCAAACCTATCTAAGTCTACACTTATTACATCCAAGGGCTCAGATTAAACTGTTGAGCACCTTTTATTAACTTTACCTATCTACTTATCTGCCAAGATTAAACTGTTTGGTTAGATATTTATTCTCTATTCTACAGCATGAAATTGAAAAATGAATGAGTCAAGTTTAAACAGTTTGACTCTTCATAAATTGTGGCAAAATTTTGAAAAACTGCACACAATTTTGTTTATTACATCAGAGCAAAAAGTAGTGGCATTTAGACTTGCACACTTTCCTTGGCCTTTCTTTTGGTGGGGTTCATTTTCTTTTACTTTTTTGGCCATTTTAATTTTTCACCCTTTGATTTTTCTTTTAAGTTATACCCTCTTTACATTTTTTAATTTTTTTTTGATTTTTTTGATTTTTTGAGAATATGGAACACCTTTGCAACAAGAAAAAGGTTTGAGCATATTGCATAGTTCAACAAGTCAATCATGAAAAATGACACCTATTGGTATAGGAGTATAACAAGATCAAAGTTAAATTAGGTTAAGGTAAGGTTAATTTAAGGGTAAATTTAAGGTTAAGGTTAGGTTAAAAATAAGCTGAAGGTTAAGGGTAAGGTTAGGGTAAGGTTAGGAGAAGGTTGAGGTTAAAGTTAGATTAAGTTAAGGATAAGGTTAAGGTTAGGTTTGGTTAGGTTAAATTAAGGTTAAGGTTAAGGTTCAGGATATGGAAAGGTTAAGGGCTTAATTGTACCCTTAACCTTAACCTAACAATAACCCTAACCTTAACCTTGACCTTAACTATAACTTAACCCTAACCTTAACCTCAACTTGAACCTTAACCTTACCCTAGCATTAACCATAACCTTAACCTTAACCTTAGCCTTAACCTTACCCCCTTAACCATAACCTTAACGTTAACCTTAACCTTAACCTTAACCTGACTAAATCCGTAACCTTAACCTTACTTTAATCTAACCTTAACCTTAACCTTAACCTTAACCTAACTATACCCTTACCCTTAACCTTAACCTTCACCTTAACTATAACCTAACCCTAACCTTGACCAAACCCTTAATATTAACCTTAACCTTAACCTTTAATTAATCTTAACCTTGACCTTAACCTTAACTGTAAGCTTAAACTTACCTTAACCTAACCTAACCTTAACCTTAACCTCGTCCTTAACTATAACCTACCCCTAACATTTACCAAAACCTTAACCTTAACTATAACCTAACCCTAACCTTAACCAAACCCTTAATCTTAACCTTATCTTACCCTTAACCTTAACTTATCCTTAACGTTAATGTTAACCTTAACATTGACCTAACCGTAACCTTAACCTTACCTTAACCTAACTTAACATTAACCTTAATGTTAGGTTAAGGGTAAAGTCAAGGTTAAGACTGAGGTTAAGGTTAAGAGTAAATTTAAGGTTAGGTTAAGGGTAAAGTTAAGGTTAAGGTTAGGGTAAGATTAAGTTTAAGGTTAATGTTAAGGGTTTGGTCAATGTTAAGGTTAGGTTATAGTCAAGGTCAAGGTTAAGGTTAGGTTAAGGTTAAGGTTAAGGGTTTGGTCAAGGTTAAGGTTAAGGTTAAGGTTAGGGTAAAGGTTAAGGTTAAGCTTAGATAAAGTTTAAGGTTAAGGTTAATTTTAAGGTTAAGGGTAAAGTTAAGGTTAAGGTTAGGTTAAGGTTAGGTAAGGGTAAGGATAAGGTTAAGTTTAGGCTAAGAGTAAAGTTAAGGTTAAGGTTATATTAAGGTTAAGGTTAAGGTTATGAGTTTATTTAGGATAATGTTAAGTTTAAGGTTACAGGTTTAGTTATGTTAAGGTTACAGTTAAGGTTAAGGGGGTAAGGTTAAGGTTAAATTTAAGGGTGAAGGTTAAAGGTAAGTTTAAGCTTAAGGTTACGGGTTTAGTCAGGTTAAGGTTAAGGTTAAAGTTTTGGTCAAGGTTAGGGTTAGGTTATAGTTAAGGTTAAGGTTATGGTAAGGTTAGGGTTAGGTTATAGTTAATGTTAATGTTACGGTAAGGTTAGGGTAAAGGTTAAGGTTAAGGTTAAGGTTAAGGGTTTCCTTGCCCTTAACGTTAACCTTGACCTTAACTATAACCTAACCCTAACCTTACCCTTAACCTTAACCTTAACCTTATCCTAACCTTAACCTTACCCTTAGCCTAATATTAACCTTAACCTTAACCTGACTAAACATGTAACCTTAACCTTACCCTTAACCTTATCTTACATTGACCTTTACTGTAGCCTTAACCTTAACCTAACCTTAACCTTAACTTTACCCTTAACCTAATATTAACCTTAACGTAACCCTAACCTTGAATTTACCCTTAACATAACCTTAACCTCCACTATAACCTAACCCTAACATTGACCAAACCCTTAACCTTACCCTTATCCTTACCCTTACCCTTAACCTTATCTTAAACTTACACTTAATCTTATCTTAACCTTTAATTAACCTTAACCTTGACCTTGACCTTATCCTTAACCTTAACCTTAACCTTAACTTTACCCTTAAGCTTAACCTTTCCATTAACTATAAATTTAACCTTAACCTTGACCTTAACTATAACTTAACCCTAACCATGACCAAACGCTTAACATTAACCTTAACGGTAACCTTAACCTTAATCTTAACCTTAACCTTAAGCTTAACCATAATCTTAACCTCAGGTTAAGGTTAAGGTTAAGCGTAAGGTTACGGTTAAGGTTAGGGTAAGGTTAATATTAGGTTAAGGGTAAAGTTAAGGTTAAGGTAAGGGCTAAGGTTATGGTTATGGGAAGGTTAAGGTTAATGTTAAGGTTAAGTTAAGGTTAAGGTTAAGGTTTGGTCAAGGTTAGGGTTAGGTTATAGTTAAGGTCAAGGATAAGGTTAGGTTAAGGTTAAGGTTATGGTTAAGGTTAAGGTTAAACGTAAGGTTAAGGTTAAGGTTAAGGTTTTTTTTAGGTTAGGGTTAGGTTATAGTTAAGTTTAGGTTATAGTGAACATTAAGGTTAAGACCCGTAACTTTAACCGTGACCTTACCCTTAACATTAAACTTAAATTTAACCCAAACTTTGAATGTACCCTTAACCTAACCTTAGCCTAAATTAACCTTAACATTGACCTTAACCTAACCTTAACCTTAACCTTACCCTCAACCTTCACCCTTAACCTTAATCTAACCTTAACCTTATCTTAACATTATCTTAACCTTAACCTTAACCTTAACCTCACCGTAACCTTAACTATAAACTAACCCTAACCTTGACCAAACCCTTAACCTTAACCTTAACCTTAAACTTTCCCTAACCTTAACCTTAACCTTTACTATAACCTAACTCTAACCTTGACCAAACCCTTAACCTTAACCTTAACCTTAATCTTTCCCTATCCTTAACCTGAACCTTAACTATAACCTAACCGTAACCTTCACCAAACCCTTAACCTTAACCTTAACCTACCCTTAACTATAAACAAACCTTAACCTTGAGCAAACCCTTACCTTCCCCTAACCATAACCCTAACATTACCGTAACCATAACCTTAACTTTACCCTTAACATAATCGTAACCTTTACCTAGCCTTAACCTTACCCTTACCCTTAACTTTAACTATAACCTAACCCTAACCTTGACCAAACCTTAACCTTAACCTTAGCTTAACCTAAAGTTAACCTTAACCATAACCATAACCTTAACCTTAACCTTATCATAACCTTAACTATAACCTAACACTAACCTTGACCAAACCTTACCCTTAACCTTAAGTTTACCCTTAACCTAACCTTAAACTTAACCTTAAACTTGACTTTACCCTTAACCTTAACCTTAACCATAACCTTAACCTTAAACCTAACCTTAACGTGACTAAACCAGTAACTTGAACCTAACCCTAACCTTGACCAAACCCTTAACCTTACCCTTAAGGTGAAGGTTACGGGTTTAGTCGGGTTAAGGTTAAGGTTAAGGGTTTGGTCAGGGTTAGGGTTAGGTTATAATTAAGGTCAAGGTTAAGGTTATTGGTAAGGTTATAGTTAGGTTAAGGTTAAGGTTACGGTTAGGATAAGGTTAAGATAAGGTTAAGGTTAGTGTTAGATTATGGTTAAGGTTAAGGTTAAGTTAAGGTTACGGTCAAGGTGAAGGGTAAGGTTAAGTTTAGGTTAAGGTTAATATTAGGTTAAGGGTATAGCTAAGGTTAAGGTTAGGTTAAAAGTAAAGTTAAAGTTAAGGATAGGGTTAGGGTTAGGGTTTTGTCAATGTTAGGCTTAAGTTATAGTTAAGGTTAAGGTTGAGGTTAAGGTTAAGTTTAAGGTTAGGATTAAAGGTAAGGTAAAAGATAAGGTTACGGTTCTTAACCTTAACCTTCACTATAACCTAAACTTAACCTTAACCTTGACCTGAAACTTAACCTAAACTAACCATAACCTTAACCTTAACCTTGACCTTAACCTAACCTTAACCTTAACCTTGACCTTGACCTTAACCTAACCTTAACCATAACCATAACCTCAACCTTAACCTTAACCTTGACTTTAACTATAACCTAACCCTAACCTTGACCAAACCCTTAACTTTAACCTTAACTTGACTAAACCTGTAACCTTAGCCTTAACCTTTACACTTAACGTTAACCTTACCCTTAACCTTAACCTTAACCTGAGGTTAATATTATGGTTAAGGTTAAGATTAAGGATAAGGTTAAGGCTAAGGTTATAGGTTTAGTCAGGTTAAGGTTAAGGTTAAGGGTTTGGTCAAGGTTAGGGTTAGGTTATAGTTAAGGTCAAGGTTAAGGTTAGGTTAAGGTTAAGGTTATGGTTAATGTCAAGGTTAAGGTAAGGTTAAGGTTAGGTTAAGGGTAAAGTCAAGGTTAAGGTTAGGTTAAGTTTAATATTAGTTTAAGGGTAAAGTTAAGGCTATGGTTAGGGTAAGGTTAAGGTTAGTTTAAGGGTAAAGTTAAGGTTAAGGTTAGGTTAAGGTTAAGGTTAAGGTTCATGTTAGGGTTAAGGTTAGGGGAAGGTTAAGGTTAAACATAAGGTTAAGGTTAAGGTTTGACTTTACCCTTAACCTAATCTTAAGCTTAACCTTAAGCTTAACCTTATATTACCCTTAACCTTAACCTTAACCTTGACCTAACCGTAACCTTCACTTTCACCTAACCATAACCTTAACCTTACCCCCTTAACCTTAATCTTAACCTTAATTTTATCTTACCCTTAACCTTAACCATAACCTTAAACTTGACTTTACCCTTAACGTAACCTTAACCTTAACCTTAACCTTAACCTGACTAAACCCTTAACCTTAACCTTAACCTGAGTAAACCCGTAACCTTAACCTTAACCTTACTCTTAAGGTTTAAGTTAAGGTTAAGGTTAAGGTTAGGTTAAGGTTAGGGTAAAGGACCAGGTTAATGTTAAGGTTAATATTAAGCGTAAGGTTAAGGTTAAGGTTATGGTTACGTTAAGGGTAAAGTTAAGTTTAAGGTTAAGTTAATGGTAAAGTCAAGGTTAAGGTTAGGTTAAGGTTCAAGTTACGGGTTTAGTTAGGTTAAGGTTAAGTTTAAGGTTAAGATAAGGTTTGGCTAACCTTAACCTTACACTTAGCCTTATCTTAAACTTACCCTAACCTTACCCATTACCTTAACTATAACCTAACCCATAACCCTAACCTTCTCAAACCCTTAACCTTAGAATTAACCTTAACCTAACCTTAACCTTACCCTTATCCTTCACCTTAACCTTAACATTAACCTTAACCTTACCAAACCTTAACCTTAACCTTAAATTTACACTTAACGTAACCTTAACCTTAACCTTAACTATAACCTAACCCTAACCTTAAACATAACCTTATCTTTACCCTTAACCTTAACCTTAATCTTAACCATAACCTAATCTTAACCTTAACCTTAACCTAACCTTAACTATAACCTAATTCTAACTTTGACCAAACCCTTAACCTTAACCTTAGCTTTAACCTTTACCATAACCTTACCCTAACCTTAACCTCAACCTAAAGTTAAGGTTAAGTTTAAGAGGTTAAGGTAAGGTTATAGTTAGGTTAAGGTTAAGGTTTAAGGTTACAGGTCTTAACCTTAACCTTCACTATAACCTACCCTTAACATTAAACTTTACCTAACCTTAACCTTAACCTTAAGCATAAACTTAACCTTAAATTTGAACTAAACTATACCTAAACCTTAACCTTAACCTTCCCATAACCATAACGTTAACCTTAACCTTAACCTAATCTTAACCTTGACTTTAGCTTAACCTAACCTTAACCCCTTAACCTTAACCTTAACCTTCCCATAACCATAACCTTAACCTTGACTTTACCCTTAACCTAACCTTAACCTTAACCTGACTAAATCTGTAACCTTAACCTTAACCTAGCTTTAACCTTGACCAAACCTTAACCTTAACCTTAACTTTAACCTTCCCATAACCTTCACTATAACCTAACCTTAACCTAACCTTGACCTTAGCCTAAGGTTAGGGTTAGGTTATAGTTGAGGTCAAGTTTAAGTTTAAGGGTAAGGGTAAGGTTAAGGTTAAGGTTAAGTTTAAGGTCAAGGTTAAGGTTAATGTTAAGGGTTTGGTCAAGGTTAAGGTTAAGTTAAGGTTAAATTTAAGGTTAAGGTTAGGTTAAACGTAAAATTAATTTTAAGGTTAGGTTATAGTTAGGTTAGGTTAAGGGAAAAGTTAAGGTTAAGGTTAAGGTTATGGTTAAGATTAGGGTAATGTTAAAGGTTAAGGTTAAGGCTACGGGTTTAGTCAATGTTAGGGTTAGGTTAAGGTTAAAGATAAGGTTAAGGTTAAGGTTATGGTTAAGGTTAGGCTAAGTTTAAAGTCAAGGTTAGGGTTAGGTTAAGGTTAAGGTTGAGGTTAGGTTAAGGGTAAATTTAAGGTTAGGTTTAGGTTAAGGTTAAGGTTATGGTTAGGCTAGGGTTAAGGTTAATTTTAAGGATAAAGTTAAGGTTAGGTTAAGGTTAAGGTTAAGATAAGGTTAAGCTTAAGGTTAAGGTTAAGGTTAGGTTAAGGGTAAAGTCAAGGTTAAAGTAAAGTTAAGGTTAAGGTTAGTGTAAAGGTTCAGGTTAAGGTTAAGGTTAAGGGTTTGGTAAAAGTTAGGGTTAGGTTATAGTGAAGGTCAAGGTAAGGTTAAGGTTAAGGTTAAGGTTGTGGGTTTAGTCAGGTTAAGGTTAAGGTTAAGGGTAAAGTAAAAGTTAAGGGAAAAGTTAA
Source organism: Pinus albicaulis (assembly GCA_034641835.2). NCBI lineage: Eukaryota > Viridiplantae > Streptophyta > Pinopsida > Pinales > Pinaceae > Pinus > Pinus albicaulis. The sequence goes on along the minus strand of JAXQQM020063223.1, from coordinate 119,763 downwards.
GGTTCAGGTTACGGGTTTAGTATGGTTAGGGTAAGGTTAAGGTTAGGTTAAGGGTAAAGTTAAGGTTAAGTTTATGGTTAATGTTAGGTAGAGGTTCAGGTTAAGGCTTAGGTTAGGGTTAAGGTTAGAGGAAGGTTAAGGTTAAACTTAATGTTAAGGTTATGGTTAAGGTTAAGGGTTTAGTCATGTTAAGGTTAAGGTTAAGGTTAGGTAAAGGTTAAGGTTAAGGTTAAGGTTTAGGTTAAAGTTAAGGTTAGGGTTAGGTTATCATTAAGGTTAAGGGTAAAGTTAAGGTCAAGGTTAAGGCTAAGGGTTTGGTCAAGGTTAGGGTTAGGTTATAGTTAAGTTCAAGATTAAAGTTATGTTTAAGGTAAGGTTAAGATAGGGTAAAGGGTAAGGTTAAGGTTAAGGTTAGGTTAAGGTTATGATCAAGGGTAAAGTTAAGGTTAAGGTTAGGTTAAAATAATATTAAAAGTAAGGTTAAGGTTAAGGTCAAGGTTAAGGTTAAGGGTAAGGTTAAGGTAAGGGCAAGGTTAACCTTAACCTTGACCTTAACTATAACCTTAACCTGACTATACTCATAACCTAAACCTTAACCATAACCTTGACCAAACCCTTAAGGTTAGGTTAAGGGTAAATTCAAGGTTAAGGTTATGGTTATGGGAAGGTTAAGTTTAAGGTTAAGGTTAGGGTTAAGGTTATGGGAAGGTTAAGGTTACATTTAAGGTTAAGGTGAAGGTTAGGTTAAGGTTAAGGTTAGATTAAGGGTAAAGTTAAGGTTAAGGTCAATTTAAGGTTAACCTTAACCCTTAACCTTATCTTACCCTTAACCTTAACCTTAACTTTAACCTTAACTTTAACCTTACCTTAACTTTAACCTAACCTTAACCTTAAACCTTAACCTAACCTTAACCTTAACATTAACTTAACCCTAACCTTGACATAACCCTTAACCTTAACCTTAACATAACCTTAACCTTGAATTTAACCTTAACCTTCCCCTAACCTTAACCTTAACCTTGACCTTGACTTTAACCTTAACGTAAAATTAACCTTAACCTCACCTTAAACTTAACCTTAATCTTAACCTTAATGTGAAGGTTATAGTAAGGATAAGGTTAAGGTTACGGGTTTAGTCAGGTTAAGGTTAAGGTTATAGTTAAGGTCAAGTTTAAGGTTAAATTTAGGTTAAGGTTAACCTTACCCTTACCTTAACCTTACCCTTAACCTTAACCTTGACCTTACCCTTAGGTTAAGGATAGGATAACCTAAGGGTAATGTTAAAGTTAAGGTTAGGTTAAGGTTAAGGGTGAGGTTAAGGATACTGGTCTTAACCTTAACCTTAACCTTAACCTTCACCCTTAACATTAACCTTAACCTTAACGTTAACCTTCACCATAACCTAACCTTAACCTTGACCTTAACTATAACCTAACCTTACCTATAACCTAACCTTAACCTTAACCTTAATGTTAGTCTTAACCTTACCCTTAACCTTCACCTTAAACTTAACCTTGACTTTACCCTTAACGTAACCTTAACCTTACCCTTAACTTAATCTTAACCTTAACCTTGACTTTACCCTTAACGTAACCTTAACCTTGACTTTATCCTTAACCTTAACCTTAATTTTACCCTGAATGTTACCCTCAACTCTTAACCTGACCATAAGGTGAATTTTAGGTTAAGGTTAAGGTTAAGGTTAGGTTAAGGTTAAGGTTATGGTTAGGTTAAGGGTTGAGGGTAATGTTAAGGTTAAGGTTAATGATAAGGTCAAGGTTAAGGTTACGTTAAGGGTAAGTTCAAGGTTAAGGTTAAGGTTAAGGTTATGTTAAGGGTAAATTCAAGGTTAAATTTAAGGTTAAGGTTAAGGGTAAGGTTAATACTAAAGTTAAGGTTAAGGTTAAGGTAAATTTAAAGTTAGGTTATAGTTAAGGAGAAGGTTAAGGTTAGGCTATGGTGAAGGTTAAGGTTAAGGTTAATGTTAAGGGTGAAGGTTAAGGGTAAGGTTAAGGTTAAGACCTGCATCCTTAACCTTCACCCTTAACCTTAACCTAACCTTAACCTTTACCTTAACCTTACTAAACCTGTAACCTTAACCTTAACCTTTAATTTACCTTTAACCTTACCTTAACCTTAACTATAACCTAACCCTAACATTGACCTTAACCTTAACCTTAACCTTAAACTTAATCTTGACCTTAACTATAACATAACCCTAACCTTGACCTTAACCTTGACCTTAACCTTAACTTTTCCCTTAACTTTAACCTTAACTATAACCTTAAACTTAACCTTAACCTTGACCTTAACCTTAACCTCAACCTTGATTTTACCCTAACCTAACCTTAACGTTACGCATAACCTGACCCTAACCTTGAGGTTAGTTTAACCTTGAGCAAACCCTAAACCTTAACCTTAACTTTAACCCTAACCTTAACCTTAACCTAACCATAACCTTACCCTTAACCTGAACCTTAACCTTAACATTAACTTAACCTAACCCTAACATTTACCTTAACATTAACCTTAACCTAACCTTGACTTAACCTTAGCTTTAAATCTACCCTAACCTTAACCTTAACCTTACCCTTAACCTTAACCTTAAACTTATCTTAACCTTAACCTAACCCTAACCTTATCCCTTACTTTACCTTAACCTAACCCTAACCTTGACCTTGACTTTACCTTAACCCCTTAACCTTAACCTTCACCTCAACCTTAACTTTACCCTTAACTTAACCTTAACCTAACCTTAACTATAACCTAACCCTAACCTTGAACAAACCCTGAACCTTAACCATAACCTTAACCTTAACTATAACCTAACCCCAACCTTGATCAAACCGTTAACCTTAACCTTAACCTTAACTATAACCTAACCTTAACTTTGCTCTTAACCATACCTTAACCATAACCTTAACCTAACCTTAACCTTAACCTTACCCTTAACCTTATCTTAACCTTACCCTTAAACTTGTGCTTACATTAGGGGAATTTTGAGGTCTAAAATAGGCATCCTAAGGAAAATGTACAATCAAAATTCACTTTATGTGAACCAATGACATTTTAGGTGATGACATCATTGCTAATGGTTGAGGTGGCATTGCTTGAGTTAAAGGTACTTACTTGTCACATTCACTCATGGTTAATCATGGTAGTGCTATAAGTACTTTTAAAGTCAAAGTAAAGTACTCATAATAAATGTCATTTCACAATTTTTGAAAAAAAATATATTGTTGTTATTTCATATTTCTTGAAAGAAAAAATGCATATCCCCATACATTTATTATATTAAATTAAATTATATTATTTTTATATAGTATATTAATTACATGTTATTATACAATTTAAATAATATAAATTTTAATTAATAGCATATAATACAATTAAGAATTTATAAATTTATATTTATATTTTATTTTAAGTTATTTAATTACAAAGGAAAAATGCATTAGTTGTTCAATAATAATGGCTTTTTCTTGAGAAACTCATTCTTTTTTATATTCACGTCAATACAATTTTTTTGTTAATTTTATTTTGATATAACTTTTGAATTGAATTTAACTATGGTTACATGGATTTTGGTGCAAAAAATAAATTGCAACTTCATAAATATTATTTTATTGGTTTAGCTTTTACTTTATTATTTCCTTAGGAGGCCTATTTTAGACCTCAAAATTCCCCTAATGACTATAACCTAACACTAACCTTAACCTTGACCTTAACCTAACCCTAACCTTAGGTTAACCTTAACGTTAACCTTAGCCTAACCATAACTTTAACCCTAACCTTAACTTAACCTAACCCTAACCTTGACCAAACCTTAACCTTAATATTAAGGGTTAAGGTTAAAGTTAAGGTTAAGGTTAAGGTTAGGGTTAAGGTTAGGGGAAGGTTGAGGTTGAGGTTAAGGTTAAGGTTAAGGTTAGGGGAATTTTAAGGTTAAAGTCAAGGTTAAGGGTCAACTTAAGGTTAAGGGTTAAGATTAAGGCTATGGTAAGGTTAAGGGTAAGGCCAAGGTTTAGGTTAAGGTTAGGTTATGGTTAAGGCTAAGGTTAGGGTAAGGGTAAAGTTAAGGTTAAGTTTAAGGTTTGGTCAAGGTTAGGATTAGGTAATAGTTAAGCTTAAGATAAGGTTAAGGTTAGGTTAAGGTTAATTTTAAGGTTAGGGTTAGGTTATAGTTAAGGTCAAGGTTAAGGTAAGGTTAAGTTTAAGGTTAAGGGTAAGGTTAAGGTTAGGTTAAGGTTATGGTTATGGGAAGGTTAAGGTTAAGGTTATGGGTTAAGTCAGGTTAAGGTTAAGATTACCCTTAACCTAACCTTACCCTTAACCTGAATTTTTCCTTAACCTAACCTTAACCTTAACTTTAACTTTACCCTAAAATTAAGGGTTTAGATAGGTTAAGGTTAGTCAGGTTAAGGTTAAGGTTAGGTTAAAGTTAAGGTAAGGTTAAGGTTAAGGTTAGGTTAAGGGTAAAGTCAAGGTTAAGGTCAAGTTAAGGTTAAGGTTAAGGTCAAGTTTAAGGTTTAGGTTAGGGTTAAGGTTAAGGGTAGGGTTAGGGTTAGGTTAAGGTTAAGGTCAAGATTGATGTTAAGGTTAGGTTAGGTTATATTTAAGGTCAAGGTTAAGGTTAAATTTAAGGTTAACGTTACGGGTTTAGTCAGGTTAAAGTTAAGGTTAAGGGTGAAGGTTAAGGTTACGGGTCTTAACATTAACCTTACCCTTAACGTTCACTATAACCTACCCTTAACATTAACATTTACCTAACATTAACCATAACCTTAACCTTACCTTAACCTAACTTTAACCTTCACCTTCACTATATGGTTAGGTTATAGTGAAAGTTAAGGTTAAGGATACGGTTAATGTTAGGTTATAGTTAAGGTTAAGGGTTTGCTTAAGGTTAAAGGTTAAGGTTAGGTTAAGGGTAAAGTAAAGGTTAAGGTTATGGTTATGGGAAGGTTAAGGTTAAGGTTAGGTTAGGTTAAGGGTTTAGGTTAAAGTTAAGGTCAAAGGTAAGATAACGTTAAACTAAGGTTAAGGTTAAGGTTCTGGTTAGGTTAAGATTTGAGTTAAGGTTAATGTTAAGGTCAAGGTTTTGGTTAATGTTACAGTTAAAGTTAAGGATAAGGTCAAGGTCAAGGTGAAGGTTAAGGTTAATGTTAGGTTAACGTTAAGATAAGGTTAAAGGTAAAGTTAAGGTTAGGTTTAACCTTAACCGTAACCTTAACCTAACCTTAACCTTAACTTTAACCTTACTAAACCCATAACCTTAACCTTAACATTAACCTTAGGGTTAGATTAGGTTATATTTAAGGTTAAGGTTGAGGTTAAGGTGAAGGTTAAGGGTAAGGGTAAAGTTGAGGTTAAGGTAAAGGTTTGGGTTTATCCAGGTTAAGGTTAATGTTAAGGTTAAGGTTAAGGCTTAACCTTATCTTTAACCTTAACCTTAACCTTCCCATAACCATAACCTTAATCTTGAATTGACCCTTAACCTAACCTTAAGGGTAAAGGTTTAGGTTAAGGGTAAGGGTAAGCTTAAGGTTATGGGTTTAGTCAGGCGAAGGTTAAAGTTAGGTTAAGGTAAAGTCAAGGTTAAGGTTAAGGTTAAGGTCAAGGATAAGGGTAAACTTACGGTCAAGGTTAGGGTCAGGTTATAGTTAAGGTTAAGGTTAGGTTAAGGGTAAAGTTAAAGTTAAGGCTAAGGTCAAGCTCAATTTTAAGTTTAAGTTAGGTTAAGGTAAGTTTAAGGTTAGGTTAAGGTTAAGGTTAGTCTAAGGATAAAGTCAAGGTTAAGGTTATGTAAAGGTTAAGATTAGGGTAAGGTTAAGGTTAAGGTTAGGGTTAAGGTTATGGTTAAGGTCAAGGTTAGGGTTAGGTTATAGGTAAAGTTAAGGGTAAGGTTAAGGTTAGGGTTAGGTGATAGTTAAGGTTAAGGTGAAAGTTATGTTTAAGGTTAAGGTCAAGGTTAAGGTTAAGTATAGGTTAAGGTTAAGGTTTAAGTTAAGGTTTTGGTCAAGGTTAGGGCTAGATTATAGTTAAGGTCAAGGTTAAGGGTAAGGGTAAGGTTATAGCCTAAACCTAACCTTGACCAAACCACTAAATTTATCATTAACTTCAATAAACCCGTAACACCTAACCCTAACGTTGACCAAACCCTTAACCTTAACCTTAATCTGACTAAACCTGTAACCTTAACCTTCACCTAACCTTACCCCTAACCTTAAACTTAACTTTACCCTTAACCTAATATTAACCTTAACCTTTCACCTTAACCTTAAACTTACCTTTAACCTTATCTTAACCTTAACATAACCTTAACTTTAATTTTACCCTTAACCTAACCTTAACCTTAACTATAACCTAACCCTACCTTAACCTCATTAAACCTGTAACCTTAGCCTTAACCTTACCATAAACCTTTACCTTAACCTTAACTTTACCCTTAACCTAACCTTAACCTGAATAAACCCTTAACCTTAACCTTAACCTTGACCTTAAATTATCCCTAACCTTAACCTTAATGATAATATTAACCTCAGGTTAAGGTTAAGATTAAGGTTAGGTTAAGGTTAAGGTTAAGGTTATGAGGTTATTCAGGTTAAGGTTAAGGTTACAGTTAAGGTTAAAGTCAAGGTTAAGGGTTTGGTTAAGGTTAAGGCTAAGGTGAAGGTTAGGTTAAGTTAAGGTTAAACTTAAGGTTAAAGTTAGGTTAAGGCTAAAGTTAAGGTTAAGGTTAGGGTTAGGTTAAGTTTAAGGTTAAGGTTAAGGATGGGTTAAGGTGAGGGTTAGGTTATAGTTAAGGTTAAGGTTAGGTTAAGGGTAATATAAGGTTAAGGTTAAGGTTAAGGTTAGGTTAAGGTTCAGGTCAAGGTCAAGGTTAAGGTTAAGGCGAAGGTTAAGGGTAGAGTTAAGGTCAAGGTTAGGGTTAGGTTATATTTAAGGTTAAGGTTAGGTTAAGGGTAAAGTTAGGGTTAAGGTTAAGGTGAAGGTTAAGGGTCAGGTTAAGGTTAAGGGTAAGGTTAAGGTTAAGGGTTACGAGTTTAGTTAGGTTAAATTTAAGGTTAAGGTGAAAGTTAAGGGTAAGGTTAGGGTGAAAGTTAAGTTTAAGGTTAAGGTTAAGGGCTTGGTTAAGGTTAGGTTAAGGTTAAGGTTAATGTTAAGGGTTTGGTCAAGGTTAGGGTTAGGGGTAATGTTCTGATAAGGTTAGGGTTAAGATTAGGAGAAGGTTAAGGTTAAAGTTAGGTTAAGGCAAGGTTAAGGTTAAGGGTTTGGGAAGGTTAAGGTTAAGGGTAAGATAAGGTTAAGGTTAAGGTTAGGTTAATTTCAAGGTCAAGGTTAATGTTAAGGTTAAGGTCAAGGTTAAGGGTAAAGTTAAGGTCAAGGTTAGGGTTACGTTATAGTTAAGGTTAAGGTTAGGTTAAGGGTAAATTCAAGGTTAAGGTTAAGGTGAAGGTTAAGAGTAAGGTTAAGGTTAAGGGTTACACCTTTAATTTACCCTTAACTTAACCTTGGCCTTCAATATCACCTAACCCTAACCTTGACCAAACCCTTACCCTAACCTTAACCTTAACCTTAACCTTCCCATAACCATAACCTTTACCTTAACCTTAATCTTAACCTAACCTTCACCTTAACCTTAACCTTAACTATAACTCAACCTAACATTAACCTTAACTATAACCTAACCGTAACCTTAACCAAACCCTTAATATTAACCTTAACCTTAACGTTGACCTTAACCTTAAACTTAACTTAACTTTAACCTTAACCTTAACCTTCCCATAACCATAACCATAACCTTAACCTTAACCTTAACCATAACCTTAACCTAACCTTAACCCTAACCTTAAACTTAACCTAAAATTAACCTTAACTATTACCTAATGCTAACCTTACCCTAACCATAACCTTAACTATAACTTAACCCTAACCTTAACCTTACCCTTAACCTAACATTAACCTTAACTTTGACCTTGACCTTAACCTTGATCTTAACCTTAACTTAACATTAACCTTGACTTTAACCTTAAATTTAACTATAACCTAACCTAACCTTGACATTAACTATAACTTAACCCTATCCTTGACCAAATCCTTAACCTTAAGCTTAACCTTCACATTAACCTTTACCTTGACTTTACCCTTAACCTAGCCTTAACCCCTTTACCTTAACCTTAACCTTCCCATAGCCATAACCTTAACCTTGAATTTACCGTTAACCTAACCTTCACACTAACCATAACCTAACCCTAAACTTGACCAAACCTTAACCTTAACCTTAACCTTAACTTAACCATAACCTTAACCCTAACCTTAACCTTAAGCTTAAGCTTAACCTTAACCTTCCACTAACCATAACCTTAACCTTAACCTTCCCATAATTATAACTTTAACCTTAACCTTGACCTTAGCCTTGACCTTAACCTTAACCTTAACCTTAACCCTAACCTTGACCTTGAATTTGACCTTAACCTTACCCTTAAACTTAGCTTAAACTTAACCTAACCTTAACCTTAACTTTACAATTAACCTTACCTTAACCATAACCTTAACCTAACCTTAACCTTAACTTTACCCAAAACCTTATCTTAACCTTATCTTAACCATAACCTTAAGCTTAAGCTTATCCTAACCTTAACCTTGACTTTACCCTTAACGTAACCTTAACCATAACCTTATCTTTACCTTTAACCTTAACCTTAACCTTAACCATAACGTTAACCTTAACCTTAACCTTAACCTGAACCTTAACTTAACTATAATATTAACCTTCACCTTAACCTTAACCTTAACCCTGACTTTACCCTTAACTTAACCTTAACCTTAACTTAACCTTAACCATGACCTTCACCTTAACCTTAACTCCTTAACGTTAACCTTAACCTTGAATTTACCTTAACCTTACCTTAAACCCTTAACCTTAACCTTAACTTTACCTTTAACCTTAACCTTAACCTTAACCTTAACGAAACCCTTAACATTAAACTTAATTTAACCTTAACCTAACCTTAACTTTAACCTTAATTATAACCTAACCCTAACCTTGACCAAACCTTACCCTTAAGGTCAAGGTTAAGGTTAAGGTTAAGGTTAGGTTAAGGTTAAGGTTAAGGTTATAGTTATAGGAAGGTTAAGGTTAAGGTTAAGGTTAAGGATATCTTAAGGGTTTGGTCAAGGTTAGAGTTAGGTTATAGTGAAGGTTAAGGTTAAGTTAAGGGTAAATTCAAGGTGTAACCCTTAACCTTAACCTTACTCTTAACCTTTACCTTAACCTTAACGTTGACTTTACCCTTAACCTAACCTTAACCTTAACTATGACCTAACCCTAACCTTGACCTTAACTTTAACCTTAATCTTGACGTTAACCTTAACCTTACCCTTGACTTTGACGTTAACCTAACCTTAACCTTAATCATATCTTACCCTTAACCTTAACCTTCCCAAACCCTTAACCTTAACCTTAAACTTAACCTTAACTTGACTAAGTCCATAACCTTAACCTTAACCTTAACCTAACCTTAACCTTATCTTAATCTTTACCTTAACCTTAACCTTAACCTTAAGTTTGGTTAAGTAAAGTCAAGGTTAAGGTTACATTAAGGTTAAATTCAAGGTTAAGCTTAGGGTTAGGTTATATTTAAGGTCAAGGTTAAGGTTAAGGTTACGAGTTTATTCAGGTTAAGGTTAAGGGTAAAGTCAAGGTTAAGGTTTGTTTGACAGCATTTTGTCACCATCCCTGCAATCCCTCATCCCATACATTGGAGGACTATTCCTGTGACCTGTGAACAACGAAATGTCCGGAAACCACCTTCATGGCATCCTCTTGCATAAGAAAAAAAATTCTCTTGAAGAAAATTTCCTTTGAAAAACCCTAAAAACAAATTTTTTAGCCTTGGCGCGACTAGCTAGTTCATCCCTCGCGCCAATGGGGGAAATCCACACTAGAGGAAGCGCCAACTGGCGCTCTGTCCCTGTGTTTCACTCAAGCCAAGATTATTAAGGAATTTTTTTTAAAAATAGATGGCAGAAGTTTGATTCTAACAAACCCTAGAATGAATCATCAAAAGGAGTTGAGTGGTTTGGCTCTGGATCTCCATGTATAGGAAGTGGTTTTCCACCTATCATGGAACCTTCCTAAGAGATAGGGCCTATCCCATGATTATATGCATCTCAAATTCCTTTCCTCCATCTATAAAAGCTTGCCCTATCCATTAGCAAGCTAGCTGAACTTGTAGGAAGGAAACTATAACTGGGAAACTATTAAGAGCTAAGCCGAAGAGAATATCGTAAGAGAGATAGCTTCATCCAGATTCCTGACAGGGTTTGTTGAGACATGCTCCACTGCAAGCCCCGCCGAAGGAAGATCATAGCGTCATAGCATTTGGTTGTAATATCCCTTTTGTCATTTATAATATAAGCAACTCTGATTTTGGTTCCATTCATGCGTTCATTTTTTTATGTAATGCTTATATCCTCTCTGACTGATATATAGTTGCATGCTTTAGATGTTATGTTGTATGTCTTTGTTTCCTTGCATGTGTACAAGTGTTCGGACATGTCGAACAGAAGGATTGTGATCTGTCAAGCGAGGGACGGGAAAAATCATATTTTCTCCAACAACAACTGCGTGGGATTTGAGGTAGGCTACTCATCGCAATATTTGTCTTCTTGTAACTAGGAACCAACGTCATTGTGTGACTTGATTGTTTCTAGACCCGATCTGGGCTAGTGGGATCGCCTTTGTCTGCAAAGGGGGTTTACCTTCTCAACAATTTGGCGACTCCGCTGGGGAGTCAGTCGGAGTTAGTCTTTCCTCCTTTGGTTTTTTTTGGCTTTTGATTTATTTATTTTCTCTTCTGGTTCACCTCCCTTGGTTTCAAACCCCTGTTCAGCCCCCAGAAGATCAGATTTAGTCTCTGTTTGTCCTTTTTCATCTTTTTTCCATAGTAAACTTGATTGGCACGGTTTAGCTCTTGACAGTCGCACCAACTGGTGCTTGTTTCTAGTTAGGCCCCCATGCTAATGCTTTTTTGGCACATATTACAGCTAAACAGGCGCACCAACTCTATTTGTGTTGGGCAGTGAAAAAGGTATGAAATTACTGTGTATTTTCTCATTCTTTTACTATATACATACTCCTTTTTACCTTAGGAAGGTAATTTATTATAAGAATTATGGTAGAATTGGAAAGGTTTATATCTATTGTAAAAAGATGACTAAATATTTCTTTTTGTTGATAAAACAGGAATCAGAAAAAGTGAACAGTTGTACCAAAGGTGAGGTTGAGATTAATGCAACTGCTGCTCCACCAGCGTTAAACCACATCCAGCCAAAGACAAGGAAATCGGAACGCATTGCCAAGAAAAGGCAAGACATAGCTCGGCTTCGGTCAAAGTAAACCATATGATAACCAAATGAAGAGAAGTGAATCCCTCAGGATCCTTCAATCTTGAGGGTTCACTGTTCAAACTCATCTTATTCCTCGTCTTATCCATCAGGGTCTGTAATATAATTCAATGCCTTTGGTGATTAAGGGGGTTGGAAGTTCTCATATTAAAACATTTCCTCTGTAATATTGTGTTTATTGACTCTCGGATTTAAGAGAGCAGTCTTTGTAATACTTTATGTTCAATTAATATCAAAGACATGTTTCATTTCATCTCTTAAGTTTTGAAGTAGCCCAGTAGTATTTCACTGGTGTTAAGGGCCCGACTCTGGTGGAATTACCTTGCTTTTTGTATTTCTAATGTTTGCTTACTGTTGTGTGAAGTTGTGTTTAAATTTTATTTCGATTGCAAAGTTGATTGATTGTCGTTGAATTGAATACAGATTCATTGTGATCATTAACGAATTGCATTGCTATTTTATCATTTGCAGGAACTGTCTTCGCTGTTTATTTACCTTGCCATCGTTATAAAGCTTTGTTGTTATATGTTCAATTCTAAGTTGTTCTATTAGTTTATGATTCTTTATGATTGATTGTTTCATGGTATTGTCTATCGACAGGGTTGAAGTACTGAGATTATGGTTATAATTGATGTTCAATTCATGCTGTTGTTCCATTTATGTTTATTGTTCATTTCTGATTCATAGCTTCACATTATCAGATAGATTGGTTACAGTTGCTGTGAATGCATAGGAATTACGAGTTGTTGTTCCTTTCTAGCCTTTGAAGTTCCTTTCAGTTATTTTTATCAGCAAGTAATTTTGAGCTCATTTCTATTGCTTTAAGAACAAGACCACCAACTGTAGAGAACACTGGTTACTTCTTCCAAGTTCCCATATTGGTTATATTGCCTTAGTTTGATTTCAGTTGCATCAATTTCTAAAGGAAGGAGTTACTGCTACTGTATCCCTGATCGATGGTTTGCAGATTGATGTAGTTAAGATTCTGTACTACATCTTCATAGCATTACTCTTAGTTAATTGCAGCCTAAGACAGAGTACACTCTTGAAATAAAAATTCATTCCCGGATTGATAATTAATGTAGGCTAATTAGGTGTTTCAAAGATACCTTCTTATGACCCAACAATTTGGTGTTAGGGTCTACTTTCTTTTGGGTCTTTGAGCTTGAGTTTTGGTCCTGGTGTCATTTTTCTGAATGATTGAGTGCCTTGAAGTCATTTTTGACTGTGTTTGTCCCTTGTCCTCTGGTTTTTTTCCCTTTACTATCAGTTTTTCACTCTAGCCCTAGGGCTTCTAGGTGCTTCAGTGTGCTGAGCCTCCTGTGGGAGTTTTGGGTCCTTTCTTTCCTGGTCAACTTTATTTTCGCTTATTTTCATTTGTTTTGCTGGATTCCATTGTATGATTACGTTAGTTGAGTGATTGTTCTCTCTTTCATTCAAGTTTCACTTTGTGTCACTCCAAGCCTAGATTACATGGTTTGTGTGAGTTTTTTTCGAGATTCTTCTTCTCTTTAACATATTTTGTCATTAGTTTGAGTCTTGATTGTGTGCATTTGTATTGAGTAAACTTGTTTGTTTCAGCTCTCTCACTGTCATTTCTCGAATTGGTGTTTTCATTATTTTTTTCATTCATTTAGTGCATTTTCTCTAAAATATTGAAAAATACAAAAACAAATTTCTTTGCATTTTGATTAGCCTAGTGAAAATTGAAAGCTCTTTCGCATTACTAGTATTATATAACTCTAAGAGAGAAGTTTTCTAGTTTCATTAGCTTGCATTGGAAACAGTAGTGGATGTTTTTGTGCCTTTCATTTTGTTGTCATTTGAAAATCTCTCAAATCTCCCGTAGATAGCTCTTCATTGAACAAAATGATGTTTCGTGGCATGTAGTTTGCATTTAGAGGTTTTATGAGATCCAACATTCAATAGGGCCTGGAAATCAAAACGTAAATTGAAGATCAAATTTAAAATTTACTAAATTAACCTAAGCCAACATTGAAACATTAACGGAACATCTAGTAGTCTAAGGTAGAGACGTGTTCCAGCGTCTTTAAACCTAGCAGTTGTCACTCGCCATTTGGCTACATACAACGCTAATATGGACTTGTGCTCCCCGTACCATCAAGTATATAAAGGGAGACCCCATTAGGTTGCAATCCTTTATTTGTAGGAAGCCGAGTATGTCGCCTTTTACCCGTGATACACCGGACACAACATTCGCGGAGATTACCTACATGTACGTCAAGTCCTTGGTTGATTTCTCTTTCATTTTTACCAAGGTGTATATGGCAGTTCACAGATATCTGGTACACCCATTTGCCTAGATTACCATAGCAGTCATTTTGATCTTTACTGACTCACTAAATTTGAAAAGATCATCAAGCGCTTGTCCTTTCATGCTTGTTTCCAAATTGAAAGTGATAGAGTCACCTTTTACTCATTTCTAGACTCTAAAAACATGAAACAGTAAAATTTATAGTTTCAATGTGGTAAAATTAATCACCTATGATCACATGCTCATTTAGAGATTGATGTTTTGGCTTGTTGTTTTTTGCCTTGGTTTTTTCCCATGTGTCTTTGTTTTGATCTCTTCCTCTTTTCGTTACAGTCACAGTGGCGGAACCCTCAGTTTCTTCTACTGGTAGTCCTTACACAGATGATTCATCAGACGTCTCCCTCCTCTGCTGAGTATCAACAGCCCATTGTATCCGAGTTTCCTGATGGGGGACCAGTTATATCTGAACTTCCCTTTGGAGGACCAGTTGACTTCAACTGGCCCTTGTCCAACGCTTGGTTTGGATTTGGAGTAGGGAAACACTTCCCTCCTCTTACATTAGGACCGCCTTTCTTAGCCGCTATTATACCTCCAATTCCCCATTGTATTTTAGAAGATCTTACAGCAGGGTCAGATATGGACTCATCCAGTCCTTCTCCTAGCGAGGGAATTCCTACTTCTCGTGAATATTTCCAGCTTTTTCTCGAAGACATCCCCGAACCTTCTGTTATGTATTCACCCGGTCCTTCTCTCTCAGCTGGATATAGGTCTTTAGGTCAGGTCATGGCCGCTATTTCCTCTATCAGAGTTTCTACTTCGTCCACAAGGCCGACCATCCCCACATTGGGGATGTCGCCATCGACGCCTCTCACAACATCTCCTTTTGTCACATTAGCACCTATTAGATCTACTGTCTGCGTGGCTACGTCTACGCCTACTGTCACTATTCAGTCAGCTAGGACCTCGTCAGTTCCTGAAGATGTTTATATAGCTTCTGTTATTCCAGAGAATATTTTTCCTGAGGAGTATCGGCTGTCCTTACAACCATCAAACTCCGAGGTTGGTCATTCCTCTCAAGATCTTAACCATCCTTAATTTTCCCATTATGGCCCAAATGGTTCCCCGATCTACATGTTTCCATATCAATATGATGAGCAGGGCAACCCCATTCGTTTTCCTACTCCTGAGGCTTATCAGTATATTAACGGTTTTCTATATACCCAAACTGGGCAACCTTCTAATCAATAAGGGAAAAACCTTCAGGGACAACCTTTATTTCAGCAAGGATATGCTTTTGGCCCACAAGAAAAACCCTTCTAGGGAAAACCTTTGGCACAGCCAGGTTATCTATATGACCCGCAAGGACAACCCTTACAGGGACAACCTTCGGGCTAGCAGGGATTGTTGTACGGTTTGCAAGGGCAGTCTTACAACCCTTAAGGTCAACCTTTGTTGCCTCACCTTGTTGTCCAGCCGGGCCAACCTCAAAGACCCACAGGGCAACCGAGGTATCAACCTGGATCGTTGTATGGTCTTGGGGGTAAAACCCATCCTTCTAAACCGTTGGTGCAACCTCAACAACCTCGTTTTCCAAATGGTCAAAATACTGCACAACCAGAGCCATCTTATGGTCCTGTCACAGGTCAACCAGTTATCAGCCACAACCTGGCCCTCTCTCGCCATCAGGCCAAACTGCTCAACCAGGGCAGCCTGGTGTCCTTCATCAACTGGGTCAACCTGTTCAACTAGGACAACCTATTCAGCCAGGCCAACCTGTTCAACAAGGGCAAATTTGGAGAAGACCCCTAAGCACATGTCATGACTTACCATTTGTGGTGTTCTTCGAACTCTTGGATAGATGAATCAATCCATCTACGTCTTTTCCAGTGCACTGTCACCGACACTGCTGCTAAATGGTACATAGAACTACCCCGTGGTATTTTTCAAGACTTTAATACTCTAGCTATGGCATTCCTGACGCATTTCCAGTTACCGTTTTGTTATGAAGCCAAGACACATCTCTTGACATCTCTGAAATAGGACAAAACCACTCATATTTTAGATCATATTCATGAGTGGAGACGTCATCTTCATCTAATCAAGTTTGACATTCCTGATCAGCTTCTAACTCACTATTTCACTACCTCCTTTATCAACAAGATTTCACAGGACATTGCTATGGGGGCATGTGTAACCGAGGAACAAGCCATTTCTCATTCCCAGTACCTCGATTTAGTGTACTCTCAGTCCAACACATTATATGATATCTTGACTGATGCCCCGTGGCCAGGGACCTCTAAAGCACCAGCTACCCGATCGGTTGATGGTGTTATTGGTTCCATCTCTCAGACTTCTTGTAAGTCTTCTAATGGGAAGCAGAAATCAAATTCTTCCAACAATTCTGCTCCTCCAGCTACTACAGATTCTGGTAAGACTGCGGAGGTCAATGTCGTTCAGGCCAATCCTGTGGACAAGGCTTCTAAAGGGAAGAAGAAGGGCAAAGGCAAGGCCAAATCCGATGCCCCGAAACTAGAATCCTCCAAACCACGTGCTAATGATGGTTTGCAATGAAAGCCAAGGTACCCTTGCCTGATATGTGATGAATACCAATACACCAAAGATTGTCCCTGATGATCCGAGGTTAGTTAACTTCTTAAAGGCTCTAATAGATCTCCAGCAGTTCTTAAAGAACCTTTTCCATCTCAGTAGACCCAGATGGTCAAACAACCTTCACCATCTGCACCGTTTAGGTCTTAGGTTTTCATGATGAATGGTGCTGCACCTATTTTTATTGCCACTCGGTCAAAGGATTATGTCAGATCATGCTAGGTAGCTAGGAAGGAAGTTGTTGATGGCCCACCTCATCCATCTGCCTCTGGTCCTCTTGAAATTGAGAAGCCCAATGCTAAACCCATTGTACGGACACCTTCCAAAGGTGTTCTCCGAAATTCTTCCTATAATCCAAACACCCGTGATGCTCAGCATTATAGCATTGTTGAGGATTTGGCACAGGCACCCTCCACAATTTTTGCATTGGAAGTGCTTCAAATTTTCCCATCTCAATGAAAAGCTCTATTATCTGTAATCAGCGGAATTGATCCTGTCGATTCTAGCCTTCTCACCTTCGATCTAGAGAATTTCGTCCCTCGACTTCCGCACCAAATTTCCCTTGTTATACAAGTCGGCATCAACAGTCTCAATATTCACAGAGCCATTGTGGACAAAGGTGCCTCTACCTGCGTTATATCATCTTCTTGCTGGAAAGCCATCGACTCTCCAACCCTCACTTCATCTCCCAATGCCCTCGAGGCATTCAATGGAAGGGAATAAAAAACCTTGGGTGTTCTCGCGAGTCTACCAATCACATTGCCAGGTAAAACAGTGAACGTTGAAGTGTAATTTGTTGATGTCAAACTCAACTACAATCTCCTATTCGATTGCAGTTGGACCCACGCCATGTTGTGTGTTCCAACCACCCTCTTTCAACTTTTGAAGTTTCCACATGAGGGAAAGTTTATTACTGTTGATCAGTTGCCTTTCTTTACCTCATCCTCTGAGAACAATGTACCATATGTGGATCAAATTCCTAATCCCCCTGACATTATAGGACCTGGTCTTTTCAAGGACCCCGTTCTCATGGGTATTTTTCCCATTCCAACACTGAACACCGTTCAAGTCAACACGATATCTAGGTCGGATGACCCATGGATCATCCCTTCTCCTGAACAGGTTGCCTCTTTTGGAGAATCGATGCCTCTAACCCCAGTTGAAATCAATTATTGCGAGATCGTTGCCACATCAGATCCTCCTCCTGCTAAAAGTGCTCCTTCGAGCATGGCTCTTGATGTTTATTCTCAATCCCCTTGGCTCGGCAATGCAAATTAACCCGATCCTTTGAGAGAAGTTTCTCCGTCTGATGAAGCTATCATGGAGACTATGTCTCTCAAAGATCTGCTATGGAGCAATGGACATCATCGTTCCTCATTCATGCCCAGCCTGGGGGAAATGTCTAATTGTCTCAAGTATTTTTCATCTCAGGTTCCCTCTCCGCCTCTCCAAATTCCAATATTGAATCATGAAGTACTTTCGGAAGAAAATCTGAGTAATATTACCCAAACGATACCTATTGACATCTCTGTTAAACCGGGGGTCGTCGAGAACATCCACGTGGGAGTCACTTGTTCTCCCGATGAGATTCAAGTGTACACTAGCCTTTTCTGCGAATTCCAAGATGTTTTCACATGGTCTTATGAAGAGATGTTGGGGATCGATCCCAGTATCATCGTGCATGAAATTACCACCTATCCTAGTGCGAAGCCTGTGCACCAGCGTCTGCGCCCAGTGCATCCTTGAAAATCCGTTGCTATAAAAGTAGATGTTGAGAAACTTCTTAAAGCGGGCTTCATATATCTGATCCCTCTGATAGACTGAGTTTCCAATATTTTCCTTGTGGATAAGAAGCATGGCACAATTCGAGTCTGTGTTGACTATCAAGATATCAATCGGGCTTTCCCTAAGGACAATTATCCCACCCCCTTTATAGATCAGATCATCGACGATTGTGCAGGGAGTGAGATATTTTCCCTTATGGATGGTTTCTTGGGTTATAATCAAATTAATATCCTTCCATCTGATCAACATAAGACCGCCTTCATCTGCGCGTGGGGAACATTCGCCTACAAGAAGCTCCCTTTTGGCTTAAAAAATGCTAGGGCTACCTTCCAGTGTGCCATTTCCTACGCCTTTCATGACATACGTAACATTGTTTAGCCGTACCTGGATGACCTTATGTCTCATTTAGCTCTATGTGAGGACCATCTAGAACATCTCCACCATATTTTTCTCCACTGCAGACGTTACAACATCAGGATTAATCCTCACAAGTGCGTCTTCTGCGTTGACTCTGGTTGGCTTTTAGGATTCATTGTCTCTAAGGACAGAATTCACCTTGACCCTCTCAAGTTCGAGGCTATTTTTAATCTCCCCTCCCCATCCTCATTGCATCAACTTCGGATTCTTCAGGGGAAAGCGAATTTCTTATGTCGCTTTATCCTGAACTATGCAAAGGTGGCCAAAGGGTTTACACGACTTCTAAAACAAGATGTTCCCTTCCATTGGGACGAGATTGCTCAGCAATCCTTTGATAACCTTAAGATGTTTCTTGTCAACGCTCCATTACTACATCCTCCAAACTATCATCATGACTTTACCCTCTATTTGGCTGCCGCATTCAGCACAATTTCCATGGTTCTGGTACATGATGATGATGACTGAAATGAACACGTGTTTTATTATCTATCTCGGAATCTCCTCAACATTGAAACGCATTATGCCTGTGTCAAGAATTTGGCGTTTTCCGTGGTCTAGGATGTTCAGCGGTTTCGGCATTACATCCTGTTACGTTTGGTAATTTTGATTTCCGACTGTAACCCCATGACTTACATTTTGTCTTGAAAGTTTCTTTTGGGCAAGTACTCCAAATGGATTGTGATCCTTTAAGAGTTCGATTTGGAGTTCACTACTACCAAATTGAAGAAGTCACTAGTTTTTTTTGATCTCATCTACTCTCTCCCTACTGACTATGTTTTGTCTCAATCCAACGATCATATCCCGGATGAAACTCTCTTCTTAATCAGCACTCTTGATCAATGGTACGGCGATATCAGCATGTACCTCCAGACATCTACCTTCCGGTCCAAGTTAATGAAGGATGCTCGATGCCGTGTTCGACACCAGTTGTAACCATATCACATTGTCGGAGATACCCTATATCAGGTCAGAGTTGATTCTATACTCTACCGGTGTTTGACCTTAGAAGAGGCTGACAAAATTTTGAATGACTGTCATAGTGGCGCCTATGGCGGTCACATGTCAAGTTATGCTACTGCCTAGAAGATTCTGTGTGCGGGTTACTTCTGGTCATCTGTATTTAAAGACGGCATTGTTGCAGTACAAAAGTGTCATGCGTGCCATATCTTGCAACGCAAGAAGTGTGCGCCACCCCTCCCATTACATCCTGTCATTACTGTTGCCCCTTTTGCCAAATGGGGAATTTATTTTATGACATGTAACCCTCACTCAGCTAGGGGGCATGCTTATCTCATCGTTGTCGTAGATTAATTCACAAAGTGGATTGAAGAAACGCCTACATTGGCCACAGACGGTAAGACAACTGCTCAGTTCATTTTCAACCATGTGATCACGCGTGTCGACGTTCCTCAAGCCATCGTCACTGATCATGGCTCTCATTTTTGGGACTACATGATGGCAGAGCTGACATCGAAGTTGCACTTGCGTCATGACATCTCAATGCCATATTACCCCCAGACAAATGGCCAGGTCGAAGCTGTGAACAAGGTGCTTGTCACGATGCTTCAACGAACAATTGGTATACACAAATTGAATTGGAATCTCTAATTGTTCTCAGCTCTCTGAGCCTACCGAACGTCAGTGAAGAGCGTGACCGGGTTCACACCTTTCTAGTTGGTGTATGGTCTGGAAGCTACTCTTTCAGTTGAATGTGAGTTCCCTTCACTAAAATTGGCTGTGGAATCACTGCCCGGCACTTCCCTAGAGGAAGAACGTCTCCTATATCTAGAAATATTGGACAAAAATCACCGCTTGGATGCTTTGGTTATCGAGGCATAGAAAAGGTGAGTTAAAGATCATTTTGATCAAATGGTTTCTCCACGCTCGTTTATCTAAGGGGACGTCATCCTCTTATATGATCAAGCCCATGACAAGCTTGGGGCAGAAAAATTCCAACCTATGTGGCATGGGCCCTATATCGTTAAACACGTATTGAAAAATGGGGCTTATGAGTTGATCGATAATGAAGATCTTCCTTTGGCATAGCCTAGAAATGGATGTACCTGAAGAAATATTATGCTTGAATTATTCTTGCGTAGTATATGTACATAGGCAATTTCTTCATTTTTGTGCATGTGTGGTGTGGTGTGCTTTGTAAGCATTTTCTGCTAATTGGGTCAACCTGATTGTGCAGATGTCTATTACTCCTTATGTCGGTTTTGCGGATGGTGCCTCCCGCAGTACTAGGAATATGTCTTCGATAGCCTGGGTAATCTACAATCCTGCTGGTGAGTTAGTTAATTTACAAGGTGTTTTTCTAGGGCCTTTTACAAATAATGTCACAAAATATAATTCCTTTTTGGAATTATTGAACGAGGCTGTTAACCTCGGTATTCGTGCATTACTTTTATATCTTGACTCACAGATTGTAGTGTTACAGCTCAATGGTCATTACTCAGTTAGGAACCCATGCATTTTAAGACTGTATCTATGTATTCATTTACTGGAAAGAAATTTTGATTACATCTCATATCAACATATACCCAGACGAATGAATGCATTAATAGATGCAGTAGCTAACATTGTATTAGATAGAAATTTACGCAATTTGTAAAAACATCATCATATGTGAGAAAGATCCATGTAGAAATAGATATATATATATATATATATATATATACATATATATATATATATATATATATGTCGAATGTTTGTAGCATATAAAATCCCAAAAATATGCATGTTTGTTTTAATTACATCCGGAGACAACATGTCTCTAAAAAATATGCAAATAAAAGCCTAGGTGACTAATCAGCGTGGTGCTCATGGTAGCACATCACTGCTCGCACCAATTGCCTCAATAAGCGAAGGAGGTGACTCGGCACCCCTACAGTGTGCCTCTGGTAAGCCATAGGGACATAAGTTATGCGAGCATAGTCCATGTTGATCATATCAGCCCCCTAGCAAGTTCTGGCCAGTAATCTCGCTTAAACCTTTCAAGCCCCCCTCTTTCTGCCAGAAGAAATCATTTTTTTGCCTATCGTTGCCATTTCCTACCTCCAAATTACATTGAAAAGGGCCCGAAAACCGACTTTAAAATTTATATTAGGGCCTAGCCCCTTTTTCGCAAGCCCCCAACCACTCCCCCACGTGACCCGCACCTAGGACCAAGCATTTAAGTCACGGGCGCTTATCACAATCGGAGCTGTCGAGCGGGCGTTTTCCTTTGTAAAATTGAAAATTTCGATGCGATTGGGTTTTGTTATCAAAGACCCGTGATATATTATATAGCGTCGATCTGCTACCCCGATCCGACGGCTAAGTGCCAATCGCACTACTCGCCCAATCACAATTGCAAGTTTATTTGTGCTGCCTCTTCTGCTCTTTCCGATTGTGACACAACGATCACATTTGGACCGTCGATCTTCCCGCTAGATCAGACAGCCCAGTGTTAATTGCATCCCCACCTCCATCGCAATCACTTATCCCAATCGCTGCCACTTTCTGCTCGGAGCGATTGCGATCCTTTCGATCCCATCCTAGTTGTTGATTCCCCCCATTGATCCAACGGTCATTGCTCTCCCGTTCCAATCGCAATTGCAAATTCCAATCGCTACCACCTTCCGCCCATTGTGATCGCATTTTTTCCCGATCAAATCACAGCCATCCATCCGTTCCAAGATCCAATGGCCTTGAGTCAATCGCACCAGTGCTCAATCATGTCCCTACTCCCAATCGCAATCGAAACTTTTGTAATGTGTCACCCCTGCCCTCCCCCCGATTGCGATCCTCCGACATGATCTCAACCGTCCATTTAATCCCGAGATCTAACAGCTCAGAATGAATCTCCCTCCACCCATGCCAGGTCCCACCACCTATGATGGTTTTGATTGCATTTCGTTCATTTCCCTTGCATTTCCACCTACGTCCAAAGTTTCATATTTTACATTAAAATCTAATGTTTCAAATTCCTGCTGCTTGACTTCAAACACCATTCCATGGATTAATCTCTGCCATCGATCTATGCCTCTAGACCATGATCAAACAATCTGAGTTCGTTTCTTCACCAAAAACCCTATCATTCATTGTTTTCCCCATTTCACTGTATTATTCACCATTTTTATATTTTAAACCACCACCGCCGCGCTACCATTTCCTCCGCCCTTCGTATCCATCCTCCCTCTCGTGCATTGGAATTCATAACTGAGTTTCATGTTTTGCAGGGTACAAGTGGCAGGAAAACCACCATGACCTACAATCTCTGTTACAGTCACAGAGAGCACAGGAAAGGACCGTTTTCAAAAACGAAATCATGGAGAAAGGCATAGGAAGGTTTCCGACAAGACTTTCATTAAAGGAACAGAATTTAAACTCCGTACAATCTTCCCTAGAGCCATTAAAGCACAGATTTCATGGTCAGAGGCAAGCATGAAAGTGGCAAAGAGTATCAGTGGGAAAAGAGTGTTTAAAGCCTGTCAGTCAGCAGTTATGAAGCATGGAGGCCTTGCAGATTTTACACCTAGTTCATTTATTCTAGAAGAACTGACGCAGAGCTCCAAATAGACAGAAAGGACTTCAAGAACACGTCTAAGGTCAATCTCGACCTGACTATGACTCCCGAAGTAGGCTACAAAGTAAATACAACACTACAAAGTTATCAAACAGTATGGGGCGTGCACATTTCTGCGATTGTGTCTAAATGAGGCAAATTAAATATTCATCACCTACTTCTTCTACGAGTTTTCTTTTTCTCCTATAAAGCTCCCGAAGAACAGAGGGTTTAAGGTTCCAGATTTTATCAGAAAATTATGCAGTGAAAGGGTTTTTGTATACATTTTGTTAAACTCTTGTATGAAGGCTCAGAGCCCGTAGGGTCTCAGTGAGGAGGAGCTCCATCTATTAAGAGGATTCTGGTCTTTGGTATTTCACAGTTTGTAACTTTCTCTTATGTGTTATTTGAATAGATCATTTCATTTCATCCATATTTCCCGTATCATGTTTCTGGAATGCGAGTGGCTCACTAATTTTTGGTATGGATTTATCCTAGTTGATACCCATGCTCAGATTAGTCAAGTGCTTTAAATATGGCTCAGGCATGATATTTTGTTCCATTATTCATCACAACCATATTTCTGCTATATTAGTTTCTTTGGGAGGGTCTTTTTAAAACGCTATTTTCATGTATGGATTCTTATATTGGTAAGCCCATTACATGGTACTATTGCATATCTGGATATCAGCTCAATGAAAACTAGTATTCCCTGAATATTTCATTCAAATCAAACACCTTCTGATAATTGATCTTTGTGACATATCACTTGAATCGGCCCTCTTTACAGTAAGTTGTCTCTGAATTGTCTGTTGCTTTTATATTGGATTTTTTCACGTTGCCTCTACATTATTCCTTACCTGTGTCAGTTTCTGAATGTTTGATCCCATTTAAATTAATCTCCTTGTTTACAAGAGATAGCATGAGAGCACTTTGCTGATAACCCCCCATGTTATATTACACACTCCTTGCTATATAAGATGTCCTAGGCACTAGTATTTGACAACTCAAGGTTGTCTCTAGGAGTGAAAACATATTTTTGGCGTTGTTGCCAGGGAACGAAGTTGAGAAAATTTAAATCCCTGGGCCTCGACAAAACATAATTCACTCTTCAAGTAGGTGAGTATGGAGAGTTGAGAGTTGTAGATCCCTCACCTTGGTGACTCCACATTTGTTTATTTGATAAATATATTTGCAGTCTTAGCTCCTCGTAAGCCACACCTGAGGTCAAATACGTCACATCCAAAGACACCTTCAATGTCTGACCCAGAGAAGATCATACATAGGAGGACTTGGAAGGAAAGAAAATCAGTCCACTCTGAAATCCATAAATTATATGTAGAAAACTTTCCATCCTCTTCTTCTCAAGTAGCCCAAGTGCTAGGTTCTGACCCCACTGTGGGAGATACCGATTACTATTCAGATATTCTACCCCAAGGAGGTATCATAAATAAAGATAGTTTTCACCCTACTCCTGAGGTCGAAGAGGTCAAAGAGGTCATCGAAGTATCTGCTATTAACAGACCATTGTTCCCCTCAACACCTCAAGCTTATGTTCATTATATTCCTATTGTTATTCATACTCCACTTCCACCTCCTCCTCCTCCTGTTACTCATAAAACTATTGCACTACCTCCACCCCCTCCAATGGCCAATGTTCCATGCTTCTTGCTAAATAAATATGCCCTTCTGGCATTACCCCAAGTGTTGAATTATATGCCACAAGATTATCTGAATATTTTACCCCAATTCAATGGGGAAAATGAGATTGATGCTCAAAAACATGTTGAGGTCTTCTGTTCTTTTGCAGATAATTTTAATGTGGAACATTTAGATGTAGTCATAAGGCTATTTGTCCAATCTCTTGATGGAGAAGCCCAAAAATGGTTCAAGACATTGGGAGACCATTCTGTTACCACTTGGGAAATAATGGAAGATACTTTTCTCAATAAATGGGGAGAGAAGAAAGATCATGGACATTGTCTTACTGATTTTAATACACTCAAGAAAAGACATAATGAAGGGGTGTCAGAATTTATCAAGAGATTTAATAAATTGTATTTGAGTCTTCCTGCTGATATGAAGCCTCATAAAACTGCTGCTAAATTTGTTTTTGTAGTAGCCTTTGAGTCAGAATTTGGTTTCTTTCTTAGAGAAAGAAAGCTTGCTACTCTGGATGATGCTCAGACAGATGCACTAGAGTTGGAAGAAAACTTCGCCTCCACTGGTAAATCAAAGGGAAAATTTGAACAAGATACTAGAAGAAGGGGCAAAGAGGAGGTATCTACCTCTAACCAAGACAAAGACTCACCAAATGACAGAATGGATGAAATGAGAAAAATGATTAAAAAAATGGTCAAGATTGAATTGGAGGCCAAGAATTTAGCCTCCAAGAATTTCCACAATACTCCAAATAGAGGTTACAATCCTCAATATAGGAAACCACCCCTGCAAATATTGCCAAGGGAACCAAAGGAACAACAAGATCAGGTACCACACCCATTGTACTTGGAAGGTCCAGAAGATGATCCTACTGATGACTCTACCTATGGACTGGAGGATGCAAATATTTCTTTTTCAAATAATGATGGAGCCGGGTGCTCACTGCAAGAAGAAGAAAAGGTTAGAGACACAGAAGACTCAGAGATTGATCACTGTTGTAAGATATTTTTTTATTTCATGCAAGCACATTTCAATAGGGGATACGACCTCATATCTTCTAGGAAGAGAACTCATACTCAAGAGCAAGAAGAAGAGCCACCCCAGAAGGAAGCACTTGCTCAGAAGGAGTCAACAATGCAGAAAGTCATAGACAAAGGTAAGGGCCCTCTAAACAAACCTTTGTTGTCTAATGATCAAATTCATTCCTCTTCAAAAGCAGTCAGTCCCCATAATACCAAGTCTATGTTAAAAGAAGTCAAACCCTTAGCTGAAAATAAAGAGTCAAAAGAGGTTGTAATAGAAAATTCCTCTCCTATTTTCAGTTTGCAAAAGGAACTTGAGAAGGTCAAAATCCCAGTCCCCTTGACCGAACTATTGAAACAACCTACATATCAATCCCAAGTCACCTCTTTCATGATCCCTCCAGAAGCAGCACTCATCCCACATAGTCTCAACCTTCAAGAAGAAAGACCCATGGTTGTATTTGTCCCACATGTTGAGGAAGTAGATGCTTCTACTCCTCCCTTCTATGTGTCTCTAGTGATTCATGACCTGCTATTACATAACTGTATGTGAGATTTTGGAGCTTCCAATAATATTATACCTCTGTCAATCATGGAACAACTAGGATTACAAATCACTCATCCATACAAGGACCTCTATTCATTTGATTCCAAAAGAGTTAAATGCTTGGGGATGATCAAGGATTCGGTGGTCAATTTGGCCCAAATCCCAGCAAAAAGTGTGGTAATGGACATTGTGGTGGCTGACATCCCAGCTCGCTTTGGCATGTTACTGTCAAGGTCCTGGGGAAAAAAAATTGGTGGTTCAATCAAGTTGGATTTAACATATGCTACTATCCCAGTTTTTTGTGGCCAAGAGAGGAGGTTGTATAGGGAAACTAGATTTTTCAATATGGTTACTAAGGCTAACAAATCTATAAACCCACCAGTCTACAGAAAAAAAGGAGATTTCTCATGCTTGATGTTGGAAGAGGATCAAGATTATGCTACTGAACCATCCTTCTGCTAGATCCAGACCAAGCAGCCCTTAGAGGGCCATGAAGCAGGGATCTGGACACTACACTTTGATGGAGCAAATTCGAGAGAATGTAATGGAGCCAGAGTACTATTGATTTCTCCTACAGGCCAATGGGTCCCACTGTCTTTCAGACTAGAATATGAAGCCACTAATAATGTGGCTGAATATGAAGCACTTCTGTTAGGGTTGCAGACAGCTAGGAGCATGAATATACAAAGTTTAAAAGTTTCAAGAGATTTAGATTTGGTGGTTAGAAAAACCAGGAATCAGTGTCAAACAAAACACCCTCCGTTGAGGGCTTATAGGAATGAAGTGTGGGACATGGTGGAGAATTTTTTCTTGGCATTTAATATCCAGTTCATGCCCTGGGAATAGAATAGAATGGCTGATTCCCTTGCTGTCACTTCTAGCACATTTTTCCCACCTCAGAACCCCCTCTTAAGATATGAATTTGAGGTACGTTATCGACCATCAATCCAAAATAACATCAAACACTGGCTGGCATTTGAGGATGAAGAGCGGGTGAAGAGATTCCTAGAAATAGTAGGAGAATTCTCCAATATGGAGATTGACGCGTGTGAAGAAGAAGGGGCTAAAGATACTTCAGAAAATAATTGGGAGGAGAAAATGGTAGGCAATAAAGTGTTGCAATTGAAGGGAAACGTTATACCTAGAGGGCTAGTGCCTCTAGAAAGATTATTTGACAATAATGATGTCCCACTGTAGCCGAACAAAGTGGTAGAATAAATTCAGGTAGAAGACTTGAATCTTGGTACTTATGCTGACCCCAAAGTTGTAAAATTATTCAAGAAGATCCCACAAGGATATAAAAAGCTATTCCAGAAATTATTTCAGTCTTACAAAGATGTGTTTGCATGGTCTTATCAGGACCTAAAAACTTTTGACATCAGTATAATGCAGCACAAAAATCCCCTGTTGCTTCCCTCTATTGAGAATGAAATTAAGAAGTTGTTAAAAGCCAAAATAACTATGCCATTGAGGTACTCTGAATGGGTGGCAAACCTAGTCCCTGTCCGAAAGAAAAATGGAGAAATAAGGTTGTGTGTGGATTTCTAAAATTTAAATAGAGCATCCTTAAAGGATAATTATCCACTACCTAAGATGGATCACATCCTGCAGAAGGTGGTTGGGGCTTCTAGGATGTCAATGATGGATGGATTCTCTGGTTACAATCAAGTGGTTGTACTTCCAGAAGATCAAAATAATACTGCTTTCACCACACCATGGGGTACATTTATGTATGCCAGGATGCCTTTTGGACTGATTAATGCAGGGGCCACTTTTCAGAGGGCCATGGACATTGCTTTTTTTGGGGATCAAGATAAATTTTTGGTAGTCTACCTCGATGATATCACTGTATTTTCAAAGAATGATACTGAGCACATTGAGCATCTGCGTAGAACTTTTGAGAAATGCAGAAGGCATGGTCTCTCTCTTAACCCTCAGAAGTCTTTATTTGCATTAGAAGAGGGTAAACTTTTGGGACACATTGTGACTAAGGATGGGGTAAAGATAGATCCTAAGAGGGTAGAGGTTATAAATGGCATTTCTCTTCCCAGAAATAGGAAGGAGGTACAGGTGTTCCTAGGGCACATTAATTTCTTGAGAAGGTTTATTCCTAACTATGCTGAAATAGTTAGACATATAACTGACATGCTGAAGAAAGATAATGAAGTTAAATGATACCAGGAATCACGAGAGGCATTTACCAGAATAAAAAATGCTTTTGCAGAATCCCCTGTGCTAGCTGGACCAAATTATTCTAAACCTTTCATGATATTTTCTTTTGCATCACCTCATACAATAGTAGGAGTTTTATTGCAGAAAAATGGGGAAGGGTACGAGCAGCCCATCGCCTTCTTTAGTTAGGTGCTTCGTGATGCCGAATTAAAATATAACATATTAGAAAAGCAAGAATATGCCTTGGTGAAATCCCTCAAAGAATTCTGCGTGTATATCTTGCAGTCCCATATCACTGCATTTGTGCCTACAGCTACTGTAAAAGATATTCTTATCCAGGGGGATAGTGAAGGAAAAAAGGGAAAGTGGATTGCCAAAATACAGGAATATGAGCTATATATCCGCCCTACCAAGTTGATCAAAGGACAGGGGCTTGCAAAAATTTTATTTGAATCAAACTATCAAGCACTGGGTATAAATTTGTCCACAATAGTAGGTGAGAAATCTAAAGAGAAAGAAGAGCGACAGGGAATTGGGGTAGCTACTCCAGAAACACATATAAAAATACCTCACCAGTCAATGGTACAAGGAGATAGTAGAATATCTCCTCACACTCAGCTGCCCTCCAAGTTGTGATAAATCCAAATACAGAATGCTAAGATTGAAATCACAGAAGTACATGGTCGCCCATGGCCGGCTATATTGGAAAGATCCCTCAGGCATCCTACTCATGTGTCTCACAGAGGATGAGGTAGAGAGTATTAAAGCCGAATTTCATGAAGGTATCTGTGGGGGTCATTACAGCTGGAGGTCCACTACTCATAAAATCTTGAAGGCTGGTTTCTATTGGCCCAAGCTTTTTGGAGATGTTTTTTTCCGGGTTAGAGCTTGTGAGAAATGTCAGAAATTTTCTGAAATACAGAAGTTGGCACCTTTTCCCATGATTCCCGTGCATGGGGACGAACCATTCCGACAATGGGGTATTGGCTTTATAGGGGAAATACATCCTCCATCAAGTGGTCAGCATAAGTAAATTTTAACTGCCACTGATTATTTCAAAAAATGGGTGGAAGCCATACCTGCGAGGAACGCAACAGATACTGTGATAATAAATTTCATGGAAGAAAACATCATATCGAGGTTTGGCTGCCCTGACAGAATAGTAACTGATAATGCCCAGGCTTTCAAGTCTGCAAATTTTGTGAGTTTCTGTCAGCAGTATAACATCACACTAAGTCACTCTATAGCCTATTATCCATAGGTAAATGGCTTGGCAGAGTCTTCCAATAAAACCATGGTAAGAGCACTGAAGAAGGCTATAAACGAAAATCAGAGGAATTGGGATTCCTAGTTGAAATTTGCTCTGTGGGCCAATAGAATTACTAGCAAGAGAGAAAATACGAAATCCCCATATGAATTAGTATATGGGAGGGCGGTAGTATTCCCTATACAATTAGCCCTACCAGTAGCCCGATTCATGCAAGAAATTCAAGAAGAGCCTGATGATATGACCAGGAGAATAAATCAGCTGGTGGAATTGGAAGAAACACGGAACCAGGTAAGTCAAAGGCTGATTGAATATCAAGAGAAGACAAAGTACCTTTTTGATCAGCATGCCAAGGATAGGAATTTTCATATTGGTGACTTAGTGCTCAGGTGGGATATCTGGAGGGCTGAAAAAGGAAAACATGGTAAATTCGACCCACTTTGGTTTGGTCCTATCAAAATTGTGAAACAAGGAGGTAACAACACTTTCAAGTTGGAAAATTTATAGGGTGACTTACTTTATGCCCCTGTAAATGGTCAGTTTCTTAAACCCTACTTCCAGTTCTAATTCAAGTAGAGATAGCCTAATGTATTATACTGTATATTACTTTTTGTCTCATATTTGTTTGAATAATGTGGGTGTCGTGATGGAACATGAAGCGAAAAGTGGAAGTGCTGAAGAGCAGAGTCTACATAGAAAATTATTAGGTGGTCTGGGAAGTTCTCAACACGTCCAGGGATGAACATGTCATCCCCAAGTGGAGCCAATGTTGCTCATATTAGCCCCATAGCAATTTCTGGCCAGTAATCTCACTTAAACCTTTCAAGCCCCCCTCTTTCTGCCCAAAGAAATCATTTTTTTGCTTATCGTTGCCATTTCCTACCTCCAAATTACATTGAAAAGGGCTTGAAAACCCACTTTAAACTTTATATTAGGGCCTAGCCCGTTTTTCACAAGCCCCCAACCACTCCCCCACATGACCCGCACCACGGACCAAGCATTTAAGTCCTAGGCGCTTATCACAATCGGAGCTGTCGAGCGGGCGTTTTCCTTTGTAACATCGAAAATTCTGACATGATTGGGTTTTGTTATCAAAGACCCATGATATATTATATACCATCGATCTGCTACCCCGATCCGACGGCTGAGCGCCAATCGCACTACTCGCCCAATCACAGTCACAAGTTTCTTTGTCCCGCCCCTTCCGCTCTTTCTGATTGTGACGCACTGATCACATTTGGACTGTTGATCTTCCCACTAGATCGGACAGCCCAGTGCTAATCGCATCCCCGCCTCCATCACAATCGCTTATCCCAATCATTGCCACTTTCCACCCAATGCGATTGCGATCCTTCCGATCCCATCCTAGCCATTGATTCCCCCCGTTGATCCAACGGTCGTCGCTCTCCCGTTCCAATCACAATCACAAATTCCAATCGCTACCACCTTCCGCCCCTTGCGATCGCATTTTTTCCTGATCAAATCACAGCCATCCATCTGTTCCAAGATCCAACGGCCTTGACTCAATCGTACCAATGCTCAATCACGTCCCTACTCCCAATCGCAATCGAAACTTTTGTAATGTTTCACCCCTACCCTCCCCCCGATTGCGATCCTCCGACATGATCTCAACCGTCCATTTAATCCTGAGATCTAATGTCTCAGAATGAATCACCCTCCACCCATGCTGGGTCCCACCACCTATGATCGTTTTCATTGCATTTCGTTCGTTTCCCTTGCATTTCCACCTAGGTCCAAAGTTTAATATTTTACATTAAAATCTAATGTTTCACATTCGTGCTGCCCGAATTCATACGCCATTCCATGGATTAATCTTCGCCGTCAATCTACACCTCCAAACCATGATCGAACAATCCGAGTTCATTTCTTCACCAAAAACCCTATCATTCGTTGTTTTCACCATTTCACTGTATTATTCACCATTTTTCTATTTTAAACCACCACCACCGCGCTACCGTTTCCTCTGCCCTCCGTATCCATCCTCCCTCCCGTGCATTGGAATTCATAATTGAGTTTCGTGTTTTGCAGGGTAAAGCGGCAGGAAAACCACCATGATCTACAGTCTCTGTTATAGTCACAGAGAGCACAGGAAAGGACCATTTTCAGAAATGAAATCATGGAGAAAGGCCTAGGAAGGTTTCCGACAAGACTTTCACTAAAGGAATAGAATCTAAACTCTGTACAATCTTCCCCAGAGCCATTAAAGCACAGATTTCACGGTCAGAGGAAAGCATGAAATCAACAAAGAGTATCAGTGGGAAAAGAGTGTTTAAAGCCTGTCAGTCAGTAGTTATGAAGCATGGAGGCCTTGTAGATTTTCCACCTAGTTCATTTATTCCAGAAGGACCGACGCAGAGCTCCAAATAGACAGAAAGGAATTCAAGAACACGTCTGAGGTCAATCTCGACTTGACTAGGACTCCCGAAGTAGGCTACAAAGTACATACAACACTACAAAGTTATCAAACAGTATGGGGCGTGCACGTTTCTACCATCCTGTCTAAATGAGGCAAATTAAATATTCATCAACTACTTCTATGAGTTTTCTTTTTCTCCTATAAAGCTCCCGAAGAACAAAGGGTTTAAGGTTCCATATTTTATCAAAAAATTATGCAATGAAAGGATTTTTGTATACATTTCGTTAAACTCTTGTATGAAGGCTCAAAGCCCATAGGGTCTCAGTGAGGAGGAGTTCCATCTATTAAGAGAATTCTGGTCTTTGGTATTTCACATTTTTTAACTTTCTCTTATATGTGTTATTTTAATAGATCATTTCATTTCATCCATATTTCCTGTATCATGTTTCTGGAATGTGAGTGGCTCACTGATTTTTGGTATGGATTTATCCTAGTTGATACCCATGCTCAGATTAGTCAAGCACTTTAAATATGGATCAGGCATGATATTTTGTTCCATTATTCATCTCAACCATATTTCTGCTATATTAGTTTCTTTGGGAGGGTGTTTTTAAAACGTTATTGTCATGTATGGATTCTTAGATTGGTAAGCCCATTACATGGTAATATTGCGTATCTGGATATCATCTCAATGACAACTAGTATTCCCTCAATATTTCATTCACAACAAACACCTTCTGATAATTGATCTCTGTGACATATCACTTGAATCGGCCCTCTTTACAGTAAGCTGTCTCTGAATTGTCTATTGCTTTTATATTCGATTTTTGCACGTTGCCTCTGCATTATTCCTTTACTTGTGTCAGTTTTTGAATGTTTGGTACCATTTAAATTAATCTCCTTGTTTAAAAGAGATAGCATGAAAGTAGTTTGCTGATAACCCCCCATGTTATATTACACGCTCCTTGCTATATAATATGTCCTATGCACTGGTATTTCACAACTCAAGGCTTTCTCTAGGAGCGACAACAGTCTGGAACCCCATGAGCAATCCCCTCAAGGTTCTGTACCAGTGCATCCCCCTCGCCTCCCTCACCTTGAGAGTCATAAGCGAGCAGAGTCCTCCTCCCTATCGGTGACATCCCAGCAGGCCTCTCTAGGCCGACATTTGCATACATATAGGATCAATTGTTAGAACATGCATGTATACCAAAAAATCATAAAATGCATAAAAATAAAAAAGAGTCTTACCCAGCTCCTCATCGCAGTCCTCTCCTTCCGGGAGCAGAAGGTATGGATCTCCTGTGAAATCAGTGCCCGCATAGGGCCAGTCCTCTACAAAGATTAGTTGTCATTGCAGCCATCCAAAGAACTCGGGCCACCATGACATTTTCTGGCCGCCCCCTGCCCTGGGCATCAATACTACCCATCAAGCCATCCGTGGCTCTCTCAATGGTGGATCTGGGACTATCGCCCCCTGGCCCTGGAAGATAGGTAGCTGTTCTAGGACGAATGATACCAAGATGGACCCGTACCCAAACTACTTCAGTTTGGCCTTTTTGTATTTGGTAAATTGCCATTTGATGTTAATTTTTACAGTTGTGGCCCAATCAAATACTCTTGGGTTCATGCACTCTGACACCAGGAGGAGCTATGTTTTGGAAGCCTCATGCAGTTCCTATGACCTCACAGCATGTGTAATGGTATGTATCACCACTCTGAGTGCTATATCAGGAATAGTATGAATATCAACTTTTCCACTACCTGATCTGGTTTGTGCCCCCGGGCACACCCTCTGCATGACCATTGCCATTTTTTCACCAGAGGCTCTGCTACCTGTCATAAGTGGAATTGGACCTTTACAGGACAATCCAGTAAGGAAGTAGACATCAGAAACTTCAAGTTCAAGTACTTGATCTCGAAGTTTAAACTTCTCTTCATCCTCATCCCAGATACTTATCAAATATTGTAACAATTCAGGCTATGCCCTGAGACATGGTGTTAAGAATAATTTCTTTAAACCGCAGTTCTGAAGAGAATTCATGCATTGATCATTCTCCATTGATAACTCATCTTCTTCACTATGCTCCATTTCTTTCCATTCAATCACCATTTTTGTTTTACACCTGCATCAAATTGGTCATAAACACATTCTAAGGTCCCTTAGGCATTCAAGAATTCAATTAATTGGTTCAATTTTTGTGAAATTTGAGCGGAATATTAGGTTGCGCAGTTGGCACGATTGTTTTGATGACAGTCGTGCCACCTAGCATGACCCCTTTGCGAAAAGATCCCGATTGGCATGGGTCCGTGTCTGATACCCGCGCCAACTGCAGAAGCCCTAAATTTTCAAATACTCCCCTCAAGGATGCCAAATCACAATGGAAAGCTATGAAATATGGCTTAAAAAATGGACAATGGAAGCGACTCTTACCTGGAAAAGACAGGATCTAGAATGGTGCACTGGATCATCCACAATCGTCACCACAAGATCATAGGGAAATAACTCACTATCGCTCTACACAAAGGGTAAAAAGTAAAAAGTAAATATGTTTTTACTATTGGTCATATTTATAACTTTTCGAAATCAAAATTAGGTTTTGGAGCTTATTTTCCTGATATTTTATCATATTTTTGTCAAAAAATGGGTTTTACACTTGCTTTTTGTGCAGCGACAGGTTTTCACGCGACTAGGACGACGAGACAAGTTACATTTTATACTTTTTCGGACTCGGTAAAAACATGAAAAAATCACTACTAGAGTCATCTTTCATATCTTTTTTGACTCTCTAAAACTGAAAAGATTGCTGAGTCACTTGTCGTTTTGAGCTCCTTAAATTGGCTGTGAAACGACATCTACCTAGTATATTTTTACCCCTTTTTCGGGCTGGGATAGATTCTTTATGTAAAAGGAATACCCTAGCCTATCGCGACTAGGAGGTTCTCTCAGACATAGTTTTCTACCTTTTCAGATCTGCGAGACTATCTACGAAAAGGGACTGCTAGAGTTTTCTTTTCCGTCGTCTTTTCAAACTCTCTAAACATGAAAAGACGCCAAGTTATTCCTTTTTCAGACTCGTTAAAAACTGATGACATCGGACTCCGTCGTAATGACGTTACTCGAGTTCCTCCTTCCTAGGGCTCGTTAAATGTACTAGGTTGGATTTGTCCAAAGGAAAAACTTATATCGCAATCATATGCTATCCCCTTCAATATTTTTTATAAAAATAATTGGGGTACTCGCTAGAAATGGGGGGGAAAATGGAACTAGTATCACCATCGTGTCGGCAGTATGTCGCTCTTGAACATGGCACTTTTCTGCATTCGTGTCGGGTTGGGGACATCTCATCTCGTTATCTACTTACCTCTGTGGGTCTGGGTCATCTCTTTTGACCACTCATCTGCTATTTTCCACGTCATCATGACCTCAGATCCTTTGATGTCAGATACTGCCAAATCCAGTGTCGTGCTGCCAATATGTTTAAGAGAAGTTGGCTTCTGCAGTTTTCAACCTCCCTCTGATTATCTACTGATCTTGATTTTCAAACATCATGTTCCTTTGTCTCATGTCGATGATGTGGGAAACAGTACGGCCCACCTTTGATTAAGGTCACTTCCTGTCGACTTCAGCTCATTATCCAAGAAGCTGATCTAGAGACTCCCTTTAGGTACCTTGGAGCTTGCATGCCTCAATGGTAGGTTCTTCGCATTCAACGCAAGGTTTTCATTATTGGCCTTCAATCAGATGATTCTGCGAGTGTTCCACACTAGCTCACTGTTCACATTCTGTGGATTGTACCTATAGTACCTTGAGGTGCATCCTCATATTGGCGGTTACTCTCGCATATGTTAACGAATTTCATTATTTGCTGGTAATTAGATGATGTTTTTGCATGTTCGACTTCAACTCGCTTATTGACATGCTTCGACTTGTACTCTATTCAGGTCGAGATGGAGCGCAAGACCCCGGATTTTGTTTGATAAAATCCAGGCTGCGGATTCTTTGTGGATTAACATGATTAGTTACATGACTCATTTGATTGGATGGATTCTACCATACCTG
Organism: Pinus albicaulis; assembly: GCA_034641835.2. Taxonomy (NCBI): domain Eukaryota; kingdom Viridiplantae; phylum Streptophyta; class Pinopsida; order Pinales; family Pinaceae; genus Pinus; species Pinus albicaulis. The sequence continues at coordinate 83,605 of JAXQQM020063223.1, read as the reverse complement.
AGTCTAATTGTTGATCCTTCTTTTGTAGATGGCTACGTCCACACCTTGGATCCCAGTTATTGTACACTCTATTATGGATGGCTGCGCCCATACCATGTATCATGTATCATAGATATCAGTTGTATTTGTATTTACAGGTCTTCCAACAATAGTGTTTTTAGTTGGGCGCGTTCTCATAAAGCATTTAACCCCTCCCTCTCTCTCGGACCTCATGCTTTAGGGGGCATCTATTACACAGCATTTTGTCACCATCCCTGCAATCCCTCATCCTGTACATTGGAGGACTATTCCTGTGACCTATGAACAGTAAAATGTCCTAAAATCACCTTCATGGCATCCTCTTGCATAAGGAAAAACATTCTCCTGAAGAACATTTCCTCCAAAAAACCCTAAAAATAGATGTTTGAACCTTGACACGACTAGCCAGTTCATCCCTCGCGCCAATGGGGGAAATCTACACAAGAGGGCATGCCAATTGGTGCTCTTTCCCTATGTTTCACTTGCCCCAAGATTATTAAGGGATGTTTCTTAAAAATAAATGGCGAAATATTGATTCTAACAAACTCCAGAATGAATCATCAAAAGGAGTTGATTGGTTTGGCTCCGGATCTCCATGTATAGGAAGTGGTTTTCCACCTATCATGGAACCTTCCTAAGAGATAGGGCCTATCCCATGATTATAGGGATCCCAACTTCCTTTCCTCCATCTATAAAAGCTTGCCCTCTCTATTAGCAAGCTAGCTGAACTTGTAGGAAGGAAACTATAGCTGGGAAACTATTGAGAGCTAAGCCGAAGAGAATCTCGTAAGAGAGAGAGCTTCGTCTAGATTCCCGAAAGGCTTTGTTTAGACACACTCCACTACAAGCCCCGCCGAAGGAAGATCATAGCATCAGATCATTTGGTTTTAATCTCCTTTTTGTCATTTATAATATAAGCGACTTTGATTTTGGTTCCATTCATGCATTCATTTCTTTGTGTAATGCAATGAATTATATCCTCTCTTAATTATATATAGTTACATGATTTAGATGTTATGTTGTATGTCATCATTTCCTTGCATGTGTACAGGTGTTCAGACATGTCGAACGGAAGGATTGTAATCTGTCAAGCGAGGGACGAGAAACATCATCTTTTCTCCAATGAAAACTGCGTGGGATTTGAGGTAGGCTACTCATCGCGATATTTGTCTTTTTGTAACTAGAAACCAATGTCATTGCATGAATTGATTGTTACTAGACCTGATCTGGGCTAACAGGATCACCTCTGTCCACAGAGGTGATTTACCTCCTCAACAAAGTTAGGTTAAGGTTAAGTTTAGGGTTAAGGTTCACGTGAAGGTTAAGGTTAAGGGTTTCGTTAAGGTTAAGGGTAAAGTTTAAGGTTAAGGTTAAGGTTAAAGGTTTTTTCAAGCTTAGGGTTAGGTTATAGTTAAGGTCAAGGTTAAGGTTATAGTTAAGGTAAGGTTAAGATAAGGTTAAGGGTAAGGTTAACGTTAAGGTTAGGTTAAGGTTATGGTTGAGGTTAGGTTAAGGTTAAGGTTAGGTCAAGGGTAAAGTTAAGGTTATGGTTAGTGTTAATGTTAGGGTAAGGTTAGGGTTAGATTAAGGCTAAGGTTAGGTAAAGGTTAAGGTTAAGGTTAATATTAAGGTTAAAGTTAAGGGTTTGGTCAAGGTTAGGGTTAGGTTATAGTTAAGGTCAAGGTTAAGGTTAGGTTATGGCTAAGGTTAAGGTTAGTGTTATGGGAGGGTTAAGGTTAAGGTTAATGTTAAGTTAAGGTTAAGGTTAGGGTTTGGTCAAGGATAGGGTTAAGTTATAGTTAAGGTAAAGGTTAAGGTTAGGTTAAGGTTAAGGTTATGGTTTTAGTCAGATTAAGGTTAAGGTTATGGTTAAGGTTAGGATAAGGGTAAAGTCAACGTCAAGGTTAGGGTTATGTTAAGGGTAAGAGAAGGTTAAGGTTAAGGTTAAGGTTAGGTTAAGGTCAAGGTCAAGGTTGAGATTAAGGTCAACGTTAAGGGTAAAGTTAAGGTCAAGGTTTTGGCTAGGTTATAGTTAATGTTAAGGTTAGGTTAAGGGTAAATTCAAGGCTAAGGTTAGGTTAAGGTTAAGGTTAGGTTAAGATTAAGGTTAGCTTAAGGTTAAAGCTAAGGTGATGGTTAGGGTAAGTTTAAGGTGACGTTAAGGTTATGGTAAGGTTATGGTTAAGGTTAATGTTAATTTTAAGGTTAAGGTTAAGGTTAAGGGCTTAGTTAAGGTTAAGGTTACGTTAAGGTTAAGTTTAATGTTAAGGGTTTGGTCAAGGTTAGGGTTAGGTTATAGTTAAGGTCAAGGTTAAGGTTATGGTTAATGTAAGGTTAAGATATGGTCAAGGGTAAGGTTAAGGTTAAGGTTAGAATAAGGTTATGGTTAAGGTAAGTTTAAGGGTAAAGTTAAGGTTAAGGTTAGATTAGGTTAAGCTTAAGATTATGGTTAAGATAAGGTTAAGTTTAAGGTTAGGTTAAGGTTAAGGTTTAAGGTTACGAGTCTTAATATTAACCTTCACTATAACCTACCCTTAACATTAACCTTTATCTAACCTTAACCTTAACCATAACCTTAACCTTAACCTTGACCTTAACTATAACCTTAACCTTAACCAAACCCTTAAAGTTAACCTTAACTTAACCTTAACCTAAACCTTAACCTTAACCTAACCTTAACCTTGAACTTAACTATAACCTAACCATAACCTTGACCATAACCTTAACCTAACATTAACCTTGTTTTTAACATTAACCCTAACCCTAACCATAAACTTTACCTTAACGTAACCCTAACCTTAACCTTTACCTTAGCATAACTTTAACCTGACTAAACCCGTAACTTGAACCTTAAACTAACCTTAACTTTGATTTTACCCTTAACGTTAACCTTAACCATCGCCTTTACCTTAATGTAAATTTTACCTTACCCTTACCTTAATCTTACCCTTAACCTTTACCTTTACCTTAACCTAATCTTGACCTTAACCTTAACTTTAAATTTACCCTAAGGGTTATGGGTTTAGTCAAGTTAAGGGTTTGGTCAAGGTTAAGGTTAAGGCTAAGGTCAAGGTCAAGGTTAAGGTTAAGGTTACATTAGGTTAAGGTTAAGGGTAAGTTTAAGGTTAAGGTTAAGGGTTTGGTCAAGGTTAGGGTTAGGTTAAGGGTAAAGTCAAGGTTAAGGTTAGGTTAAGGTTAAGATTAGGGTAAGGTTAAGGTTGCAGGTTTAGTCAGGTTAAGGTTAAGGGTAAGGTTAAGGGTAAGGTTAAGGGTTTGGTAAAGGTTATGGTTTGGTTAATTTTAAAGTTAAGGTTAAAGTTAGGTTAAGGTTACAATTATGGTTAAGGTTAGGTTAAGATTAGGTTAAGGGTAAGGTTAAGGTTAAGGTTAAGTTTAGGTTAAGATCAAGGTCAAGCTTAAGGTTAAGGTTAAGGTAAAGGTTAAGGGTAAAGTTAAGGTCAAGGTTAGAGTTAGGTTATTGTTAAGGTTAAGGTTAGGTTAAGGGTAAAGTCAATGTTAACTTTAAGCTTCCCATAACCTTAACCTTAACCTAACCCTTAAGGTTAAGTAAAGGTTAAGGTTAAGATAAGGTTAAGGGTACAAGTTTAGTAAGATTAAAGTTAAGGTTAAGGTTACGTTAAGGGTAAAGTAAAGGTTAAGGTTAGGTTAAGGGTAAGGTTAAGGTTAGGTTAAGGTTAATTTAAAGGGTTTGGGAAGGTTAATGTTAAGGTAATGTTAAGATAAGATTAAGGGTAAGGTTAAGGTTAAGGTAAGGTTAAATTTATGGTTAAGGTAAGGTTAGGTTAGGGGTTAAGGTTAAGATTAAGTTAGGTTAAGGTTAAGATAAGGTGAAGGGTAAGGTTGACCTAACTTTACTAGTAAGGTTAAGGTTTCGTTAAGGGTAAATTCAAGGTTAAGGTTAAGATAAGGTTAAGGTTAAGGTTAGGTTAAGGGTAAAGTTAAGGTTAAGTTTAAGGTTATGGTTATGGGAAGGTCAAGGTTAAGGTTAAGGTTACGTTAAGGGTAAAGTCAAGGTTAAGGTTAGGTAATGGTTAAGGTTAAGCTTAAGGTTATGGGAAGGTTAAGGTTAAGGCTAAGGTTAGGTTAGGCTAAGGTTAAGGCTAGGTTAAGGGTTTAGTCAAGGTCAAGGTTAATGTTAGGTTAAGGGTAAGGTTAAGGTTATGGGTAAAGTTAAGGTTAAGGTTAGGGTAAGGTTAAGGTTAAGGTTAAGGTTAAGGTTAAGGTTAAGGTTAAGGTTAGGGGAAGTTTAAAGTTAAAGCTAGGTTAAGGTAAACGTTATGGGAAGGTTAGGTTAAGGTTAAGGTAAAGGTAAGGTTAAGGTTAAGGTCAAGGTTAGGTTATAGTTAATGTCAAGGTTAAGGATATGTTATAGTGAAGGTTAAGGTTAAGGTTAAGGGTGAAGGTTAAGGGTGAAGGTTAAGGGTAAGGTTAAGACTCGTAACCTTAACCTTCACCTTGCTAAACCTGTAACCTTATCCTTAACCTTAACCTTGAATTTACCCTTAACCTTCACCTTGCTAAACCCATAACCTTAACCTTAATCTTAACATTGACTTTAACCTTAACCTAACCTTAACCTTAAATATAACCTAATGCTAACCTTGACCTCAACTTTACCCTTAACCTTAACCTTAACCTTAACTATAACCTAACCCTAACCTTACCGTAACCATAACCGTAACGTTAACCTTACCTTAACCTAAATTAACCTTAATCTTGACCTTGACCTTAACCTTAACCTTAACCTTACACATAAACTTAACCTTAACTTTACCCTTAACCTTAACTTTACCGTTAACCTAACCTTAACCTTAACCTTACCCTTAACCTTATCTTAACCTTAACCTTAACCTTACGCTTAACCTTCGCCTTAACCTTAAATTTACCCTTAACCTTGACTTTACCCTTAACCTAACCTTAACCTTAACCTTAACCTTAACCTAACCTTAACCTTAACCATAATAATAACCTTCACATAACCTAAACCTTAACCTTAACATTAACCATAACCTTAACCTTAACCTAACCCTCACCTTGACCAAACCCTTAACATTAACCTTAACATTGACCTTAACCTTAACCTTACCCTTACCCATAGCCTTAAACTTAACCTTGACCTTAACTATAACCTAACCCTAACCTTAACCTAACCTTAACCTTCACCAAACCCTTAACGTAACCTTAACCTTGATTTTACCCTTAACGTAACCTTAATCTTGACCTTGAACTTAACCTTAACATTAACCTTAACCTTAACGTTAACATGACTAAGCCCGTAACCATAACCTTAACCTTAACCTTACCCTTAACGTAACCTTAACCTTGACTTTACCCTTAACCTTAACCTTACCCTTAACGTAATCTTAACCTTACACTAACCTTAACCGCAACCTTACCCTTACCCCTAATCATAACCTTAAACTTATCCTTATCTTAACCTTAACCTTGACCTTAACCCAAAACTTAAGGTTAAAGTTATGGGTAAGGTTAGGGTTAGGTTATAGTTAAGGTCAAGGTTAAGGTTAGGTTAAGGTTAAGGTTAAGGTTAAGGTTAAGTTCAGGTTAATGTTAAGGGTTTGTTTAAGGTTAAGGTTAAGGTAAATGTTAAGGTTAAGGTTAAGGTTAGGGTTAAGGTTAAGGTTAATATTAGGTTAGGTTAAGGTTAAGATAAGGTTAAGGGTAAGGTTAATGTTAAGGTTAAGGTTACATTAACGGTAAATTCAAGGTTAAGTTTAGGTTAAAGTTAACATAAGGCTAAGGTTAAGGTTAAGGTTAATTTAAGGTTAAGGCTAAGGTGAAAGGTTTGGTCAAGGTTAGGGTTAGGTTATACTTAAGGTTATGAGAATGTTAAGGTTAAGGTTAAGGTTAAGGTTAAGGGTTTGGTGAAGGTTAGGGTTAGGTCACTAACCATAACCTTAACCTTAACCTAAACCATAGCCTTAACCTTAACCTTAACCTAACCTTAACCTTATCTTAACCTTAACCATAACCTAACCCTAACCTAACCTTAACCTTGACCTTAACCTTAACCTTGACCTTGACCTTGACCTAACCTTAACCTTAACCTTAAACTTAACCTTATCTTACTTTTAACCTTAACCTTAACCTTCTCAAACCCTTGACCCTAACCTTAACCTTAACCTAACTAAACCCATAACCTTAACCTTAACCTTAACCTAACCTTAACCTTATCTTAACCTTAACCTTAACCTTAAGTTTAACCTTACCCTTACCTTAACCTGAAGGGTAAATTTAAGGTTCAGGTTAAGGTTAAGGGTTTACTTAAGGTTAGGGTCAGGTTATAGTTAGAGTTAAGGGTAAAGTCAAGGTTAAGGTTAAGGTGAAGGTTAAGGGTAAGGTTAAGGTTAAGGTTAAGGTTAGTTTAGGTTAAGGTAAGGTTAAGGTTAAGGTTAAGGTTATGGTTATGGGAAGGTTAGGTAAAGCTTAAGGTTAAAGTTAGGTTAAGGTTAAGGTAAAGGTTAAGGTTAGGTTAAGGTTAAGGTTAAGGTTAAGGGTAAAGTTAAGGACCTTAACCTAATCTTAATCTTAACCCAACCTTAACCTTAACCTTATCCTAAATATAACCATACCCGTAACCTTAACGTTAACCTAACCTTAACTTAAACCCTAATCTTAACCATAACTTTACCCTTAACCTAACCTTAACCTTAACCTTATCCTTAACCTTATCTTAACATTAACCTAACCTTAACCTTGACTTTACCCTTAATGTAACCTTAAACTTAACCTTAATGTTATCTTAACCTTAACCTTAACTATAACCTTAACCTTAACCTTCCCATAACCATAAGGATAAGGTTAAGGTTAAGGTTAGGTTCAGGTTAAGGTTATGGTTAAGAATAAGGTTTGGTCAAGGTTAGGGCTAGGTTATGGGTAAGGTTAAGGTTAGGTTAAGGTTATGGTTAGGTTAAGGTTAAGATTAGGTTAAGTTTAAGGTTAAGGTTAATGTTAAGGGTTTGGTCAATGTTAAGGTTAGGTTAAGCTTAATGTTAATTGTTTGGTCAAGGTTAGGGTTAGGTTATAGCTAAGGTAAAGGTTAAGGTTAAGGGTAAGGTTATAGTTAGGTTAAGGTTAAGGTTAGTTTAAGGTTAGGATAAGGTTAAGGTTAAGTGTTTGGTCAAGGTTAGGGTTAGGTTATAGTTAAGGTTAAGTTCAAGGTTAAGGGCAAGGTTAAGGTTAGGTTAAGGTTAAGGTCAAGGTAAGGTGAAGGTGAAGGTTAAGGTTAAGGTTAAAGTTAAGGTTAAGGTTGGGTTAAGTTTAAGGTTAAGGTTAAGGTTAAGGTCAAGGTCAAGGTTAACCTAAACTTTACCCTTAACCTTACCTTGACCTTGACCTTAACATGAACTTTAACCTTACTAAACCCGTACCCTTAACTTTATCTTATCCTTACCTTAACCATAACCTTAACCTTGACCTTAGCTATAACCTAACTTAACATCAACCTTGGGCTCTAACCTTAACCATAACCTTATCTTTACCCTTAACCTTAACCTTACCCTAACCATAACCTTAAATTTACCCTTAACATAATATTAACCTTAAACTAACCTTAACCTTTACCATAACTATAACCTAACCCTAACCTGAACCTTAACTATAACCTAGCCCTAACCTTGACCAAACCCTTAACCTTACCCTTACCCCCTTAACCTAACCATAACCTTGACCAAACCCTTAACCTTAACCTTAAACTTAACTTTAACTTTACCCTAACCTTAACCTTAACCTTAATTATAACTTAGCCTTGACCTTGACCTTAAATAGAACATAATCCTAATGTTGACCAAACCCTTAACCTTAACCATAACATTAACATTAATCCTACCCCCTTAACCTAACCCTAACCATGACCAAAGCCTTAACCTTAACCTTAACCTAACCTTTACTTTAACTTTAACTTTACCGTAACCTTAACATTAAACTTAACCTTAACCTTAACCTTGACCAAACCATTAGCTTTAAGCTTAACCTGACTAAACCCGTAACTTTAACCTTAACCTTAACCTTAACTATAACCTAACCATTTCCTTGACCAAACCCTTGACCTTAACCTTAACCTTGACCTTTACCTTTAACTTAAGCTTAACATTCACTATAACCTAACCCTAACCTTGACCAAACCCTTAACCTTAACCTTAACCTTACCCTTAACCTTGACCTTAACCTTAAATTTAACTATAACCTAACCCTAACCTTGACCAAACCCTTAACATTAACCTTATGCTTAACCCAACCTTAACCTTGACCTTAACTATAACCTAACCCTGACCTTGACCTTAACCTTAACTTAACCTTAACCTTAACCTTAACCTTCCCATAACCATAACCTTAACCTTGACATTACCCTTAACCTAACCTTAACCTTAACCTTAACCTAACCTTAACCTTAAATTTAACTTTACCCTAACCTTAAGGGATAAGCTAACCCTAACCTTGACCAAACCCTTAACCTTAACCTTGGCTTTACCCTTAACCTTAACCTTGACCTTGACCTTGACCTAACCTTAACCTTAAACTTAACTTTAACCTTCTATTTCCCTTAACCTAACCTTAACCTTAACTCTAACCTAACCCTAACCTTGACAAAACCCTTAACCTTAACCTTAACCTTGACCAAACCCTTACCTTAACCTAATTTTAACCTTAACCTTCCCCTAACCTTAACCTTAACCTTGCCCTTAACCCTATCCTTAACCTGACTAAACCTGTAACCTTAACCTTAACCATACCCTTAACCCTAATCTTAACCTTACTAAACCAGTCACCTTAACCTTAACCTTACCCTTAACCTTCACCTTAACCTTAACTTTACCCTTAGCCTTGACCTTACCTTTAACCTTCATCTTAACCTTAACCTTAACCTTACTAAGCCCGTAACGTTAACCTTAACCTTAACTATACCCTTAACCTTAACCTTACCCTTAACCTTCACCTTAACCTTAACTTTAACCTTGACCAAACCCTTAACCTTAACCTTAAACTAACTAAACCCATAACCTAAGGGTAAATTTAAGGTTAAGGTTAGGGTTAAGGTTAAGGTTAGGTTAAGGTTAACCTTGACCTTGACCTTAACCTTAACCTTAACCTTACCCTTAACCTTTACCTAACCTTAACCTTAACCTAACCTTGAACTTAACTATAACCAAACCTTAACCTTAACCTAACCTTAAATTTAACCATAACCTTAACTTTACCCTTAACCTAACCATAACCTTAACCTTAACCCTAACCTTGACCTTAATATTAACCTTACTCGTAACCTTCACCCTTAACCTTAACCTAACCCTAACCTTGACCAAACCCATAACCTTAACCTCAACCTTACTAAACCCTTAACCTTGACCTAACCATAACCTTAACCTTACCTTAACCTAACTTAACCTTTACCTTAACCTTTAAAACCTTAACCATAACATTAACCTTAACCTTAATCTTACCTTAACCATATCCCTAACCTTAAACTTAACCTAACATTACCCTAACCATAACCTGAACTTTACCCTTAATGTAGCCTTACCCTAACCTTAACCATAACCTAACCTTACCCTAACCATAACCTTAACTTTACCCTTAATGTAAGGTTAAGGTTAAGGTTAGGTTCAGGTTCAGGTCAAGGTTAGGGTTAGGTTAAGGTTAAGGGTCAAGGTTAAGGGTAAGGTAAAGGTTAAGGTTAGGGGAAGGTTAAGGTTAACGTTAGGTTAAGGTTAAGGTTAAGGTTATGGTTTTAGTCAGGTTAAGGTTAAGGCTTATCCCCTTAACCTTAACCTTAACCTAACTATAACGTTACCTTATCCTAACTTAACTTTAACCTTGACATTTATATTAACCTTAACGTTAACTTTACCCTAACCTTAAGGGTTTAGTCAGGTTAAGGTTATTCAAGTTAAGGTTAAGATTAAGGGTTTGGTCAAGGTTAGAGTTAGGTTATAGTTAAGATCAAGGTTAACGTTAGGTTAAGGTTAAGGTTAAGTTAATGTTAATGTTAAGGGTTTGGTCAAGGATATGGTTAGGTTATAGTTAAATTTAAGGTTAAGGTCAAGGTCAAGGGTAAGGTTAAGGTTGAGGTTAAGGGTTTGGTCAAGGTTAGGGTTAGGTTATAGTGTTGGTTAAGCTTAATTTAAGGGTAAAGTCAAGGTTAAGGTTAAGGTTAAGGTTAAGTTAAGGGTAAAGTTAAGGTTAATGTTAAGGTTTTGTCAAGGTTAGGGTTACACTATAGTTAAGGTTAAGATAAGGTTAAGGCTAGGTTAAGGTTAAGGTTAGGTTAAGGGTAAAGTTAAGGTTAAGGTTATGCTAAGGTTAGGGTGAGGTTAAGGTTGAGGTTAGGTTAAGGTTAAGGTTTAGGTTAAGGTTAATGTTAAGGTTAAGGGTAAGGTTAAGGTTAAGGTCAAGGTTAAGGTTAATGTTAAGGGTTTGGTCAAGGTTAGGGTTAGGTTATAGTTAAGGTCAAGGTTAAGGTTAAGGGTAAGGTTATAGTTAGGTTAAGGTTAAGGTTAAGGTTAGGTTAAGGTTAAGATAAGGTTAAGGTAAGGTTAAGGTTAGGGTTAGGTTAAGGGTAAAGTCAAGGTTAAGGTTAAGGTTAGGGTTACAGGTCTTAACCTTAACCTTCACTATAACCTAACATTAAACTTAAGCTTAACATTAACCTTTACCCTAACCTTAACCTAAACTTAACCTTCACTATAACCTAACCTTAACCTTAACCTTAACCTTGACCCACACCTTAACCTTATCTTAAACTCAAAATTCACTATAACCTAACCTTAACCTTGACCTTAACTATAACCTAACCCTAACCTTAAGGATTTGTTCAAGGTTAGGGTTAATTTATAGTTAATTTCAAGGTTAAGGTTAGGTTAAGTGTAAATTTAAGGTTAAGGTTAGGTTAAGGGTAAAGTTAATGTTAAGGTTAGGTTAAGGTTAAGGTTAGGTAAGGGTAAGGTTAAGGTTAAGGTTAAGGGTAAAGGTAAGGTTAAGGTTATGGTAATGGGAAGGTTAAGGTTAAGGTTAAGGTTAAGTTTTGGTCAAGGTTAGGGTTACGTTATAGTTAAGGTCAAGGTTAATGTTAGGTTAAGGTTAAGATTAGGTTAAGGGTAAAGTTAAGGTTAAGGTTAAGGGTTTGGTCAAGGTTAGGGTTAGGTGTTACGGGTTTAGTCAAGTTAAGGTTAAGGTTAAGGGTTTGTTCAAGGTTAGGGTTAGTTTATAGTTAAGGTCAAGGTTAAGGTTAGGTTATAGTGAAGGTTAAGGTTAAATTTAAGGTTAGGGTTAGGTTATAGTTAAGGTGAAGGTTAGGTTAATGGTAAGGTTAAGGTTAAGGTTAGGTAAGGGTAAGGTTAAGGTTACTGGTTTAGTCAGGTTAAGATTAAGGGGGTAAGGTTAAGGTTAAAGTTAAGGTGAAGGTTGGGTCATAGTTAAGGTTAAGGTTATAGTTAAGGTAAAATTTAAGGTTAGGTTATAGTTAAAGTTAAGGATAAGCTTAAGCTTAAGGTTACAGGTTTTCACCTTAACCTTCAATATAACCTTAACCTCAACCTTAACCCTAACTTTAACCTTAGCTATAACATAACCCTAACCTTGACCAAACCCTTAACCTTAACCCTAACTTGACTAAACCCGTAACCTTGACCTTAAACTTACCCTTAACCTTCACCTTAACCATAACTTTACCCTTAACCTAACCTTAAACTTAACCTTACTGTCGATTAGGTAAATCCCCTCTGTGGACAGAGGCGATCCTACTAGCCCTAGAGTGGGTCTAGCCACAAACAAGACACGCTATAATATTGATTCCTAGTTAACGAATGGATGAAGATTCGATAGATGACTTACTGGAAATCCTACGCTGTTGTTTTCGTCGAAAAGAGTGGCTCGCTTATCGCTCTTGATTTGAAAGATCACGATCCACTCACTTTCACATTCGGACACCTGTACACAAGAAAACAATGACAATATACAACATAATAATTCACATTCGTAACTATCAGTCAGTTTAAGAGGACTAAATCAATTGTATTACATAAACAACATAACACAACGATGGAACCAACACCATAGTCGAGTATATTAATAAATGGAAGGAAGAGTACAACCAAGCTTCGATGTTGTGATCTCCTCCAACAAGGTTCAAGTGGAGCACATCTCACAAAGGCTCGTCGGGAATTCAGACGGGACCTTATTTACAGAATTCTCCTTGGTTCTACCTTCTCAACGACAATTACTCAGTTATAATATTCTTCTCCAAGTTCAGCTCCTTGGCTATCTGTTCATCTAGCTTTCATAAAGGGAGAAGACCTGTTTATATAGAGGTAGAGGGAGAGGTTAGGATCCCTATAATCATGTAAGGGAGTTCTATCTTCAAGGAGTGTTCAATGGGAGGTAAAAAATGACTAGCTAAAGAGAGAGATCCGTGGCTCATCAACTTAACTAGTTCTAATGAGTCATCCCTGAGGTAGTTAGAAGGAATCTTCCACCTCTATTTGTTAAAAAAGATTCATAAAATAGCTGGTGTGGGAAATACACTGAGATAGAGTGCCAAGTGGCATAGGCTCCAGTGCAAATCTTCCACATTGGCACGAGGGATGAACTGGCTAACCGCACCAAAGCCAGAACATAGGTTTTTGTGTGTTTTTTGAGGAAATTTTCAATAAGAGAAATGATGTCCTTATGCAGAAGGATGCAAAGAGGGTGTCTGCAGAGTATGACACTGTTCACGAGTCATGGGAATGATCCTCCAATATGCGAGATGAGGGATTTCAGGGATGGTGACAAAATGCTGTGTAACAGATGCCCCCTAAAGCATGAGGTCCGAGAGAGAGGGAGGGGTGAAATGCTTTATGAGAATGTGTTCAACCCAAACACTGATGTCGGAAGACCTGCAAGTACAAATACAACTGATATCTCTGATACATGATATGTGGCATGGGCATATCCATCCATAATAGAGTACATGAAAGTGAGATCCAAGGTATGGTCGTAGCCATCCAGTGATAAGAATCAAAAAATAGACTCAAGTATGGTCGCAGCCATCCAATCAAAAGAGTCATGTAATTATTCATAGTAATCCATAAATAACCCACAGCCTAGATTTTATCAGACAAAACCCAGGGTCTTGCGCTCCATCTCGACCCAAAAAAAGTACAAGTTCGAGCATGCGAATAGATGAGTTGAATTCGAACATGCAGGAACATCGTCTGATTACCAACCAATAATGAGAGTTGTTAATAGACGCGAGAGAAACCACCAATAATGTCAATGGTTCTCAAGGTACTAGAGGTATAATCCATGGAATGTGAAGAGTGAGCTAGCGTTGAACACCCGCAGAATCATTTGATCAAAGGCCAATGATGTAAACCTTACGACGGATGCAAAGAGCCTACCATTAAGGCATGCATGCTCTAGGGTACCTGAAGGGAGTCTCTGGATCAACTTCCTGGAAGATGAGTTGAATTCGATAGGAAGTGGCCTGATTGAAGGTGGGCCATAATTTTTCCCACATCATCAACACGAGATAGAGTAATATATTTTTGTGAATCAAGACCAACAGAAAATTAGAGGGAGGTTGAAAATTGTAGAGGAAAAACTTCTATTGAACATATCGACGGCACGACACTGGATTTGGCAGTATTTGACATCAAGGGATCTAAGGTCATGACGACATGGCAAAGAGCAGATGAGTAGTAAAAAGAGATTACCCAAATATATGGAGGCAAACGAATGATGAAGTGAGATGTCCCCAACCTGACACGAATGCAGACAGGTGCCATGTTCAAGAGCGATATACTGCCAACACGACTATAATATGGTTCCATTTTCCCCCACCATTTCTGGCGAGTACCCCAATTATTTTTAAAAATAAGCTTAAAGGGGATAGCATATCCTTGCGATTTAAGTTTGTCCTTCAAAAAAATCCAACCTAGTACATTTTATGAGCGCTAGGAAGGAGGAAATAGAGTAACATCATAACGACGGAGTCTGATGTCATCAGTTTTTAACGAGTCTGACAAAGGGAGAACTCGACATCTTTTCATGTTTAGAGAGTTTGAAAAGAAAGCAGATAAGAAAACTCTAGCAAGGCCCTTTTTATAAATACTCTCTTAGATCCAAAAAGGTAGAAAAAAATATCTGAGAGAACCTCTTAGTCGTGATATGCTAAGGTATTCCTTTTTCGAAAATAATCTATCACAGCCTGAAAAAGGGGTAAACGTATACTGGGTAGATATCATTTCGCAGCCATTAAATGAGTTCAAAAGGACAAGCATGTTGGCAATCTTTTCAGTTTTAGAGAGTCAGAAAAGAGCTGAAAGGTGACTCAAGTAATGAATTTTTCGTGTTTTTACCGAGTCCGAAAAGGTATAAAACACAACTCGTTTCTTCGTCATAACCATGTGAAAACATGTCGCTGCACAAAAAGAGGTGTGTAAAATGTATTCCTCGATAATAATATGATGAAATAATCAAAAAATATGTTTTAAAACCTAATTTAAGATTTAAAAAAGTTATAAAATGCCATGAGTGGTAAAAAATTATTTACTTTTCACTTTTACCTATTTGTGGAGCAACAATGACCCATTTACCTTGTGATCTTGTGGCGATGATTGCGAGCGATCTAGTGAACCAATATTGATTCCATCAGTCTCAGGTAAGAGATAACACCATTTTCCATATTTTAAGCTATATTTCATTACATAAATTTGTCATTTTGAGTTCTCTAAGGGAGGATTTGTGAAAACTAGGGCATCGCGATTGGTGCGGGTTTCGGGCACGAACCCGTGCCAATTGCCCCTTTTTTACACAGAGGGTGCGCCCATTGGTGCGACTATTAGCGAAACAGTTGTGTCAATCGTGCAACCCAAAATCCACATAAATTTGAGAAAAATGAAGTCAATTTCTTGCAAATTATAATGCCTAAGTAGACTAATAATGCTCATATGAACAATGTGCAGGTATCAAGCAAAAAAAATGGTGATTGAGTGGAACAAGAGAGTACACAGTGAGAAGGATGAAATCATCATGGAGAATGAGCGATGCATGAATGCCCTTAGAGACTGTGGGCTCAAGAAATTCTTCCTCACACCATGCCTCTGGGCTCGGCCATAATTTCTTCAATATTTGATAAGCATTTGGGACGAGGATCAAGAAATTTTTTTTCTTCGAGATCAGGAACTTGAACTTGAAGTTTCTGATGTCTATTTTATCACCAGATTGTCGCGAAGAGGTGCAGTCTCTATGCTGACTAGTACTCATCCCTATGGAGAGATTATGGGGATGGTGATCGATAGAGTGTACCGAGGGGCACAGAAAGTAACAGGGATCAGGAAGGTTGACATTCAAACCATCCCAGATCTGACACTAAAAGTAGTGTTGCACACTATCACGTGAGCTACAGGATCACAAGCACTGCATGAGGCCACAAAGACACAACTCCTTCTTGCCGTAGACTGCCTGACCCTGACTCTCTACAACTGGGCAGAGGCCGTGACCATTAACATCAAGCGGCATCTCACTAAGTGCAAGAAGACCAAACTGAAGAAGTTTGGGTATGGATCTATTTTGGTATCATTCTTCTTGGAATGACTACCAATATTCTAGCGTCAAGAGGTCATTGTCCCGATGCCACCACCCTTAGAACCATGGATGGCTCAATGGGCTGAGCTGATGCCTAGAGCAGGGCGTGGCCAACAAATGTCCTAGAGGCCATATTTTTTTGATTGGCTCCGACGATAGCTGATTGTCATGGAGGATTGGCCTTACTCTGGTACAGACTTCATCGTTGATCCAGACCTCCCACTCCCGGAGGGAGAGGATTGGGAAGAAGAGCTAGGTGAGACTCATTTTTTATTTTCATGAGTTTATGAATTTTTGGTATACATGCATGTTATGACAGTTAATATTATATGTATGTAGATGTTGGCCTAGAGAGGCCTGTAGGTATGTCTCTGATAGTGAGGTGAACTCCTCGCGATTTCGATCCTCATGGTGAGGGCGGCAAGGAGGATATAGTAAAAAATATGGAGGGGATTTCCCATGGGATCTCGGACTATGGTCGCTTGGATGATGTGCCTCAGGCCTATTAGAACCATACTGTAGGGGTACCGAGTCATATCCACCGCTTGCTAAGGCGGTTGGTACGGGTAGTGACATGCTATCATGAGCACCATGCTGATTAGTGACCTAAGCTTTCTATTTCTACATATTTTTGAGAGACATGTTGTCTCAAGATGTAACTGAAACATAAATATATATTTTTTGGGTTTTTATGATGTATACATATTATGATGTTTTATAAATTGCGCAAATGTCTATCTAATACAATTTTTTCCACTGCATCAGTTAATGTATTCATCTGTCTTGGTATATTTTGATATGTGATGAAATCAAAATGTATTTCAAGAAAATGAATACGTAAATACAATCTCAAAATGCATGGGTTTTGAACTGAATAATGACCATTAAGTTGAACAACAACAAGCTGCGAATCTAGATTTACAAGCAATGCACGTATGCTGAGGTTAACTGCCTTAGTTAATAGTTCCACAACAACACTATATTCAATGATGTTGTTTGTTGTTTGACCTAGACAAATACCTTGTAGGTTAATCAACTCACCAACAGGATTATAAATTATCCAGGCTGCCGAATACAAACTCCTAGCACTTCCGGAAGCACCATTCGTGAAACCAACAAAAGGGGTAACATACATCTGCAGAACCAGCAAGACCCAATAATCAGAAAAAAGCTCACAAAGCACATAAAACCTAAATATGCACAAAAATGAAAAGAAATCACCTATGTACACATGTCATGCATGAATGAATCAAGCATAATATTTTTTCAGATACAATCTTCATAATCAATAAGCTCATAAGCCCCATTCTGCAACACATGTTTGACGATGTAGGGCCCATGCCACATGGGTTGGAATTTACTTGCCCACAACTTATCATGATCTTGGTCGTACAGGAGAACAAGGTCACCTTCGATAAAAAAATGAGGGGAAACTATTTGGTCAAAGTGAGCTTTGACTCGCTTCTTCTGTGCTTTGATGACCTAAGCAGCTAAGCGATGAGTTTCATCGAATCTCTCTAAATAGAGGAGACGCTCTTCCTCAGGTGAAGTATTAGGTAGCAATTCCACAACTAATTTGAGTGAAGGAATTTCACACTCAATCGGAAGAGTAGCTTCCAAACCTTACACCAACTGAAACAGGGTGAATCCAGTTGCACTCTTAATCGATATTCGGTAAGCCCATAGAGCTAAAAACAACATGAGATGCCAATTTGATTTATGGATCCCAATTATTCGTTGAAGCATCGTAACAAGAAATTTTTTTACGGCTTCAACTTGGCCATTAGCTTGAGGGTAATATGACGTTGAGCTATCCTGGTGCAAACCCAACTTAGATGTCAGCTCCGCCATCATATAGTCTCGAAAATGTGAGCCATGATCAGTAACAATGGCTTGAGGGACACCAAACCGAGAAATAACATGATTGAATATGAATTGCGTTTTTTTCTTACCATCCATAGCCAGTGTAGGCATTGCTTCGTCCATTTCGTAAAATAATCGACGACGACGATGATATAGGCATGCCCCTTAGCCGAGCGAGGGTTACACGTCATAAAATCGATGCCTCATTTGGAAAAAGGACCAACGGTAATGATAGGGTGTAAGGGAATAGGTGGCACATGCAGATTCCATTGATATATCTGGCATGCATGGAATTTCCATACTGCGAAAATGTAGTCTTTAAAAATAGACGGCCAGAAATAGCCAACAAGAAGGATCTTCTGTGCGGTGGAATAACTAGACATGTGACCACCACAAATGCCACTGTGGTAGTCATTTAAAAATTTCTCAGCTTCCTCGAGGTTCAAACATCGGCGGATCAAGGAATCGACTCCAACACGATAAAGGGTATCTCTGACAATACGATAAGGTTGTGACTAATGCCGAATGCGGCGTTGGGCATATTTCGTCAACTCGGACCTAAAATTAAAGGTTTTTAGATACATGATGATATCACCGTACCATGTATCGAGGGTGCTAATCAAGAAAAGAGCTTCGTCTGGAATATGATCCTCAAAATAAGAAGGAGCAGAGTCGGCGGGAAGCGAACAAATTAGGTCAGCGAAAACAAGTGATTTCTTTGATTTGGTGGTAGTGAATTCCAAATCAAACTCTTGGAGGATAATGATCCACTTCGAGTACTTGCCCCATAGCAACTATTGAGACAGAATATAGGTCATGGGGTTACAATTAGAAATCACGGTTACCGTTTGTAAAAGGATATAATGACGAAAATGCTAGACGGCCTGGACCACAACCACCGTTAACTTCTCAACATGTGCGTAACACATTTCAGGGTCGAGAAGGTTTCGAGACAAGTAGTAAATAACATGCTCATTACTGTCATCATCATCTTGAACCAAAACCATGGCGATCGTATTGAAGGCGGTAGCTAGATACAGGGTGAAATCACGATGATAATCCAGAGGACGTAATAGAGGAGCATTGACAAGCAATGTCTTGAGCATATCAAAATATTGTTGAGCAATCTCATCCCAACAAAAAGGGACGTCCTGTTCTAAAATTCATGTGAACCCCTTGGCTACTTCGGCATAGTTCGAGATAAAACGTCATAAGAAATTTTCTTTCCCTTGGAGACTCTGGAGCTGGTGTAACGAGGATGGAGAGGGGAGATTAACAATAGCCTCAAACTTAAGCGGATCGAGGTGAATTCTCTCTTTGGATACGATAAACCCTAAAAGTATACCGGAATCAACACAGAAGACGCATTTATGCAGATTGAGCTGAATGTTGTAGTGTCTATAGCGAAGAAAGATCTAGTAGAGATGGTCCGGATGGTCTTTTCGCACAGCTGAATGAGCCAGAAGGTCATTCAGGTATGGTTGAACAATATGAAGAATATCGTGAAAGGCATAAGACATCGTGTGCTGGAATGTAGCCCCACTGTTCTTCAAGCCAAAAGGGAGTTTCTTATATGCGAACGTTCCCCAAGGACAAATAAAAGTAGTCTTGTGTTGATCGGACGGGAGAATATTGATCTGATTATAGCCAGAAAATCCGTCCATCAGGGAAAAAATCTCACTCCCTACGCAATCGTCAATAATATGATCGATGAAAGGGGTGGGATAGTTATCCTTAGGGAAGGCCCGATTAATATCGCGATAGTCAACACAAATGATAATTGTTCTCTGCTTCTTATCCACAGGAACAATGTCAGAAACCCACTCTATCAGAGGGATCGGATAAATGAAACCCGCTTTAAGAAGTTTTTCAACTTCAACTTTTATGGTGGCGACTTTCCGAGGATTCACTAGATGAAGACGCTGATGAATAGGCTTCGCACTGGGGTCGATTCCAGGCATCTCTTCGTAAGACCAGGTGAAGACATCATGGAATTCGCGAAAGAGGCTATTGTACACTTGGACTTCATCAAAATAAAAAGTGACTCCGACATCGATGTTCTCGACAATTCCTGGTTTCACAGAAATGTCGATAGGCATTTTTTGGGTGATGTTACTCAAGTTACCTTCAGTGAAGACTTAGTGAGTCAAGATAAGCGCTTAAAGTGGCAGAGAAGGAACTTGAAATGTAAAACGCTCAAGACAGTTAGACATTGCCTTGAGGCCAGGCATAAATGAGGAATGGTGATGCCCATTGCTCCACGGTAAGTCCTCAAGAGACATGGTTTCCATGATGGATTCATCGGATGTAAATACTTCTTTCAAAGGATCAGGCGAATCTAAATCGTCAAGCCAGGGGGATTGAGAATAAACATTGAGAGACATGCTCGAAGGAGAATCATTTGAAGGGGGAGAATCTGATGCAGCTAGAAGCTCACAATAATTGATTTCAATTGGAGTAAGTAGCATCGAATCCCCAAATGAATCAACCTGTTCAGGTAAAGGGAAAATCCATGGGTCATCCGACTGAGAGATCATATTAACTTGAATGGTATTTGGTGGTGGAAGGGAAAAGATACCCATGAGGGAGAGGTCTTTGAAAAGACCTAGCCCTATGCTGTCGAGGGGAGAAGGAATTTGATCCACATATGGAACGTTGTTCTCAGAAGACAAGGTAAAGAATGACAACTAATCGACAGTAATGATTTTTCCCTCATGTGGAAACTTTAGAAGATGAAAGAGGGTGGATGGAATGCACAACATAGCATGAGTTCAACTGTGATCGAGTAGAAGATTGTAATTGAGTTTAGCGTCAAATACTTCTACTTCGACATTGACCATCTTTCCTTGTAACGTGATCAGCAAGCTGGCGAGAACACCCAAGGATTTCAATTCCCTTCCATCAAATGCCTCAAGGGCATTGGGTGACAAAGTTACGGTTGGAGAGCCAATATCTTTCCAGCAAGAAGATGACATGACGCAAGTGGATGCACCTTCGTCCACAACGGCTCTATGGATGTTGAGACCGTTAATGCCGACTTTTATGACAAGCACAATCTGGTGCGGAATTCGGGGGATGAAATTCTCTAAATTGAAAGAGAGAAGGCTAGAATCAGCAAGATCAATTCCGCCGATTCCAGATAATAATGCTTTTCATTGAGATGGACAACTCTGAAGCACTTTCAACGTGGAAATCGCAGATGGCGCCTGTGCTAAATCCTCAACAATAATGTAATGTTGAGCAACACGGGCGTTAGGATTATAAGAAGATTTTCGGAGAACACCTTTAGAAGGTGGTCATACAACGGGTTCAGCACTTGGCCTTTCAATATCAAGAGGACCGAAGGTAGCTGGGGGAGGATGACCATCAGCGATCTCTTTCCCAGCTACCTGACGTGATCCATTGTAATCGTTCGAATGAGTAGTAATGGAAACGGGTGCAAAACCATTCATCATGAACACTTGAGAGCCAAATGGTGTATATGGCGTGGGTTGATCGACCATCTATGTTTTCTGAGATAGAAAAGGTTCTTTGAGGATAGCCAAAGTTCCCTTAGTGCCTTTGAGAAATTTACTAACTTCGGCACGTGTAGGACAATCCTTAGTTTAATGTTCCTCATCACAAATCAGACAGGGATACTTCGTCTTACACTGTGAACCATCATCAGCACGAGGTTTAGACGACTCTGGTTTTGGGGCATCGGATTTGGCCTTGCCTTTGCCCTTCTTTTTCCCTTTAGATGACTTTTCCATGGGATTGGCCTAAACAACGTTGACCTCTAAGGTTTTTCCAGAATATGGGGTGGGCTGAGAAGCAGAATCATTGGAAGAATTGGATTTTTTCTTCCCAGTGTTAGAAGACTTGCATGAAGTTTGATACATGGAACCAATAATGCCATCAACGGATGGAGTGGCTGGCGCTTTAGAAGTCCCAAGTTGCGGGGCATCAGTTAAGATATCATACAAAATGCCCGATTGAGAGTACACTAAATCAAGGTACTGGGCACAAGCAATGGCCTGTTCCTCGGTAACACATGCCCCCATGGTTAATATTTTTCAATATGATTGACAAAAGAGGTGGTGAACCAATGGGTAAGAAGCTGATCAGGAATTTTGAATTTTATCAGATGATGACGACGTCTCCGTTCATGAATATGGTCCGAGATATGGGTAGCCTGGTCCTATTTCAAGGATGTTAGGAGATGCATCCTGGCTTCATAATGAACCGGTAACTAGAAATGAGTAAGGAACTCCATAGCAAGCGAGTTGAAATCTTGAAAGATACTGTGAGACAGTTTGATGTACCATTTAGCAGCAGCCCCAATGAGGATTCGATGGAAAAGACGGAGTTAAATAGAGTCATCCACCCAAGAATTTGAAGAACACAATAAATGGTATGTCATGACATGTACTTGGGGGTCTTCTCAAGCCTTTCCCTCAAAATTGGGGCAATCACCAAGAACCTTGGTTGGAACCGGAGGCCAACATGGATTATGAAGGATTGGATCATTCATTAGTTTGGACACATCCGGTAATTCCAACATGGCTAGAAAGGGTAATTGAGGGTTGAAAGGTATAGCAGGTCCTCGATAGGGATTTTTTGGTCAATTTAGTGTGTCCTAAATTGCTGCATTTAATTTGTCAATCCGGGAATCGTAAGCTGATGAAGTGTGGCGCACTATATGTGCAAGATAACCTATTTCTTAACTTTTTGTCGTTTTTGGTTTTCTAAGGTGAAATGGAAGTTCTAAGATGAAAACAAGTATGGTTATGTTTTTTCAAGGAAATGATATCCCCTATAATGATTTACCAACTTGAAACTTTAAAAATCAATTTGAAATTTACAATGACAAGACTTGAAAGGAAATGAAAATGTGCTGCTGAAATAAAAAGGTGCTGCTAATCTAATAAATCAAAACAGTGAACTAGTGAGCATGAAAACCAAACTATTCTTGCTGCTGACTAAACACAAAAGAAACTATGCTTAAGAAAATTCAAAATTGCAACAAAATAAATCTAAATCAGATTACATCAATTTATCTTCTGATCCTTCATCATTAGTCCAGCTATGATTTTCGGAAGTAATCATAAATAACTTGAGTAACTGATATCTAACTTGCAGAAAGAAAACTAATATCAAACCATACATTCATGATTCAATCCCTCACCATCAGTCCAGCTGTGGATTTCGGAGGCAACTGAATATGTTATGCACAATTTAATATATCTTACATTTGTAGAAAAGAAACTAATACTAAACTACGCATTTCATAATACAATCCCTCACCATCAGTCCAGCTGTGGCTTTCGGAGGCAACTGAAGATGCTATGAGCAGCTTAATATATCTAAATTTGTAGAAAAGAAACTAATACTAAACTACAAATTTCATAATACAATCCCTCACCATCAGTCCAGTTGTGGCTTTCGGAGGCAACTGAAGATGCTATGAGCAGCTTAATATATCTAAATTTGCAGAAAAGAAACTAATACTAAACTACACATTTCATAATACAATCCCTCACCATCAGTCCAGCTATGGCTTTCGGAGGCAACTGAAGATGCTATGAGCAGCTTAATATATCTAAATTTGACTACTGAAACAAATAAGAAAAAATGAAATAAACAGAGCAATACTGAATTTAAACAGAAACTATGAAAAGCAAATTAGCAGCAGAACAATGTTAGTTCCATGTCATTAGTTAAAAATCTATGAAAATTCCCGGGCTGCCTATCTATAACATGAAACAAGAACACTGATCAGTGATTAACAATCATAAACATGAAAGACAGAAGTGAAATGGAAACTATGGAAGTTTATAAACAGAAATGAAGCAAATGCAATATATAAACATATGAATGGATTATGGCACAATGAACTTTAAAGAATCGAAATGAGAATTTTACACTAATGCACAAAAACCTTAGCTGAGCAGGGGCCCTCTACACCAACCTTGGCAACGATCTTCAAATACGAATTCCGGTTAACAAAACAGAGTCTTCTTATATTAAAAAGCAGTCATTACATAAAAGTGATGTTACGGCACAAGTACAGCGTAATCACATTACAGAGCAGACTAATGAAAGATAACATAGACTAACATCGACTAACTCTATATGCGTATGCAAACGCATTATATATAACAAAGAAATATAACTGTCTCCTAAAGTTCATGCTGGTGGAGAGCACGTAGACCACTACGTCCACGAATCTAGGATCATGGCCGTGTTGGAAAGTAAATCTACGAGGAGTGGATGCTTGAATTCGACTAAGGAGCCATGCACAAATGTCGATTTATCCTCAGCAACTTAAAAACGGCCGTATGAACCTTCATGTGACACGAAACAGAGTCCGGCCGACATGAAACTCTATGGTTGACTTCCATGTGGATGCCTTTGACCGCAACTTCTTTAGATGAGTTTGCTTGAACCAATAGGACACGAACCATGTCCTCATCATTCCTGACCTGCCCATGTGGCTCGTTTTCCTTATAGACACCTGTAACATAGAGTTTCACAAAATAGCTGCGGAAAGTTGCAGCAGCTGCGGAAAGTGGCAAGATTCCGCAGCTGAATGAACAAAATCTAGATCAAATAGAAAAAACAAAAATATAATTAAAAACCATGTTAGATGCTCTTTTTCACATGATATTGAAAATTTGGGAGGTTTAGGTGAGTTAAAAAGGTATAGAAAAGTGTATGGAAAAGATGCAGATTTGAGACTCAACATACCCCCACTGTGAAGGTGTTGCATGTCCTCATGAAACCAAAATTTTGATAATATTTCTTCAGTTCATGTGCCTTGACACTTCAGCCAGTACATCCAATCCTCTCCTCTTCTTCCTTGGTACTGCCAACATTCTGGGTTTCTTCATTAAGCACCTAAATTTGATATTAACAAGTGCTCTGTTCAACTTTTGGCATTTCCTTTTCAGTTTCTTATTCTTCTTCTGCCATATTCCCAAATGTAGCATGGTATTATCATGGATGATTTTGTCCAATTTGCTTTGTTCTTTCAATGTTTCATTTTCATTTTTGATGTGCCTATTTAAAAGCTCCAGCTCAAAAATTTCCTGTTTTAGTGATTGAACTAAATCATCCTGCAATGTATGAGGCTGAATGGACAAAGTACTTGGATCTGTAGCTGCCTTTTCCAAAGATTCTATGTAGTCATATACTTCCTGCTGCTTGGGGTCTATTTCAGGTGTCATTTTTATTGGGCTGTCCCCAAAATGCCGTGAAGGAGAGTTATCTTCAAAATCTAGCTCAGGAGGGCTTACATCAATATCTTGCTGAGAATGGGATGGAGTATGCTCAATGTCTGATTGGGAATGAAATGAACCAGGTTCACTAACTGACTGAGATGGACTATGGTCAGCTACGGACTGTTCAGATATCTCCTCACCCAAATCAATGAAATGAGGACCCTTAATTTGTGTTTTCCTCAATTTCCCCTTAAGTTTGCTGCTTCTCCTCACATGATGTGGTACACTACCCTTTTGTTTTTGTTTTCCTTTCTCTATCTTCTTGGGCATAGATGACTGTTTTTGAAGATAGATTAATCTTTCAGATAACACTTGATTATCTTCTTCTTCATAAGAAGAAGTTTTATGTATAGCCTCAATAATTTTTCTTTCTTTTGGTGTTATTGGCTTCTTACCCTTGATTTCTTTCTTCTTCTTCTTTGACAGTCTCTCTTCCTTATCAGTTCTTTCAATTGCAGTAGTAGGAGTATTTTGGATTTCATCAATTGTTCTTTTTCTCCTACTTCTTCTTGCTGTACTACCTTCAGGAATTTCCGGAGTAGGAGTAATTTGGGTTTCAACATTTATTCTTTTTCTTCTACTCCTTCTTGCTGTGCTACCTTCAGGAATTTCTTGAGGTTCCTCAAAGAAATTTCTAACTAGAAATTTTTCCCATGTGTCTTTCCTTTCCTTTAACTCCTTTTCAATCAGAATTTTTACAAGGCCGTGGTGATATAGATGGGGTTCTACATCTCCTAAGTGTTTCTGAACAGTCACAGCCATTTTCTTCAAGCTATTTAACAGAAAATATGGAAGATTGAGAGCTTGATTTTCTAGAAAATTCATCAATAGCCTGGTATGGTACATATACATGGACCCAAAACGGCCTTCACGTGTAATGAATTTCTGAACAACTAGCAGTAAAGTAGCCCATTCCTCTTTCAATGCATGCACAGGAATTCCTCTTTTAAAAACAGTTATGTCCATACCTTGGTTTCGCAAGATTGTTCTCCATGCTTCATCACTGATGCTTTTATTTTTAAACCAACGTTCACCCTCCTGAAGAAGTTCCGTGGCTGTTGCTATAGATGCTTCATTGACCGCAAACTTAAGGTCTCCAATCTCCGCTTCCAAGCCATCAAACGACCTTGCAAATGCTTTCGTAACTTCTTTGTGGTAACCTCTGAATTTCTGGATAAAATGCAGCCATTTTTCTTTCTTCAATATCTCCCTTATTTGTGGATAACCCTCCATAAACTTCGGTCCTTCCGGTTCTGCTCTTAGCAATTTACCCATTTCTCTTTTCTGCCCTTCACAAATTTTCCTGCGTGAGGGTTCAAGCGAAAGTAGAACGGTTGAATGCACATGAACGAGCACAATGGCTGTGGGGATGTATCATAAAATGCGAATGAGCACCATAAATGGAATGGAGTGAGACTGTGGGTAGATATCCGGGAGTGAGAATAAACACAATGAACAAAATGGAGTGAGACAGAACAGAGTGGGGTCTCGTAAATACAGCAGAGACACGACAAAGAGATTAACAAAGTATAACACATTCGGCAGCGTTTTGAATTTTGGTGGCTGCGCAATAAATATGAGCACGTTTCAATAAACGGTTATGAATTTATGTGGCTGTAAGAGTCCTTGTTCAAATCAAATACATCTCATTATCACCGGTGGAATATTGGATCATGAGTGAAAATCGGGGGTTTAATGATGAAGTTGTTTGAGAATGAATGCGAGAGGATAATATGGAGATCGTGAAAGGTTACGGAATTGTCAATATAATCATTGCACGTAATGGATAGAGCTCATGGTTCAGAACTATATAAAAATGTGTTTTTCAATGCTATTTGAAATAAATTTTATTCATACCTTTGGAATCTTTTCCTTTTCCCTTGGTCTTCAACTAATTGATCTCCATTGGTGTTTTGAATGCTCCATGTCTTCATTTTTTTTATCCTCTCACCTGCATTTTATTTCATAATAACGTCTGACTGTACATTATTTTTGAAAATAGAGTAGTAGCTGCGGAATCTGCTTCTGGCTGCGGAAACTAGAGTCTGTTGCGGAAACAGATGTCAGCTGCGGAAACTGACACAGCTATCACTTGGATGAATGGAAATGAACAGATGAAAAATGACCAGATGGAAATGGTCATGAAAAAGATTTTTATTGATGGAATGGAATGAAATGGATAAAATGAAGTAGAATAGGGTGAAATGAAATGGAATGAAGTGGAATGAAATGAAGTGGATGGTGACAAAACTTGTGAAATAAAAGAGAGATTTTTTTTTTTGGAAAATATAGAGTGTCAGGTGTTCCTGATTTTCACCTTATATTTTCTGTATAAGACTGCCAATCTATGATTGGTTTTCAGGCTTATACCATTTTTTTTTTATTTTTTATTTTTTATTTTTAACTAAAAAGAACAAAAGCTAGGCTTGTGAAGAAGAAGAATTCTTCTGTACCAGCCTGATTGCAGAACTTTCTTGAAACAATTTGACAAAATCCTCTTTTGAGAGTGGCTTATGATAAATTTTCAATCTATGGCCATTCACAATAAGAGGAGTTTGAAACTCATCAATGGTCTTGATTCTTACCGCTCCATTGCTAAAGATCTTGTCAATTTCATATGGCCCAAGCCAATGAGTCTGAAATTTTCCTTGAAAATATTTAAACTTGGAATCAAATAAAAATGCCCAATCTCCTTCTTGAAACTTCTTTTCTTTGATATACTTGTCATGCCATTTAGCTCTTTGATATTGAACTAGATCAGTTCTTAGAATTGCTTCTTGGCTGATCTCATCTAGCTCATTCAATTGCTCCATTCTATGCTTTTGGGCTTCTGATAAGTCCATCCCCAACTGAACTGCTATCTTGAAGGTCTTGACTTGGAACTCAATGGGGAGCAAGACTTCTTTCCCATAAACAAGTTCATAGGGAGAATGTCTTGTTGTGTTCCTCCATGTAGTTCTGTAGGCCCACAAGGCTTTAGGAAGCCTTTATGCCCAATCTCTTCTATGTAGATGAACAGTCTTGGTGATGATACTTTCAAGAACTTTATTTGTGGACTCCACTTGACCATTTGCTTACGGATGGTAAGGAGTAGATCTTCTATGCTTGATCTTGTATTCTTCCATCAACTTCTCCACCAAATTAGATGTGAATTGGCTCCCACTTGACCATTTGCTTACGGATGGTAAGGAGTAGATCTTCTATGCTTGATCTTGTATTCTTCCATCAACTTCTCCACCAAATTAGATGTGAATTGGCTCCCTTGATCTGTCACAATTTCTCTTGGAACACCAAAGCGAGTAAAAATATCCTCATAAAGAAAATGAACAACTGAATTTTCAGTAGCAGATACTAATGCTTTGGCTTCTACCCATTTAGTAACATAATCAGTACAAACCAATATATACTTCTTTTGCTTAGATGGTGGATTAATAGGTCCAATGAAATCTAAAGCCCATTTTTCAAAGGGTTCAATGAGTACCTGTGTTTGCAATGGCATTTCATTTGAAAGGGTAGGTTTCCCTACTCTTTGGCAGCTGTCACACCTTTTGACATATTGTTTTGCATCTTTGAAGAGGAAGGCCAATAATATCCTAAAGAGAGGATTTTATAGGCTGTCCTTTTGTCTGCAAAGTGTCCGCCGCATGGTTCATCATGACATGCCTTAAGAATATCAGGCATTTCATCTTCCTTGACACATCTTCTGATCACAAGATCTGGCCTTGTTTTAAACAATTCGTTAGAAATCCATGAATATCTTGAACTCTCCTGAATAATTTTTCGTTTTTCTCTTGGAAATAAATGTGAAGGTAGTTTTCCTGTAATCAAATAGTTAGCAATATCTGCATACCAAGGGGTCTTAATAGTTACTGCAAACAAATATTCATCAGGAAACTTATCTTCTACAGGAGAATCTTCTTTAGTATTATGAATCCTAGACAAGAAATCAGCTACTGTATTCTGTTTTCCTGGTCTATCCAACACAGTAATATTGAATTCTTGCAAAAGTAAAAGCCATCTTGTCACTCTGCCATTAGTAACAGGTTTGCTCATTAAATATCTAATTGCAGAATGGTCAGTATGAATAAAAGTTTCATAGCCTGTTATGTAATGTCTAAACTTATTAATTGCATGAGCAACAGCTAAGAACTCTTTTTCAGTCACAGTATAATTCAACTCTGTGGGAGTCAAATTTTTACTGGTGTAATAAATGGCATAAGGAATTAAATCTTTTGACCCAACACAGCTCCAAGAGCTGTATCTGAAGCATCTGTAGAAATATGGAAAGGAAGTTTCCAATTTGGTCCTCTCAAGATAGGTGCTTCGGATATTCTTGTTTTCAAAGTTTCAAAAGCGGATTGACAATCAGGATCCCATTTAAATTCACAGTCTTTTGTAAGCAACTTGAAGAGTGGAGATGCTATTTTAGTGAAGTTTCCTATAAATCTTCTATAGTAACCAGTAAATCCTAGAAAACTTCTAACATCTCTTTGACAATTTGGAATAGGTAACTTGGAGATGACTTCAACTTTTGATCTATCAACCTTAATCCCATCTCCTGAAATATGATGCCCCAAAACAATCCCTTCAGTAAACATCATAAGGCATTTTTCATGGCTTAATGAAAGGTTTGTTTCTTTACATCTTATAAGAACTTTTCCAAATTTTCTAATGCCTCTTCAAATGAATTACCATAAACTGTAAAATCATCCATATAAACCTCTACACAATCATGGATTAGATCAGAAAAAAATCCTAGTACTGCTCTTTGGAATGTTGCAGGTGCATTACATAACCCAAAAGGAAGTACTCGGTAGGCAAAAGTTCCCCATGGACAAGTAAATGTGGTCTTATCTTGATCTTCAGGTGCTACCTGAATTTGATTATAGCCACTAAAACCATGCAAAAATGAAAAGTACTTTTTACCTACTAATGTGTCTAATACCTGATCGATAAAAGGAAAAGGAAAGTGATCCTTCAAATTTGCTTTGTTCAATTCCCTGTAATCAATGCATACCCTCCATTTACCATTCTTTTTAGGTACTATAACCAAAGGAGAAACCCATCGGCTATCTGAAATTGGATAAATGAAGTTTACATTGAGAAGTTTTTGAAGCTCTTCTTTCACTATCTCCCTAAGATTTGGATTCATCCTTCTTTGAGGTTGTCTGATTGGTCTACTGTTTTCCTCAATATAGATATGATGGATGCAAGTCTTAGGATCAATACCTTTCATGTCTGTATACTCCCATGCAAATGCAGTAGAATGTTTTTGCAAGATTCTGTTTAGTTCTTCTTGTTGTGACTTCTCCAAATGTTTGTTGATATTCAATGTTTTTCCTGGAAAAATATCAATAGTAGAACTACCAAACTCTTCCATAGAGTAAAGAGACATTTGTCTTGATGATAAATATTCTATGTTAGATTCCAATTGAAATTGTGTGGGGTCATATTCTGAAGATGTCTCAAAATTTTCTAATGTGTTCAGAATTTGACTATCCTCACTGATTTCAGAAATGGTAAAGACAGGTTGTATAATATCCTCATCATCGACCCATTCATTGTCTCCTACTTCTGTGATTGCTTTTGCTGGAGGATACAAATTGAATTTCTTTGTTGAATTACCATTAGAAATGTACATGTCCCCAGATCTACAACTAATAAAAGCATCAGCTGTGGCTAGCCAAGGTCTTCCTAAAATAAGTGGGTGCCCTCCTAGATTACTCTTAGGAGTCAAAATCATAAAATCTACTGGATATTCCCAAGAATCTAAGGAGACTGAAATATCTTCTAATACACCATCTGGTTTAATAATGGATCGATCTGCAAGTTGCAGTAAAGTAGGTGTAAAAAGAAGGTTAGGAAGTTTTAGCTGGTCCATAGTTTGTCTACTCATAATGTTGATAGCAGCCCCTAAGTCAATCAATGTGTTTTGAATTTCTATCC
Source organism: Pinus albicaulis (assembly GCA_034641835.2). Classification (NCBI taxonomy): domain Eukaryota; kingdom Viridiplantae; phylum Streptophyta; class Pinopsida; order Pinales; family Pinaceae; genus Pinus; species Pinus albicaulis. Next base: position 52,913 of record JAXQQM020063223.1, on the reverse strand, counting down.
CGTTTATATGTGTCTTGAAAATTGGACTTCCTGGATCTACATACCTCTGCATGGTAATTTTTCCCATCATAATATCTACAATTTTTCCTACCAGGTGGATTCTTCTTGTGTCTTTTAGTTTCCTTCTTGGTCTTTTGAAACTCAACTCCTTTATTGTTTTTGCTAGAATAGGAATCTCTCGAATTTCTTGTAGCAAGGGAATCTTGATACAAACATTCTTCAATTCATCTAGAAAATCATAGTTAGGCAACAAGATTTGTTTTTCCACCCCCTTGTCAATTTGTAGTCTTTCAGGAAAAGGAGGTGTAGATGAAGATGCAGGTTGCTCAACTATAGGAGTTGTGGGTGTTAAATTTTATTTTTCTTTTTGAATGTTTGAATTTTGAAGAGATGCTTCCTCAGAACCCTCATTGACTTTAAGAGAGTCCTCCTCAGAGGTATCTTGTTCTTGAACATCTATAGAAGGTTTTTCTAAAACTCTACCAGATCTGAGTTGTACAACGTTGAGAGGAACAATCATATAGGTAGGAAATTGTTGTCCTTCTACCATGTAAGTATTTTGAGGATTTTTATTCTTAGGATTTGGCAATGGCTGAGCTGGAAGTTGATTTGTCTTTTGTTGGTATGGGAGCATGAGTTGAGGATTTGGATTTTGTTGAGAAGGTTGTTGTTGTGGAAATGGCAATGAAAGTTGTGGATTTGGGTTTGGAAGTTGTGGAGCTTGTTGATTTTAAAAAGATGGAGGATATTGATAAAATTGAGCAAATCTCCCATAAGGATTTTGCATCCCTTGTACCCATGGGCGATGGATTCGATATTTGGGGTTAGGGATTTATTTGAGATTCCAATTTGGTGGGGTTTGAAGATTCATGAGTTGTTAAGCCCTTGAGTTTGTCCACCAAAGTGCTTGTTACAACAAAACGAAGGTCTCTTGAATTTGGATATAACCGAAGAAGCAGGAAAGCTTTGAGTCCGGAAATTGATGGACAATCTGCGGTCTCATGATTTATGAAAAAATCTGTATGTTTCTACAACTTTTTTGCATCGAGGACATCCTTAAAAAGCTGTGTTTCTTCTACATTTGGTTAAAAGATGGCTAAAGCACTTGTTTCTGCCTGCTTGTTTTGGATTTTAAGGCTGTCTAGTTGTTCACTAAGGCTCCCTAAGATATCAGTTTTGAACTCATCAAGCATATTACCAATCTCTGCCCTACTTACTGATCCAGTTGCAGATTTGTTAGCCCTAATAAGAGAAGGATCCCTAGGCCCTTTTCCTGTTTTAGATTTTCCTCTTGAGAAATGGACACATAGTTCTGTTATGTCACGAAGTGGGAGTTGAGAAATATCTCCTTTCCCCATCATGTTTAAAATATCTATCCATTCATCTCTAATGGCTTTTAATATGAGGGCTTTCAAGGTTTCATCATCTAAGTTGCTCATCTTTGCTATTTTCAAGTTGTATTGAAATCTTTCAAGTAAATCTTCCAAGTTTTCGTCTTCTTTTTGCATCATTTTGAATACCTCGTCCTTGTGATTGGTGGGCATACAATAGTCCAAGTATCTATCCAAAAATGTTTGTTTCATATCATTCCAAGTCCTAATAGATTGAGTGGCTAATCCCATGAACCATTTCAAAGAAGCTCCCTTCAAAGTTGAAGGAAATAGTTTGAGTTTTTGAGAGTCTTCCATATAGTCATAGGTTCGGCACACGACTTCAAACTCAAACATAAATGTTTCAGGATCCTCACTTCGCAATCCATAAAAGTTAGGAAGGACAGATGGTGAGATATTTTTCATTGTTGTATGAGTTTCCTCATCAACTATAGGGAATCCAAACAAGTTATCTCCTTCCCTATTTCTTTCATTATTTCCTTCACCATTGTTGTCTCCATTGTTTCCTCCTCTTCTACCTCTACCTCCAAATCCATCTATTATTTCCTCTGCCATGATAGTTTCTTTAGAGTCCTTAAATTCCTCTAGTTCTTCTATCAAGGGAGGATGAGAGGGAGTCTCTTCCTTTTCTAAATGAGATTTAATAGGTGGTATAGGAGAATCCTCTAATTCAGCTGCTCCTTGAATTCCAAAAATCTTAAGGCTAGGGGTAGATGGTGGTGAATCTGGTCTATGCCTTGAAGAAGATGGAGTTGTGAAAATAAAACTCTTGGCTTTAGCTATAAACCTTCCCCTAGAATCTCTTGCTCTATGCATGTCATTTTTTTTTATTTTTTAAAAAGTTGGGCTAATAATTCTCTTTCTGATCTTCCAGGTCACACTAGGTGCAAGAAGAGAGCATACTTAAGAAATTACTGAACCAATAACTCTCTTTTATGATCCTCCAGATCACACTAGGTGCAAGAGGAGAGCATACTTCAAGAAGTTATCAAGTTTTCCCTTCTTTTGTTATTTTGTTTTTTTTTTTTTAAGAAATTGGCTACCTAGTTACACTTCCCCGGCAACGGCGCCAAAATGTTTGGTCAATTTAGTGTGTCCTAAATTGCTACATTAATTTATCAATCCGAGATTCGTAAGCTGATGAAGTGTGGCGCACTATATGTGCAAGATAACCTATTTCTTAACTTTTTGTCGTTTTTGGTTTTCTAAGGTGAGATGGAAATTCTAAAATAAAAACAAGTATGGTTATGTTTGTTCAAGGAAATGATATCCTCTATAATGATTTACCAACTTGAAACTTAAAAAGTAATTTGAAACATACAATGACAAAACTTGAAAGGAAATGAAAATGTGCTGCTGAAATGAAAATGTGCTGCTAGTCTAATAAATCAAACAGTGAACTATTGAGCATGAAAACCAAACTATCCTTGCTGTTGTCTAAACACAAAAGAAACTATGCTGAAAGAAATCCAAAAGTTGCAACAAAGTAAATCTAAATCAAATTACATCAACTTATCTTCTGATCCCTCATCATTAGTCCAGCTATGATTTTTGGAGGTAACCATAAACAACTTGAGTAACCTGATATCTAACTTGCAGAAAGTAAACTAGTATTAAACTACACATTCATAATTCAATCCCTCACCATCAGTCCAGCTGTGGCTTTCGGAGGTAACTGAAGATGTCATGAGCAATTTAATATATCTAACTTGCAGAAAGTAAACTAATATCAAGCTACACATTCATAATTCAATCCCTCACCATCTAGGTCGGATGTGGCTTTCGGAAATGGCGAAATGTCTTAGGCAATTTAATATATCTAACTTGCAGAAAGTAAACTAATATCAAACTATGCATTCATGTGATCCCTCCTGTCAGTCAAATTTTAGCTGGATTTGATGAAGATGGCGAAAATGACATGAACAATTTGATATATCTAAATCTAATTACTGAAACAAATGTGCAAGACTGAAATAAACAAAGCAGTACTGAAATTAAACAGAAACTAAGAAAAGTGAATTAGCAGCAGAACAATATTAATTCCATGTCATTAGTCAAAAGTTATGCAAATGCCTGGGCTGCCTATTTATAATCTGAAACAAGAACATTGATCAGTTAACAATAACATAAAACATGAAAGACAGAAGTAAAATGTAAAGCATGAAAGATTATAAACAGAAATGAAGCATATATACCATGAAAGATGCAATGTATAAACACATGAATGAACTATGGCACAATGAGCTTAAAGAAATAAAACAAGAACTATACAATAATGCACAAAACCTCAGCGTGTGCAGGGGCCCTCTACACCAGCCTTGGCAACAGACTTCAAGTATGAATTACGCTTTGAAACAGAGTCTTCTTATATATTAAAATGCAGTCATAATAGAAAGGTGATATTACGGCACAGTGGCAACGTAATTACATTACAGAGCTATCTAGCAGCTAATGGAGACTAATAAAAACTAACTCTTATGCGTATGCAAACGCGTTATTTATAACTGAAGGTGATGTAACTAATTTCCTAAAGTTTATGCTGATACCAAACACGTAAACCATTACGTCCAAGGATCTAGGATCATGGCCGCGTTGAGGAGTAAATCTATGAAGAGTGGATGTTTGAATTCGGCTTATGGAGCCATGTACAAATGTTGATTTGTCTTCCGCAGTTCAGAAACGGCCATATAAATCTCCACGTGACGAGAAACAGAGTCCTGTCACCGTGGGACTCTACGGTTGACTTCCACTTGGCCACCTTTGACTGCAGCCTCCCTGGATGAATTTTCCCGAGCCAATAGGACACGATCCATGTCCACATCATTTCTGACTTGCCCATGTGGCTCGTTTTACCTGAAGACACCTGTAACATAGAGTTTCACAAAATGGCTGCGGAAAGTTGCAGCAGCTGCGGAAAGTGGCAAGATTCCGCAGCTAAATGAGCAAAATCTAAATCAAACAGCAGACATAAAAATATAGTTAAAAACCATTTTAGATGCTCTTTTGCAATTAATATACAATGATATTGACAACTTGGGAGGTTCAGGTGAATGAAAAAGGTATAGAAAGGTGTATGGAAAAGATGCAGATTTGAGACTCAACACCTCCTAGCTCTGGTTCTCTCCAGATCGAGATACCTAGTAGTGAGTCCATCACCCGACCACCCCCTAAAGGTGTTCTTCAAAAATCATCTTACATTCCAAATGCGAGAGTTGCACAACACTATAATATTGTAGAGGATCTAGCTCAAGCGCCTTCGGCGATGTCGGCTTTGGAAGTCCTTTAGTCGTATCCATCACAATGGAAGGCACTATTGTCCGCTATTGGAGGGATTGATCCGGTAGATTCCAATCTCATTACTTTCAATCTTGATAACTTCGTTCCTTGCCTCCCATCTCAGGTATATTTTCTTATTCAAGTTACCGAGATGGGGAAAACCATACATAAGACTATTGTTGATGAAGGCGCTTCAACCTGCATCATTTCTATCGCTTGTTGGAAAGCCATTGAATCTCCTCCATTGAGCTAGTCCTTAAACACTTTGGAAGCTTTCGATGGTAGAGGTTCTCGGCCGTATGGTATTATCAAATATTTTCCCATCCTATTGGAGGGAAAGATGGTAAATTTATAAGTTGAGGTAGTAGATGCCAACTTGAATTATAACCTCCTTCTTGGACGCAGTTGGAATCATGCCATGGTTTGCATGGTCTCCACCCTTTTCTGTGTCCTCCGCTTTCCTCATGAAGGAAAAATCGTGAATGTTGATCAGTTAGATTTCTTTTCCTCTTATTCTTCAACAAGAAACATTTCATATGTTGGGAATACCACTACCCCCTATGAGAGCGTTGGGCCAGGTCTATTCAAAGACTCGTCTCTTATGGGAATTTTTCCACTCCTGCCTTCAAATGTCGCCACTATCAATATGATATCATCTGGTCACGATCCATGGATTATTCCCAGTCCTGACCAGCTTGAAATATTTGGTGACATTATGCCTTTGAGCCATGCTAAAAAAATGTATCAGAGTATTCTTATGGCTTCTAAGGCTACATCTGAAACCAACGACTGATTGGTTTCTTCTCTAGACACTTATGCGAAATCTCCTTGGTTTGGTTCTTGGGACTCCAATGATCCTTTGAATGATACTTTCCCCACCAACAAAAGTATCATGGAGGTAATGTATCTTGAATAAACTGCATGGGATGATGGACATCATTTTTACTCGTTTCTCCCAAACCTAGGTGAAATCTCTGTCTATCTGGAATCCCATGCTTCGTCTACACCGACTGGCCCATTTCAAAATCCCATCTTGATTGATGAAATTATTTTTGAAGGGAACATGGGAAATATTCTCCAACCATTTTGATTGACATCTTTGTTCACTCAGGGATTATCGAGAATGTTTATTTCCGGGTTTCTTGTTCTCCTCGTGGGTTCAAGATTTACACTACTTTCTTCAAAAAGTGTGACCCACCCCCTCCCTTCGACCATGTTCTTACCGTTTGGTCATTTTCCCACGGGGGAATTATTTCCATGCTTCGTAACCCTTACTCGGCCAGGGGGCATGGGAACTTTATCTCTCCTGTGAATTTATCACAAAATTGGCTGAAGTAATGCCTACACGCAATATCAACGGTAGAAATCTGGGTTTATTTCTGTTAATCATGATAGAAATCAATCATTTGAGTTCATTCATGAACTCTATTTGAAGAAGTATTACGCTTGATCATAAGTGTGATTCTTTGTATATTAGTGTTTTATTCATTAGTGTGCTTTGATTGGATTTTTGGTGTGATTGTTTTCTTTGCAAACATGTTTCCTTTGCTCACCTTGTGTTCCACTTGTTTTGAAAATGTCGTCGAATTATTACATCGGTTTTGTTGATGGTGCTTGCTGTACACACAGAACTTATCTTCCGCAACATGGGCACTCTTTGCCCCTGATGGCAAGTTGATTAATTTGAAAGGTATTTGTTTGGGTCGAAGAACTAACAATATTGCCAAATATAGTGTGGTTATCGAGCTATTATCAAATGCAATTGATCTCGAGATTAGAAATTTGGTTGTTAAATTAGACTCTCAACTCGTTGTGTTACAGTTAAATGGACATTTTTTAGTGTGAAACCTCAAATTTTGTGTATGTATTTGCGTGATCGATTATTGGAAAGGGATTTTGATTTTATTATATATCAACATATTCCAAGACATTTAAACACATTATGGATACATTAGCAAATCATGTTTTAGATAGACATCTGTGAAAAATGTAAAAACCAATACATCATTATGATACACAAGTAGTCATAGAAACATGCATATCTCTCTCTCTCTCTCTCTCTCTCTCTATCTCTCTCTCTCTCTCTCTATATATATATATATATATATATATATATAAAGTCTATCAAGTGTGTTACATCAAAATCTAAAAAAATATGTGTTCAGTGACAAAAATGGCTCTTTGAGCCTACATCAGTACAACAATCTAAACAGAGGGTTGTTATCTGCCCACATGGTGCTCATGATAGCAGGTGACCACCCAGATCACTCGCTAGAGTAAGCGACACAGTCTTCTTGGAACCCCGACCGTGTGCCTCTGAAAGCCGAGAGGAATATCATCAAAGGTAGCATACTCTAGGATGCCCCTCATGAGGCCTACCAAGTTTCGCTCTATCTCAGCTAATGGGTGAACTTCCTCCTCGTAGGGAACATCCTCCAACGAGCGATCTACCCTCCTCGTGATCGCTGACATGCCTGGTGGTCTCTGAGGATCCACATCTGTAAAAACATCATAAATTTAGATCTCATAATACATGAAAAAAAAACACTCAAAAAGTAAAAAATGTTAAAAACAATGTTCACTAGCATCAGTCCACTGTGTGCCTGGCAGAATGGGTAGATCTGGATCTTCATTGAAGTTAATGCCTGCATACACATAGTCCTCAACCACGATGAGTGGATGGTGCAACCAACTAAAAAACACTGTCGGAAATGCATATGTTGGCCCTCGCCCTGGCGGGGCATGATTTCACACCACCTCATCAGCCTCAAGTCCCTCGGGTCTGGATCATGGATCTCCAACTGCTGATATTGAAACAAGGGTACCCTCTCAAGGAATAAGGTAACTAAGATGGACCCGCACCCAAACTGTTTCAGCTGACCTGTTTTGCACTTGGTCAATTGGATCTTCATGTTAGCCACTAACCCCTCTCACCAGTTGAATATAGTAGGGGCTAGACAGTCCACCGCATACTGGAATTTGGATTTCGTTGCCTCATGCAACACCTGGGCTCCAACCACTTGAGTCATGCAATGTAATATCGTGCGCAAGGGAATAAATCTGATAGAGGATATCGCTATCTTCCCACTCTTAGTCTTCTTAGCCCCAGGACAATGTCTCTGAATGAGTATATTGGTACTCTCACCTCCTACGCGAGCTCTCGAGAGTTGGATCCTCTCCCCTCTCTTGGATAAGCCTATAATGAAGTAGATTTCCATGAAATCTAATTCGAGTTCCTGGTCTCCAATTATGAATATTTGGCGATATATTTCCCACAACCCAATCAAATATTGAAGCAGCTCCAGTTGAGCTCCCATCCTTGATGTTTGGAAGAACTTCGGTAATCCAAAATTACACAATTCATTTACGTAATTTTGGTCTTGGAGTTCTTGTTGGTCTTCCACCTCGTGGCCTCTTTCTTTCCATTCGATGACCATTTCGCTGAAATCATTTGCAAAACATGTTTAATGAACATTTTAGGAGCTTTCATCGGAGTAGTTTTTGAAATAATTAATTAGAAATGGGTGGATTTATCCTTTCACATTCTTCCATGCGGCTAGCGCAACTATCTGAATTAATTTGGCACTGGCGGTGTGTTGTCCTAAAGGGCTAAGCGCAACCAATGCGGGTATGATAGCTTGAACCCGCGCTGACCGCGAGCGATTTTGAAATTTGAAATCCCCCCCCCCCCCTCTCTCTAAATTTTTGAGCTAAAAAACTAAAGAATGGAATTAAAATGAAGAGGAGAGTTTGAGCTCTTACCTGTAGCTGACAGACCGTTGAATGCTATCCCGGATCGGCTGCACCACTGATCTGAAGTTCGGAGGAAAAAGAGGTAAAATGCACTTCTCCAATTTACTCAAATAGAAAGGTGAAAATGAATTTACTTTTTGTCTATTTAAAGATTTTTGAAGATATTTTTGCCATTATTTTATTATTTTTTCTCGGTATTAGTGATGTTTGTCATTTTTCGTGCAGTAACAGGACCTTTACATTGTTTGTGATGATTTTTGATGCAAACGAGTTTTATTTTGTCTAATTTTCGGACTCGATAAAAATAAACGAAATGTTGGGTATGTGTTATATTCTTTCCACGACTAATCACGCGCGAGGGGGTAAGAGGGGGGGCGATAGCCCCCCTGTCGGGGTCCGGGGAAGTGCCCCGGTGAAAATTTTTGGTCCTTAATTTCTGGTGGGTGGTCTGCGCCCATGGTTTTGTGCATGGTTTTGCACATGGTTTGCAGAATGCGATGGTTTTAGAAGCCCTGGTATTTTGTAGATCCGATCAAAGGGAACTACGATTATGTTCTAATCCAGTTAATGGATTAGGGTTTATGTATGCTTCGACATGTATATATATGTGTTGTAACACTAAAAAAGGAATATAATGAAATATCAAGCTAGTCGTCCCGATTTGGGATCCAAGGGAAAATCTCTGTGTTTATCTGTTTTATGTTTTATGCTCTCGCTATTGTTTATTTTCTGTTATAAAATTCGTGTGTAGATAATTTCTGTTCAGGGTTAAAACCTACATGAAAAAGGAACCCCTCTAGAATCAACTTTCAACTCTTTTATGACTCTCGAAAAATGAAAAGATTGTCAAGTACTTGTCATTTTGAACTCGTTAAAGTAAATGAATTGACGTAGTCCTAGTATACGTTTACCCTCTTTTTCAGGTTGGGATTCACTATTTACGAAAAAATGAATACCTTGATCGAACATGGTCAAAAGGTTCTCTCAGGTATTGTTTTACACCTTTTTGGATTGATGATCTACGAAAAGGGACACGATGGAGTTTTCTTTTCATTTCTTTTCAAAATCCTTAAACATGGAAAGTTATTGAGTTACCCTTTCATTGGACTCGTTAAAAGATTAAACAATGAAAGAATTGTCACCATGATGAGACCGAGTTCCTTCTTCCAAGGGCTTGTTAAAATTACTAGGACGGATTCATTAGAAGAATGAACTTACACACTCAGAATATGCTATCCTCTTCACGTTGGCTATAAAAAATAAAGAGGTACTCGTTAGCAATAACGGGGGAAAAATTGAAAGTGAACATCCTATGTGTATTTTGGGCAGCTTGTCGCTCTTGAACATGAGACTTGTATGCAGTTCGTGTCGGGTTGGGGATATTATTCATTCGTCATTTTTCCTCCGTGGGTTTGGGAAATCCATTTCCATCCTATTCGATCACCATTTTTTTCATCGTGACCTCTGATCCCATTTGAGTCAAATGCTACCACACTTTAGAGTCGTGTCGCTAATATGTTCAAGAGAAGTCCTTTTTGGTGTTATAGTCAAACATCCTTTGCTTATCTGACCTCCTCTGTTAAAATCCCTAGTCACTCCTATCATCTTGATATATATGTTGTTTTGTGTCGATGATGTGGGAATCATTATGTCCCTCCTTCGATGAATCACTTCGTGTCGACTTCAGCTCATTATCCAGGAAGGTGGCTTAGAAACTCCTATTCAGTACCGTGGATCTTGCATGCCTCAAAGGAAATTTCTTCATGTTCGATGACCGGTTCACATCATTGGCCTTCAATCGAATGATTATGCAAGTGTTCGACTTCAAAAAATTCATTCACACTTGTAGATTGTGTTGTTGTACCTTGAGGGTCATCGTCATTATTGGTGGTTTCTCTCACGCGTGTTAACGGTTTTCATTATAAGACGATAATTAGGTGGTGTCTACCATGTTCGAGGTCATCACATCTATTCACATGGTTAGATTTGTGCACTGGGTTGATTGAGATGATGGTGAAGACCCTGGATCACATCTGATTCCGATCCAAGATGCGGGGATTTATTGAGTATTCATGATTGTATACATGATCCTATCTATATGGATGGTTGTGCCCATGCCGCAGATCCATTTCTATGATATTTTTAGACAGATGGATGCGATGATGCCATGGATTCATGTGTTATTTGATGCCTAGTGCAGAGTTATATGGTTAGGAATATTCATACCAGAGTGTCATATATTGAATTATGTTTGATTCGGTAGGTTTCCTAACAGTGATCTGAGTTCTTTGCCTTGGTTCATAAAGAATTTCAACCATCACTCTCTGTTCTACCTTCATGCTTTAGGGGGCATCTATTACACAATAATTTGTCACCATGCTCACTTCCTGTCCTTGATCCTAAAGTGCCTTGTGACAGACCTTGTGCAATGTTTCCACCATGGAAAAATATGTAAAGACATCCCCTGAAGATGCAAAGAAAACTGCCTTGGAATATTACTGAAGGAACTTGGTCAAAACCCTAGTTTTCCGGGACAATGCGTTTTCTAGTTTCATGCCCGTGCTGATGGGAGGTTGACAATTATGGATTAGCACTATCAGTGCCCTTATTACTTGGAAACCTGCGATGATCCCTTTCTGGCAGTGTTTCCTCAAATGGAGGAGAAGATTCGACCTCTAGAAGTTCTATGGTGATGAGTTGGTTGTTAAATGATGGCAATAGAGTTGAGATCTATGATTTTAGAGATTTGATCTCATACATGGGGGTTTATCCCTTAGAAAGTGGACCTTCCTCCTTTCATGGCCTCCCAACCTCTTCTCCCTTCCTACAAATTGGTCCCCATCCTTCCACTACAGGTTGGTCATTGTTGGGCTGGTCTGAACTCTCGTTCCCTTTACATGCTTGCACTGTGATAACGCCTAAGCTATTTGGGAGAAGGGATGCTTTAGATCTTTGGTGAAGGACTCAGATTTTCGCCAAAGGGAGACCTCCAACATCAAGGCTTGGGTTGTAGGCTCTCTCTTTTATATTCATTAATAAAATGCCTGATGTTCGCTTTCTATATTTTTCTAATCATTTGTGCAAATATTCTGGTACTCCTCGATCTTTTAGATAGATAATGTTTAATGATTATTATGTATTGGATTACGTTTGTTGTTGCCTCTTTATTATCTGCAGGGATTCGTCTGCCACCAGTAGCAAGGAGCGAGCCTAAAAGGATCATGGATCAAGGCCATCATCAATGAGTTCGAACATAGCATAAGGAAAATGTACCTTTATCTCCTTTCTTGTCGCATTTTAAATATTAGCTAAGAAAGCTTTGCATTAGAAAGTAGCTCAAGTTGCTAGACCCACTCTAGGGCTAGAGAGATCGTTTCTATCCGCAAAGGGGATTTATATTCACAATAATAGGAGTTTTCCAACCATCATGTTCATGAGTTTTTATGAGACAAATTATGTCTCTACCTCCTGCAATAGGCTCTATCCCAGGTCCACTCCTCAAAGGGTAACCTCTACAGTTCCAACAAAATAGAATTAGGTAGACCTGGGTAGGATTTGATTACTATACGGTTTGATACACAAGACTCAAATTTGAGTCTTCACCCCTTTTTATCCATGTTGACCCTATTTTTTTCCTCCCTATTATAGAATTACCTGTTTTTTTTATTGTCAGCTTGCTGTATGTTTTTTATGAGGCCCAAACAATGCAATAATTGCTTTACCATTGTAAAAACATGCTATTTGTTGATTTTTTGTAGCTTGGGAGGTACTCCAAGCCCTAGGGTTTAGGGATTGGAGGATAGAGCGCCACAAGAATCACTTATGGGCTTGGAACCCAAGCCTAGGGTTTTGCACTCATCGATGTTTGGGCCAAAACCATGATGGTTTTTTGACATGTTATGGATGAGGATGATAGTGCAAGTCAAGACGAATCTAATGCATTTAAACCCATCCAATTCAGAGTTGTCATTGAAGAGTTACGAATTTTTGAAGTTATGGTTGGGGTTTACACATGTGTGTCAAGGTCAGCTTGGTGTAAAAATGACATATGACAGTTGTGGAAGCCCTATTGTGACGTTGGAAGAAGCCCTCGTTAATGGGTATATATAGGAGGTTTTGTGGATATCTTTAGCTCATCCAAGAAGGCAACACAAGGGAAACATAGGAGTGTGAGAAGGGAACTCGATGGGAGAGAAGGCATATCTGTTTTTGGGCCGCAGGACTAGGGTCACTTCAACGAAGATAGGAGGAACATGAGAGACCCTTCTATGATTGATTTGGAGTATGAATGACCCAGTAACAAGGCCTCATAAGAGAGAAATTATTATGGAGTATTTTGTGACTAATATAAGGCAGGATGTCTCTTGAAGTAAAGTCGCAGACTTGTACAAAAATCTGAACATAGGTCGAGCTCTGTTTTAGAGGTTACAAGGGTACCATAAGGGTGGAATAGGGCTGGAACTTACCCTTACAACTAGCGTACTACAACAACAAATCAAGAAGTCAAGGATGCAGTCAATTGAAGTCTTTAGGAGATGTTTGGTAGGGCTAACAATGATCAGTTGGGTGCCCTAACTAAGCAGCCAAAGTACCATAATTTATATCAGTCCCGGAGAAGCTAAAGGTCTGTCATTCTCTCCATGATTTCCACGTGTTGGATCCTAGTTTGAGGATCATTTTTGGATCGTATTTATTGCAGCCTATGGAAGCCAAGGAGGGAGGTATTGATTTATGGTAGTATCAGATGTTCTCTAACCTTGTAACTTTGTATATAGGCTAAGACACATGTATTCCATAATACCCATAAATGGTTTTGGAAAATTCCACTTAGAGATGGTTTAATTAAAATAATTAATTGTTTTTTAATGTTTTCCTAAGTATAAACTTAGGGAAACTGATTAATTAAAGGGTATTAATTAAACTAAGTGTGAATCTTCTAGATAAAGTCATGGATCACCTCCAAGTTAATCTTAGCCCTTAATTATGTTTTAATCTTTTCCATTGAAGGGTCAACGAAAGAATATAGAAAAGAAAGTGAGAGGCCTATGGAAAACACATTGAGCACATTGAGAATTTGGAATTTTCGAGCTTGTGAGAGAGACACATATTTTGATCAAGATCGAATCACTAGGGTTGGGTTTGCTAAGTGATTTGATTCAATGATCAGTTTTAGAGAGGAGCTGATACAATAACTAGTTAAGAGGACTAGGAGTACATTTCAGAGAGAGGCAGCAGTGACGCAGAGGCAGCGGAGTCACCTGGAGGGGTGGCGCAGTTCCTGAAGGGAACCATGCAGAAGTGACACAGTGCCTTTTGTGATAAGTCTGGAGATAGCTGGAAGCTGGGGTTTCTGAGATAGGAGGGACAAAACTCATTTTCTAATCATATTGATCTTTGCAGAGGAGAGGTGACGTTGTTCCAAAGCTTGCCCATGTAGGCTTACGCACTTGCAGCGTAGGCATCACGTAGAGGAAGAGAGGGGATTCACCAACGCTATTCAGATCAGCCATGGATTTGCAGAGTGAGGTATACCTCACATTTTCATCTGTTGTCTAGATTTTTCTTAAGGGTGAGTCGGATATTGGCACCTTAGTTGTACTGAAGATTCTGCTGCTTAATAATACAAAACTCTTAGATCTGCTGCACCGGTTTTCCCGAGTTGGGTTTTTCCAGGGACTTAGTCCAAAAATAAATGTGTCAAATGTGGATGTTTTTCATTGTATTTTGTTCAGTTTGTTTCAGCACTTAGATTTATTTTGCATCATTATTTGTGTAGACTGCTTCAGTAATTACTTCGGTATTTCACTGTAATGAAATAATTATGAAAATTAATAGGAGAAGTAATTCAGATTTGTTGCAGTAGGAATCCAGCTTTAGGATTTTTTCACATGGTATCAGAGCTTATTCAAGCTAAAGTGCAGGAGAAACAAGAGTGAACCAATATATCAGCGCCGAAGAGATTGGGACCTGTGTAAGTAGCAACAGACCCTCCAAGAAATTATGTTGTCCAGGCCAGGAGGGCAATCTAGCACAGAAAAGGCTCCCTCCCTCTGAGAGAGTTAACAGAGGGGTAAGATTTTTCAATTGTAGAAGAGGCAACGTAGCAGACCAGTGTAGCTGAACGACAAAGCTGTTGCACAACAATGAGTGCTGGTGCATAAGCGTAAGAAAATTTCTGAAAAACACAGATTGGGGATTTCTTGACCTCAGAGAGTTTTCTTACTCAAAGAAACTCATATTTCCCCGTGCAGCGGTAGAATAATTGACTTACTCCTCAAGGAGTGTGTAAGTCTAGCTGAGCATATGGTTAGAGGAAGATATCGACAGTTGAGGAGATTGCCAGCAACAGATTGCATGACCAAGATAGATTTGAGGGTGCCTCCAACTATGTTATTTCGAAATCAAGGTTTCAGTTTCTCCTTGATGAGCATGATCTAAAGGACCTTGACGGGAAAATCTGTCCGGCCAACAGCAGGGGATCTCCCCGGTAAAAAGTCCCAATTAGACCTTGAACCGTTTGGAATAGGGATCCCATCCGGGGTGTGGGTCCGGCTACCACTGATTTCTCCTTTCTTTGGGTCTCGCTTAAACTCTATAAAACAATGGATACACAACTAACAAAATGATACAAGACATATGATTGATGCATTAAATATACATGCAACACTATGAGTAGCAAGAGGAAATAATAGAGCATGAAGACCGAAGGAAGTGTTGTTAACAACACTTCATTAGGGTCATGCTTGTAAACTGTTCTGACCACAAAAGAAACAATTCCTCATGGAAAGAACGCCCTTCACTTACTAAAAGTTTTAAATGATAACACAAATGCTAATAAACAAAGCCATCAACGTTCGTTAAGAAAGTGAAATGAACTCAACCACCATTAACATACTCAGCAAAATGTTATGCAACTGTGATATGAATTGAAGATGCAGTTCCCTTAATCTAAAGATGTTCATAAACTGAAAATATAATACTAAATAGTGCTCATACATAAGACAACACCATATCCACAAAGGGATTTTTCAAAATGCTTGTATTAATGCTCAAATGTATAATCCAGATAATACAGTGTACTCAGCTCGAGTCCCAAACAAAAGATCCTGAACAAGTTCCCAAAGGAAGTATTTATAGAGCAAAGTTTGCCCTTTGGGGTCCCTGACTTTTCAGCTTCCTGACGGTTGGGCTTCCTTGCGACCCAGTCTGTTTTGCGACCTGCGACCTGAGAAAATTTGTGACCTGACTGGGTTCTGCGATCTTGTGACCTAGTCGCTGGGTCGCTGGGTCGCGTTGTTGGGCATTTACTAAGGGATGTGACTTAGTGACCTGGCGACCTCTGTGACTTGCGACTTTCGAGAATCTGCGACCTGCGACCTAAAGAGATTTTGCAACTTGCGACCTCCAGCCATCAGCGACCCACGACCTGAAGAAATCTGCGACCTGCGACCTCAAGCAGATCTGCGACCTCCTTGGATTTTTGACCTCGCGATCTCTTTGGATTCGCGACCTCGTGACCTCGGACCATCTGTGACCTGCGACCTCCTTGGATTTGCGACCTGTGACCTGGGGTTTTCATCCCTTCTACATTTATCTTTTGGAGATATCAGCAACTTGTTTTTCCGGGGGGGCAGCCGTAGGCCTCGTCACGTGGACCGACATTTTCTGGATAAGTGGAAACTTCTTTGGCTAGGTTGTAATCTCCTCATCCTGTTCACATGCAAAAAAAACGAATTAGCCATGTACAACACACTAAACTAGCCTCACACACACATATATGAATATATACGTGCATGTGAATATATCTATGTTGAGCAAGTAGAAAATCGAAGACTCATAAAAGGAAGAATCAAAATAAAATTAAGGGAGTTTAACAACTATCTTGGAATCCTGCATATTCCTGTTATGTAGGAAATGTATGAGTGATTGGTGCATATCCACTATGAGTTTGTTTGCTGGTGTGCAAGAAAACTTTGAAATGCCAAGCCATGTTCATCATTTAATAAAGATGTACAGTTAACTCCCTTGGTGTTCCTCCTCAATGGGAATGATGCTGAAGCCAAGGAAACTCCTATGTGTTACTGGATGCTAGGATGAGCCACGATGTGCAACCTCATTAAAGTGTCTGGGACAGATAAAGTGAGTATTGCAAAGCGGGAGACTTCCTCAGATTGTCTCCATGTACACCACCATGAGTGAATAGGAATGAGGCTGCTAAGTGATCAATATCACCCGCCTCGCTATAGGGAGGATGAAATTTCATTGTTGCATCAGGCTTGAAATATCTGTCTATTGAGCTGGGGTTTCCACGTGCTATGTGGGGCGCCTTTCAGGTTCATTTTTACCATTTACCACATCGAAGCCAGCTACCAATAAGAAGATGTCCAATACTCCGAGTGGTGTATGTGGGTATCCACTTTCCCAGCGTCGTGTAAAACTGTAATGGGTGCATTCTCCCGGGCTTTAAATAAAGATCAAAATTTTGTTCTGTAGGTGCAGTCGATGAATTTATTCTGGGTATCGGCTTACATTTAGCCTATGAATCGAGCACGTGCCCATCTCATTTCAAGAATGCAGCTCTACGTTTAGATGGGCGTGGGAATTTGCCTCCGAGGGAGGTCACACTTCTGGAGTAGAGGTCGCTGGGTCAGGGAGATCAACGGGTCGCGGTTCCTCTCGAACATGTTCTTTTGCGACCTTGCGACCTCGGCAGAGTCGCATAGTCGCATGGTCGCATTTCATGCGTGGAAGCATATGTTGCGACTCCACGACCTCTGAACGGTTGCGACCTCCTCCCTTTGTTGTCTCAACATTTGAAGTGATGTGTAACATCAACTGTGAAATCAATATCAGCTTCCATAGAAAAGCTCCTTTGCTGTCTTCCTGATATCGAATGCAATCATAAGTTGTCACCTGTCAGTTTTGCCATCAAATGCACCAGACTTTCAGCTGCTATCGTGGAAATCAACTACACGTCCAAGTACCCCACCTTTGTTTCTCTATCCAGCGATGCGTTATAGTCGCAACACAATCTCTTTCACCTTTATTGCATGCATATATATGCATCGACCTGCTTCTTTTACTGTGCTTCGTTCTGGTGCAACGCTTGATTATAGACATTCCGCTTCCGTGGTGAGCAGCTCATTCCTGCATGAGCCTGCAATGGAAAACGAACTGTATGCAGTCTCGAATACATCTACGTGGGATGTGTGATCCGGTTTTTCAGTGCCTTTGGACATAGTACAAGAAAACGCCTTAGGAATTATCGAAAATTTAGCTCTGTGAAGACAGCTTGACGTGGTCAGTAGTGGCAATATCGAAAATTGCACTTCCAATGAATATGAAATGATATCGTCTTTCTAAAAGGGACCAGCACAGGTTATTAATAGTAGATTTGAAGAGTGATTGTCTCCCGGAATATTGCCCTCGGCTATGGAAATCAGATTTATTTTCTCTTTTGAAAATAGCTCTTTTAGTGTGAAATGAAGCATGCCTTTTATGGCACTGGATTTTCGGTCCATGACTTCAGTATGTAATCCATAAATTATTCGAATTCATTTTTAGTATTGATATCCTTATATGCTTACTTGAAACACGCGGTCCTTTTGTGATGTTACCATGCAGATTTTGAGATAGACACGTGGAAAACTCAACCTGTGATGTATTTTAACGATGTTGTAGTGGGCTTTTTTAGCGAAACAGATGTGTTGTTGAGCGCACATTGGTAGCAGTTTTACCGGTCTCCATCCGACATAGCTTAAAACCATAACTCGGCATCGTTTAATGCATATTTTGTTTAACGCCGTTTTACGATCCTACTCCTGGTTTAACTGTTATTGCGCTACATTCATCACACATGCCATCGTGGCTTTATTATAACCCTTTTCCCGTATTTCAAACACACCTTTTGACCATTAAACATACACTCCAAACGCTTTACTATAAAACACGATCACCATATATGTCTGCTTGGTGCCCATTTGTAACGTTTTTTGTTTTGTTTTGTTCCGCCCTCTTATATGGCTTTGAAACCATATGGTTCTTGCACCGCTTAAAACGTGGTTAAAGATTGTCAATTATAACATGCTACTATAGGTATAGCCCTCCGCTCCATGTTTTGGTTGAAAATTTGAACGCCATGTATATATATAAACATTTACCGTAAGTTGAAAACCTGCCATTGAACGTTTGGCTCCATGCAACGTGTCCGTGTAGTTTCGTTCCACCAATCTCACGTGGTTTGAAAACCCCATTGCTTTCCCACCTTGTTTTAATTATACAACGTTGATCATTTGATTTTCCTCAGATTGTTAGCGCAAATAAATAAAAATATTCACGCCTAGGCCACCACCTCATAATACGAATGCTTTTTGTTTTGAAAGATCGAGAGTTGAAATCTGCTACTCACGCCACATTGATGGCCCTTTTAATATTAACCCTTTCTATCTTGTGGTTCTGGAGACTCTCTTTGCATATACATCAATGTGCCTGGCTACCAAAAGGTGTATGCATTTAAACATGAATTTTTAGGTTCAATTTGAAGTTCTCCATCTCTTATGGTCTCGCATAGACAAACTTTATGGATATGTAAGAGCAAATGAGACTAGGGTTTTAAGGCCTTTTCATTCCTCCACATTGTACTCCTTGCAGCATAAATAATTCCACACTATGTAGCTCAAGATTAATAAATGTTGCTTCTTAAAGGTGCGTTCACATATTTGAAACTCTGTCGTTGGCTTGCCACACCAACATGTGTGCTTTCGCACTACTGCCTGACACGAGAATGCCTCGAATGAGATTGTCATTCTCTAGAGAAATCTTCTGAGTCTGCTTTGTTCACTGGGCTATACTTTAGGCTAGACTTGTCGAAGTGGTGAAATATGTTCCTTTGTGTGCAGACATCGACATAGAGCTGACATTGTGCAGGATCTTCAAAACTTCTTCAGAAAATACTCCATCCGATCCTTACGTAAGCTTAGATCATAGCGAATGCTTCTGGTTTATGCGAGATGGCATCTGGTACAGACATTTCCAAATGGATCATTTCTAAGTACCTGGTGTGCACTAGTGAAGAAATCCTTTTGCATCAGTGACATAAAAGGCTCTTTCTCTGCTCAAACTATATCACACCATCCTCCTTTTAACAGTACTGGTTGCTTGCTTCTCCTCCTCCCCTGTCTCGCAACTTTTTCCTTGTCGTTGAGCTCAATTTTATTTCCCTTGATGTCGTGACACGACTGAGGAGTTTGTCACCCATGGGGTCGACCTGTGTGGAACATTACGACATCACAATTAATCTTTGATAATGGTGTCCCTAGATAAAACATATGAGATTAACGAGCTTAAAATACGTATTCAGTCAACATGCTTAGTGACCCACGGCGAGAGGGCCTTTAATTGTCAATACACAAAAGGTTTCCATTCAAATGTACGCATGGCCATCTCATGGCGCAACTGCGGTAAGAGTGTTCGAGCGTATGCTGGATGATCCCTCCCCATATAGCGTGATTGCAGCAACAACATCTGATCATGATGGTGAGAAATATCATGAGGGGTTGGGGATAGGTGGGTGGGATGTCACTGACTGCAGGTCGGGTGAAATACTTTAACGCCTAAGCGAGCATAGGGGGAACCCGAAATTTTAAATATACCCAAAATTTTGGGTGCTGTTGTAGCAACTACAACACTTAGATTTATGCCTTGGCTCTAATTGTAAGCAAGATTCAGGAGTGCACATGCGCATTCGAAAAGCAAGGGGGGTGTACCTGGTGAGTGTTCGGTCGTATGTGTGTCAAAGTCCTTCTACTGCGGGGGAGAGGAAAAGGTGGATCTCTAAGAGAGAGGTAATAGTACCACCCAATAAGAGACACACACAAACAATAATGTCTGTCTAACATCCAAAAACATAGTCCACAGGGGATGCGATGACCATTACAACCAATGAATGAGAAAGGTCTGTCTAATATCCATCGAAATAGTCCACAAGGATGCGACAACAATAACAACTATTAAAACACATTATCAATAAGATAAGCACTAAAACAACCGAAGTAGTTCAACTATCTTAGTACATGTGAAAGAAAACATGAAATATAAACATCTACATAATAGTCTTAAAAACATTCATAATCCGTGGATGAAGAACACATTGGCCTTGAAGTATTCTTTTATTAAGTAAAATTTCTAAGACACATGTATACAATGAACATCACTGTTGGAAATACTGAGAGGGGGGGTGAATCAGTATTTCTTTCAATTAGAGCATTAGTTAATATTCAATTATTATCAGTATTTGTAAAATTATAGCAGCAAACAAGAGGAACACAAATTCACATAGGTCTGATCCAATTTGGATTCTTCAAGAGAGAGTTATACCCAATTTCTCACACTGCCCTAATTATGGACTGTTTCAGTAGAGCGCACTTGTACGGCATGCCACGTGCCACTGTTTCTTCATTTGTTTCTGAAATTGATAGAGCAAAAATTAAAGACTGTGCGCTATCTGTCACTTTTTACGGCATTCCAATCCGATACTCAGAGAGAGAGTTATAACGAATTTACCAAAGTCACTTCTTTGAGATGAATTTCAGGAGCCTGCAAAAACCTTGACTTACACAAATCATATATCCAAATATGTTACACACCTTGATCTGAAATTTTTACTGCAGCTTCCTCAGGATTTTTTCTTCACCTCATAAAAATTTCAGCTTCTGAGCCTTCGTAGAAAAAAAGTTAGAGCGAAAATGCCACGATGACTTGTTTCAGATGGCCGAATCTCTTGCCTAAGGAGGAAATGAAGATCACAATATATATGAATGCTTAAGTTGAGAGGGGCTTCAAAAAGTGAATGTGGGAGGGATTTCAAGAGCTTAAAAAATATTAATTATGACTTTTCAATGACCCATGCCCCAACCCCGTGGGGTTTTAGCCCACTAACTGGGGGTACAAACTTCAAACATGAATATCTCTCAAACTGTGAAGAATTACATGGCGTGCCATATATCAATGGAAACATCTCGACAAGTAGAAACCATCAAAAGAATTATTGACCCAGAATATATTAATTTGGTAGGTAAAACTTCCCATTCAATATTGGGTTAGCCCCTAGTGCTGCTTGGGTTGACATCAATGAAAACCGCTGATCAACAATCTCCCCCTTTGGCATTGATGGCAACATAAGTACTCCCCTTGTGATCATGACACCTCTTCCTACAACATTCTCTCCCCCTTTGAAATCAATGGCAAAGGGTAACTCCCCTTGAAACACAACCATCCTGCAGACCTATACACACTTCCACTCGTGCTGACACACAACTATCCTGCAGACCTGTACACACTTCCACTCCCCCTTTATAATCTGAAAAAGGAAAATCTAATGAGAACTTGGGATAATCCCAAGCTTCTGGCGAAGATATTCCAATGCTGGCGAATATTTAATATGTGATTCTTTTGGTGCTGATTGGAATCTTGCTACTTGTCCAACTACTTGCATAACATCTGGTCGGGAGGCTGTTACATATAGAAGACTACTAATCATAGATATGTACAACCTTTGATCCACATCCTTAGATGAGTCATCAATGCTCAATTTGCAACCAAGTAAAGACATCTCTAAATCACTTTGCACCTTTGTAGCAAAATTCTTACTTAGTCGATCATCATTGCTACCAATTATTGTATCATCCTCTTTAGCTATTAGACATGCTTTAGTTTCTTCATCCAAAACATATATGTCATTTGGAGCTCGACTTGCTATAGCCACAATTTCACCATACACGCCTTTCCTGATTTCACATTTCGTGGAGTTGAATAGTATTGTGTGTCCTTGATCACACATTTGTCCAACACTGAGCAGATTGTGATTCATGTTTTCAACCAATAGAACATTCTTGGCTAGAACATCTTTGCTTCCAAGAGTGACAGTACCTGATCCTATAACATTTGAAGATCCATCATTTCCAAAGGACACGGTTCCATCCTTATTCTCTTTCAGAGATACAAATTTATTTCTATCTCCAGTCATATGCGTTGAGCAACCGCTATCAACATACCACACATCTTTGTTCTTTTGAGCCTTGAGAGCGAGAGCACAATTATCATTCTTCTTCTTCTTCCATTTTCGTTCATTCTGTGGCTTCGAAGATTCTTCTGGAGGATTTTCAAGTCTGCAGTCTTTGGCTATGTGTCCAAAGTTTCGACATTTGTAACATTCAATATTATTTCTTAAATATTCAAATCTATTGATGTTTCGCTGAGCCCTGGGAGGTTCATATTTGACAGATCTCCTAGAATTGTATTTGTTCCTAGGGTACGTGTGACATTCTACAGCTTTATGACCAAATTTTCCACATGAATAACATTGTATAAAATATGTTGGTACCTGGATGGAAATTTTTGTCGAGGAATTGTCTTCCAAGGTTGTTCTTGCGAATCTTGTCCAATGAAGTCTTCATGCATGTCAGATCTCATAGGTTCATTGTATTTTGTTGTAGAAGTTCCAACTTCTTATTATTTGTAAACGATGCCAGTTTTGTCATTGTAAGATCGTTTATTGTTGATGAGTTCTTCCAATGCCCTTGAGCTGCTGGCATAGTTTTGGATAGTTTTTCCTTTCTTCACTTCCTCACGCTGCGAGACTACTTGGGCTTCTAATTCTTCCCTTTCTTGGTTGCTTTCTTCCAACTTATTTTGAAGTGACTCTTCAATGCATTTGTGTTCTTCAACTTCAATTTTGAGACCTTGAACTTGTTCTTCAAGAGTTTTGAAACAGATGTTCTCCGCCTTGAGATCTTTTATAAGCTTGATTGCTTCCTCATAAAATTCATCTATGGTCCATCCTTCTTCTTCGTTGTTTGATACCTCTTGCTTATTGTGCTTGGCCATAAACAATATTATCTCATTGGCTTCCTCTTCACTATCATTGTCTTCATCGAATGATGAGCTATCTTCTTTAGAGAGAAAGTTCCTTTTGGATCCTTGCTTGTTGAATTTCTTAAAGCCTTTCTTTCTTTTTGAGTTGCCATTACTTTTGTTTGGACATTTTGCTGCAAAATTCCCAACCTCATTACAGCTGAAACATATCAGTGGAAGTTTACCTTTGAATTGTCCCTTACCAATTTGTAGTTTTCTCGTGAATTAAGCATATTCTTCATCATCTCGCTTTTCTTCACACTTGCAGGTGCATGTCTTTTCAATTGAAGGTTGTTTATCCTTATTGGTTTTCTTAGACGTAACAAACGCAGTTTCTAGATGTGAAGTACCCTCTTCTTCATCAAGTCTCATTTCATATGCTATGAGAACTCCATGTAATTCCTCTTTGTTGAGTTTGTCCAGATTTGCACTGTATTCTAAGACCGATACCTTTGGGTTGAATATCCCTGGTAACGTTCTAAGAATCTTTCGTATAATAGTCTTCTCGTCAACTGGCTCTCCCAATCCTTCCAGAGTATTGGTTATTTCATCAACGTATTGAAAGTATGCAACAATGTTGCAATCTTCTTTCATTTTGAGTTGCTCAAATTTTGCTCTATAGATTTGAAGCTTTGCTTCTTTGACATTTGAGTCACTTGCATATATATTCTCAAGCTTGTCCCATACATTTTTGGCGGTTTTACAACCCAACACCTTATGATAAGCAGATTCAATAAGTCCACTTATAATAATATTCTTTTCTTTTGCATCATTTACCAAATTCTTCTTACCTTGTTCATCCGTAGTTGATGTAAATCCATTTTGAATAGTGTCCCATACTTCGTAACCTTGCGCCAAGAGATAGACCTCCATTCTTCCTTTCCAAAGTGCATAATTATTTTCATTGAATAGAGGTACACCATTCTTGGTATACTCCATGACCTCCTTCCAGCTGTTAAAATGCTATTGAAGGAACCAAGCTCTGACACCAATTGTTGGAAACACTGAGAGGGGGGGGGGGGTGAATCAATATTTCTTTCAATTAGAGCATTAGTTAATCTTCAATTATTATCAGTGTTTGTAAAATGATAGCAAAAAACAAGAGGAACACAAATGCACACAGGTTTGACCCAATTTGGACTCTTCAAGAGAGAGTTATACCCAATTTCTCACACTTCCCTAATTATGGACTATTTCAGAAGAGCGCACTTGTACGGCATGCCACGTGTAACTGTTTATTCATTTGTTTCTGAAATTGATAGAGAGAAAATTAAAGACTATGCACTATTTGTCACTTTTTACGGCATTCCAATCCGATACTCAGAGAGAGAGTTATGACGAATTTACCAAGGTCACTTCTTTGAGATGAATTTCAGGAGCCTGCAAAAACCCTGACTTACACAAATCATATCTCCAAAAATATTGTGCACCTTAATTTGAAATTTTTACTGTAGCTTCCTTAGGATTTCGGCTTCGCCTCATAAAAATTTCAGCTTCTGAGCCTTCGTAGAAAAAAATTTAGAGTGAAAATTCCACGATGACCTGTTTCAGATGGCTGAATCCCTTGCCTAAGGAGGAAATGAAGATCACAATATATATGAATGCTTAATTTGAGAGGGGATTCAACAAATGAACATGAGATGGATTTCAGGAGCTTAAAAAATATTAATTATGAATTTTCAATGACCCATGCCCCAACCCCATGGGGTTTTAGCCCACTAACTGGGGGTACAAACTTCAAACATGAATATCTCTCAAACCGTGAAGAATTACATGGCGTGCCATATATCAATGGAAACATCTCGACAAGTAGAAACCATCAAAAGAATTATTTACCCATAATATATTAATTTGGTAGGTCAAACTTACCATTCAATATTGGGTTAGCCCCTGGTGCTGCTTGGGTTGACATCAATGACAACCACTGATCAACACATCACTAGCTCCAATAGTGGAGTGTTGGAGCCACTCCTTGCTCCTCAAAATAACTAGCTTATCTCTCTAATAACTTGTCGGATGAGCCAAGATGAAAATTACTTTGCTCATACGATGAGGATGTATATATAACTAAGAGGTGATGATTCACCTTCCTTATGACTCTTTGACTTCCCTCATGATTGTTTGACTTCTTATGAATTTTAAACTTACATGAATCTTCATATTATGAATTTGTCCATTGGACTTCCACTTTACAATACTTTTCGAATGAAAAATTGAATGGTCCACAATAATGATGTGGCATATGAAAACTCATGACATGACGTGACATGACACTGCTAACATGGAATACTTGATGACGTGGCAATGTCAAGCCACTATTGTTGTTGTGTCATGGGTAGTATTATTTTCACCTTCACATGGTTTGGTGATAGGGAACCTTCAATGATATCATGCCTTGGGTGGTGGTCATAGACTAGTCTCCCTTTTCTTTCTCTCGATCAATCAATTTGCATTCTCAGCTACAAATGTGTCTCTTGACATGTTTTCCTCTTCCATCTCCTTCTTCATGATCTAATGACTGAGTCAGAACCGAGCGATAGGCCAAGGGAGAGGCTTAGTGACTACACAATTGCACTGCTCAGGCAGCCAGGGGTGGAGCTTGAGCTCTGATATTGGACGGTGCACAGTTCATACAAGATTGGGGCGACAAATTGTGTAGTTTCTGGGCTCAATGAGCTCAAATGCGGGGTTTTTCACTGCTTGGGAAAACTGCGCATTTCTGGGAGGAAGAGGAGGCCTGGGGATTGCACAGTTGTGAAGTTCAAGAGCTCATGAATGAGGCTGGAGGACTGAGACTATGCAATGTGAAATGCTAGCTTGGATGGAAAGAAATATAGTGTGGTTTTGAGACCCAGGGGTTGGGCTTGAGCATTGAGGGAATTTTCTAGAATTTGGCTAAGTGGGGGATCAGTGAGACCGATGAGAACAATGATAGGAATTGACTATTATCACACACTTAGAAACTTGATGAAACAACATAAATTATGCAGAATACATGAATCCATACTTCCCTTAGTGTGAAACATGCCTACATGACAAAAACAACTCATCACCACAAAGCTCGCCCCTTGAAACAAATCAAAACTGCACTTTGCATGATAAGCAACAATTCCCATGCTAGAAGACAACACTTGATATATAAAGATAAAAGTGTGAACGAAAATTTCGATATGCGAATGATGGTGAAAGTAACACATGTCAGAGAAAAGATAACGTGAAAGTGACACTAATTAGGTGAAAGCAAGCAGAAGCGAAAACTGAAAACATGAAAGTGACAATCGCGAAAACAAAGGTGCGCGGGAGTGACAATTTACAAAAATAACCAAAATGGAAATACAAATGCTGCTAGAATGTGAGAAAATGTCATTGTCAGTGCTCACATACTATCGACATGAATTGGACATTGCACAGGCATAGTATTGATGGACGATGCTATGCTTATTCGAGCTTGCTTGAAAGAATGCACTCATGGACTTGTTGCAAATTGAGCAAGTGACTTTGACACTTCCAATCCAAAAATGGAGATCAAAAGCATCAGCTTACCAAGAAGTGATTATGGTTTGATCGACCGCAAGATCCACAGTAGGCTCCAAAATTCAGTATAGGAAAAATTTTGGAGGGTTTTGTCGCAACGACAACAATTCCTCAGATACAAAACCCTGTTCACCTCTAGAATCAACCGCATATTGTCCTTACTTGAGATTATGCTCATATTCAAAAATATATATGACGTGGAAAACCTTAACAAAGCCCATGAAACCTAATGGTTACTGTAAAATATTAGAGAATTGAGAATATTAACTTTGTGAAAAAAATAAATAATTTTTTTTTAGGGTAAATAATTAGTTAAGTAGTATAGATCCATCTTAAACAATGATCTATCATGTGTTGAGAGGAATCAAATATCTTTAAGTGAAAATCTCTTTTAAAGTGAAAAAATTGAAAAAAAAATTGCTTCCCTCTCATCCCTTAATAGATCCTAATGAATGTGCTCTCTCTCTCTCTCTCTCTCTCTCTCTCTCTCTCTCTCTCTATATATATATATATATATATATATATATATGAAGTATGAACTTAAAGTTGTAAGTCCAAAAAATCTTTGTTGGATTTGAGAGAAAAGTGACAAAAGAAAATTATACCTTAAAAAAAATAAAATGTAAATTTTTTTAAGAATAAGTCAATATTAGTTAATCATGCATATTAAAATATTTTATCAGTGACCCACATTATTATTATTCACATATTAATTTTCTATTAATAATTGAATGAATTACACGTCTTCCTTTTATTATTTTTATTAGGAAATACTTGATAATTTTTATTTTATTTTTTAACCTTCAATTTATTTTTTCTTTTAACCATTGAATGTTTTATTATATACAACATTAAAATATTTTCTTTCTATACATAGATATATTGAAGTTGTTATAAATTAGTTAAAATAGATCTTTAAATAGTTTATTTAAATCATGTGATAAAATATTTTTGAAAATTATAAGATTTAACTATCTTACTCACACTTTTTTTTACTCAGGGCGAGTGAAATATTTTACCACATTGGGTTGTAATAACAACAACAAATGGAGAGACCATAGTGAGATTGTTTTTATTCATTTTTTTATAATGCTTTCAATTAAACTAACTAAATGTGCATATTCATTTTCCTTTTTTATTATAGCTCACGTTGCTTTTATATTTAGAGGATATTTTAATTTTATTTTAGCTTGCGTTGCTTTTATATTTAGAGGATATTTTGATTTTATTTTAGCTCGCATTGCTTTTATATTTAGAGGATATTTAATTTTATTTTAAGAGGGACACATGCCAACTCCACATTGAGAACATACTGCTTTTATATTTAAAAGATATTTTAATTTTATTTTAGCTTGCATTGCTTTGATATTTAGAGGATATTTTAATTTTATTTTAAGAGGGACGCATGCCAACTCCACATTGAGAACAAACTGAATCATACATTGTGCTCATGCTCGCTTGCATGACCTGTAGAATGAACCTCTCAAAGCAATACTAATCTTGAATTGTTTGTTATTTATAACTTTTTATTTTTCATTATTAATATTTAAATTATTTTTAAGACTAATAAATCAATTTATTAAAATTATATTTTAATTAGCTTATTAAGAATAAATTGATTGGTTAACATTATGATATTAATTCCTACATAATTAAATTGGAATTTCAATTAGACCTATTTAATATAGCTCGTAGATTATATATATAACCAAGAATTTATGGAGAATTAATAATTTTTAAAGATGGATTGTCACTATTACGCTAAATACGATTATTTCATAGATGTCACAAACCAACTAGTTACAACATGTCTTCTAGATTTGAACTGAGGCATCTAGAGAAGTGAATTGTTCACCAAACCACTAGAACTAAAATGCTTTGACTATAGTTTATAAATTATTATATCAAAATGAAAAAATATGTTAGTAGTAACAATATGATATAAGTAATAGGGAAAAAAAAGAATATGATGTAATGTTTTAAGTCATAGCCTAACTAATAGATGAATCCATTTATACATTCAAAAATGCATTTTAAACAATAAAAAATCACAATTTTACTAGGGATTGAAATTATGACTAAAAATCCATTTAATCTATTAGTTAGAATAAAAAAAAAAATTAATCAATCATGTATTTTAGTTATTAATTCTCTTTTAATAATAAAATAATATTAATAAATATTTTAATTCAATTATTTAATAAAATTAAATAAAAAAATCTTATTTTAAATCTCTTAATCAAAACATTTTTTTAATTTTCCAAAATCATTTCCCTTTTCATATGAATTAATGATTATTAACGATTCAACGTAACTTAAGGAAAAGTGGGATCATTGCATAACATTATTATCCCTGGCTCTTTTGGTTGTTAACGATATGCTGACATGATTAAGGTAGTGTGGGGACAACATTTTTTCATTATTAAAAAAATGTTTTTTGTACATAGTGACACCCCCTGTCTTCGTAATCTGCTGCGATGGATACTAGTTGTGGAGCCTCCTGCGAGTTTTGGGGATCTATTAGTGATGATAAGACTAGGTTCTCTTGGTTTGATATATTAACAAGATTTCTTCCTGTTTGAATTCCTGATTCTTTATCTCCCAAAATTTGATTACCGTGATGATTATTTTGAACATATATAGATGGATTTTTTATTTGCAATGGCTCATCTTCTTCTCTTTGATCTTCTTCATACTCTTCATTCTCATGTTCATTGGATTGTGATTCTTGGATCTTCTTCATACTCTTCATTCTCATGTTCATTGGATTGTGATTCTTGGAAGATAGTTGGTAGAGGTTGAGCTTGGGGTCGTGCTTCATTATGGGGTATTACTTCATATACGGTTCACATCGATAAATTCAACAACTTTTCAACTCCTTTTGTTGTAAAATATATATCCTTTTCTTCAATAGGCATATCCTAACAATATTCCTTCATTAGATCCAGATTCAAATTTCTCTAGATTTTCTTCACACTTTAATGTAACATTTCCTTCCAAAAATTCTGAAGTTTCTGACTATAAACAATCTTCCTTTCCATAGCTAATAAGGATTTTTGGTATTATTTATCATTATTTTAGCTTTATTCAAAATATAGGCTCCCGTGCTTATTCTCCCCAAAATCGGCCTGGTAGCTAAGATTCAAAGAGTAGAGATGTTGCCGTGTCTTGAATTGTTCGATTCTTTCTTTTAGCCACACAATTTTTCCATGGAGTTTTTGTGATAGTAAAATGTATTATGATTTCATGATATTCACAAAAATAATTGATTTCATGTGAAGTGAATTCTCCTCCTCTATAAATTATCATACATTTGATCTTTGGTTCTATTACATTTTCAAATAGAGTCTTGAAAGCTTTAAAATTTTCAAAAGCTTTTGATTTGTCTTTTAGAAAATTAACCCAATTCATTCTTGTATAATAATATATGAACAACATAAAATACCTTTCTCCTTTCATAGTTTGAGTTCTAGCCAGACCACAAAGATTAGTGTGAATGATTTCCAATGGCTTGGACGTTGAATTTTCTTTTGCTATGAAGTAGACTATAGCTTGTTTTCCAAACTAACATGCTTTATAGATTGCATTGTGAGGCTTTGATATTTTAGGCATGTCCTTAACAATTTGTGATCTTGTAACTTTTACCAAATTATCAAAATTGATATGTCCCAGTTTTTTGTGCCATAGCTAGCTTTCATCTATCCTTCTAATGCAACACTTCTCAATTTCAAATCCATCAAGAGTGTATGCATTTCCTTCGGTCTTGTTAGCTCTTACTATCAACTTTCATGTATATGAATTTATGATTTCATATCTCTTGGAATTAAACATGAGATCATACCGCTTATCACACATTTGACTAATGCTCAAGAGATTGTGTTTTAGTCCTTCCACTTATAAAATAGTTTGAGACTTAGTTCTTCCATTATCAATGTCGACTATTCCTTTTTGAGATTTTCTTATAGATGCATTTTACAAAAGATTTAATTTACCTCCATTTACTTCATTGATTTTGATGAACTTAGTTTTAACTTGAGCCAACACATGTTTGATTTTTGGAACTTGAACCCTCTATGTGACCATACTATGTGACCCAGTCCTAGGGGTCCATAGTCACACTTATGTTGATGTCAACATGATGTCACCACCACCATGTGGCATTCTATGAGTGGTTCCATTTTTCACCCAAATTTCACCCAATTGGCTAGCCAAACTCACTAAATCAACATGCCATGTAGAACTTTATCGTGCTACCATGTCATCACCATACTGCCACATCATCACCATTAATGCAGAGGAATTAAAAAATTTGACCCCAATTCAAATGAAGACACAAAGAAAGCTCCGAAATTCCTAAAAATAAACCTTATTCATTAATAAAAATTTAAAACCTTGTTTCTTGCCTCAACAACAAGGTTACATTCCTTTTTATATTTGGAGAAGGAAGACTCTAGAATTTAAGAGACAATTTTGGAGGAAGTTGAGAGGAAGTACCTTAATTTTAGAAACTTCTTGACTAAAGATAATTATAGGATTTTCTAGAAATGTTTAGAAACTTCCTGTGTTAAAAAAATGTAGCAAGAAAGGCTCAATTTTACTTAGCCTTGCTAAAATTAAGAAAACTCGAAATTTCCACATCAACAAACAACTTGGAGGCAACTAATTGAGGTGACATGGCTCTTGCACTTAGTTAGCTTAGTAAAATCGAGTTATAGGGCTTGGTGTTTAGTTATGCAGGTGTTCTTACTAATTTATAGGAATCCAGTTCAGTTATATCCAACTGTACTCTGTTAAACTAGTTCTAACAGTTGGTAGAACTAGTTGAAGGTTAGTTGTGCAATCAGACATAAGTCTAACTCAAAGGTCAACTAGTTAACTAATCAATAAACCAACATTAGCTCATGCATGCAAGTAATTATAATCCAGTTGGATATTTTTGGCCATATTCCCATTCCACTTGGACCCCCACCATTGTTTCTTTCAGTTCCCTTAATTGTAGCACAATTTACTATTTTTGAAATTTTTTTGGGTCTTGAACTTCCAGATCCGTTTTGAAGCCCTAAACGACGGTTTTTTGGAAAAATGGGGCCAACCTGGGTCATTAACCAATGTTGGCCATTCATAAGTTGTAGTCCTCAGATAGATATTTCAAATGAGGTATTGTGCGCGTTAAACAAAGATTGTATGCCAAAGTTATGGCCTTGGGAAGTTGATGTACTAATTTACCCAAACGAGGCCCATAATTTTGGCGCTTCATCTCCTAGGGCTAGGTTTTTGTATGTTTATGTTTTTCCATTGTTTATCAATAATAAATAGGCCTTCGAGCCTCATTGTAACACATTTCAGAGGAATATATCCGCCACATCTCTTCTCAGAGGTAAGCTACCATCACCCGAGCTAGTTTATTTCCATTATGTTTGTAAGCATATTTCAGTTATTTGATATTAATGAAATGAATTTTTATTTCTACTGCATCTCTACATTTATGTTTATTTATGTATTTTATTTTGTTCTTGCATAAGTCTAGATTAGTGGTATTAGAGTAGGACTACTCCTCCTTGGTAGTTCTTTGCATGTCCTCAACGAGATCAGGGTATAAGGAGTTAGGGCTCGATCTGGTTAAACCTTTGCAAGATTAGTCTCACAAACCCCAACAACCTCCTATGGCAGAAGAAAAGAAAGACGAGGGAGCAGGAGATCCTATCAAAATATTGATTGAGGAGGCCCTCGAGAAACATAGGAACACGATGATAGATAACTTTGCCCAGATCCTTCGATGACTACCCACCGATGACATATCTTCATCCAACAACCACTCTAGAGGTACCACTCCTTTTAAGGTACAATTTAACTTCAAAATTCCCATTTTTGAGGACCAAATAGATGTAAACGTCGCAGATAGATGGTTGACTCTATTAGAAGGATGTTTTTTGGTTCATGAATTTTCCAATTGGGAAAAAGTACATTATCACTCCTCAAAGCCACCCCCCATGTCAAGGACTGGTGAGAAACCTACTGTTAGAAAAAGGACGAGAGGGAATCCTCCCCGTTCTCGGTTGCACCCACTTGGAATTCTTTCTGAGATGCCATCAAGGAACAATATTACCTCGTGGGGAGCTATGAGGACAAATACAAATAGTGGAATACAATTTGGCAACAAAGGGATTAAGATATGCATGAGCTGACGAACCTGTTCCATACCCCGTTGATCCAGGTGGATATTGGTGAGCTTGGTGTCCAACATTGACCAGGGGATGGACCAAAATGTGCCGAGGAACCTGCTGTCCCGATCTGAGATGATGGATTGATAGGAATGATACAGGTGGATATTGGTGGCCACCCACCTATTCCATTTGAACCCCTACCATTGATTCTTTCATTTTTTCACTTTCAGCACAACTTACTATTTTTAGCAGGTTTCGGGTCCTGAAATTCTGGAGCCATTTTGAGGCCCTAATGATCCAGGTGGATAGTGGTGGAAACCCACCTATTCCATTTGAACCACCACCATTATTTATTTCTGTTTTTAAGTTTCAATACAACTTACTATTTTTAGCAGTTTTTCGGGTCCTGAATTTCCGGAGCCATTTTGAGGCCCTGAACGACATTTTTTGGGAAAACTAGGAGCAACGTGTGTTTATATACCATATTTTCTCAATCAAAATTTGTATTCCTCGGATATATATTTATAACGAGGTATTGAGCACATCAAACGAAGATCGGATGCCAAATTTACATCCCCGAGAAGTTGAAACACCAATTTACCCAAACAAGACCCACAGTTTTGGCGCTTCATCTCCTAGGGGTTAGGTTTTTGGATGTTTAGATTTATTCATTGTTTCTAACAATAAATAGGCCTTCGAGCCTCATTGTAACATAGTTTAGAGGCCTTTAGCCACCACATATCTTCTCATAGATAAGCTACCAGTGCCCTAGCTAGTTTATTTCCATTCTGTCTGTAAACAAATTTTTAGTTCTTTGATATTAATGAAATGAAGTGATATTTCTGTTGCATTTTAATATTTATGGTTATATGTGTATTCTGTTTCGTTCCTGCATAAATCTAGACCAGTGGTATCAGAGTGGTCTGCTCTTTCTCTTTTTTTCTTTGCATGTCCCCAACGCGATCAGGGTATAAGGAGTTAGCATTAGGGGAATTTTGAGGTCTAAAATGGGCCTCCTAAGGAAAATTTACAATCAAAATTCACTTTATAAGAACCAATCACATTTTAGAGGATGACATCATCCCATATGGTTGAGGTGGAATTGGCTGAGTTAAAGGTACTTACTTGTCACATTCTCAATGGTGGATAAAAACTCATGGTTAACCATGGTAGTGCTCTAAGTACTTTTAAAGTCAAAGTAAAGTACTCATAATAAATGTCATTTCACACTTTTTGAATAAAAATATATTATTGTCATTTCATATATCTTGAAAGAAACAATGCATATCCCTATACATTTATTATATTATATTATATTATATTACTTTTATATAGTATATTAATTACATGTTATTATACAATTTAAATAATATAAATTTTAATTAATAACATATAATATAATTAAGAATTTATAAATTTATATTTATATTTTATTTTAAGTTATTTAAGTACAAAGGACAAATGCATTAGTGTTTCAATGATAATGAATTTTTCTTGAAAAGATCATTCTTATTTATAGTGACATCAATGCAATTTTTTTATTATTAATTTTACTTTGGTACAACTTTTGAATTGAATTTAACCATGGTTACATGGATTGTGGTGCAAAAAGTGAATTGGAAATTCATAAATATTATTTTATTGGTTTAGCTATTATTTTTTTATTTCCTTAGGAGGCCCATTTTAGACCTCAAAATCCCCTAATCGGCTCAATCTGGTTGAACCGTTGCAAGATCAGGCTTGCAAACCCTGAAGACCCCCCATGGCGGAAGGAAAAAAAAATGAGGGATCAAGAGATCCTATCAAAATCTTGCTCGAGGAGGCCCTCGAGAAACAGAGGAACGCGATGATGGATAATTTTGCCTGCATCCTTCAATGGTTGCACATCTACATCCAGCATGTCTGCCCGCGGGTCAATGACATCTTTGAAAAATCCAATACCCAATTCAGTAGAATTTGCCTCATCTCATGGAGGATCTCAACGCAATGGGGACTATTGCTTCCTAAGGGGGAGGAATGATCCAGGTGGATATTGGTGAGCTTGGTGTCCAACATTGACCAGGGGCTGGACAAAAATGTGCCGAGGAACCTGTTGTCCCGATCTGAGATGATAGACTCATAGGAATGATGCAGGTGGATATTGGTGGCCACCCACCTATTCCATTTGAACCCCCACCATCGGTTCTTTTAGGTTTTCACTTTCATCACAACTTACTATTTTTAGCAGGTTTTCGGGTCCTAAACTTCCGGACCCATTTTGAAGCCATAACGATCCAGGTGGATATTGGTGGCCACCCACCTATTCTATTTGAACCCCCACCATTATTTCTTTCTGTTTTTAAGTTTCAGCACAACTTACTATTTTTAGTGGTATTTTGGGTCTTGAACTTCTGGAGCCATTTTGAGGCCCTAAACAACGTTTTCTGGGAAAACTGGGAGCAACATGGGGCGATAAATCAATGCTGCTCACTCAAAAGTTGTAGTCCTCTGATAGATATTTCTAGTGAGGTATTGAGCGTGTCAAATGGAGATCGGATGCCAAATTTACATCCCCGGGAAGTTGAAACACCAATTTACCCAAACATGGCCCAGAGTTTTGGTGCTTCATCTCCTAGGGTTAGGTTTTTGGATGTTTAGGGTTTTACATTGTTTCTCAACAATAAATAGGCCTTCAAGCCTCATTGTAACACATTTCATAGGCCTATAGCCACCACATCTCTTCTCAGAGATAAGCTACCAACGCCCTAGTTAGTTTATTTCGATTTTGTCTATAAACAAATTTTCATTTCTTTTATATTAATGAAATGAAGTGATATTTCTAATGCATTTTTATATTTATGGTTATATGTGTATTCTGTTGCGTTCTTGCATAATTTCAGATCACTCGGGCACAAAGTTGGGTATAAAATATTCAGAGAAACATTTGGTTCTTAAGTACCATAGTTGTCTACAAAGATACATGCAGGAGGAAATGGAGTTTCGAGACATCTCCTCGCTTGGTGCCACATACCGATATGCTTCCAATATTGAGAAAAAATTAAAATAGAAGAAGCGAGACTTTGGATATGTGAATCAGAAGCAAGGAAAAGGGGCCCCCAAACTATCGAACACATGACAAAGCTAAGGCGGGGCGTCCTAGGACAACCCATTGAATCCACAAGCGAAGAACAATACCACGAAGCCAAAGAAGGACACGGGAAAGTGGTGTGAGTTCCATAAGAGCTCCACTCATAGCTCAAGTGAGTATCAGACCAAGAAGTAACTAGTGGTCGAGTTGTAGGCTTCTGAATCAGATGTAGGTTCCGACTTTGAGTTAGAACTCGAAAAGGGGAATGACAAAGGGACATATATTATCGATGCAGAGTCCAGTGCCACTGTTTCCACCTCCAAGATCCAGAAGGAGGAACCCAAAGACCCAGAGGAGGGGGAGCGCCTATGGTTCCCCTCTGTAGCTCATTGTCGATAGTGGGAGCCAAAATAAACTCATTTTAGCATATTTCACGAAGTGGCTGGGCCTGCCGACCACAACACTCCCACAACTGTACACCATTGGGTGGATTCACCAAGGACGAGATATCTGCGTCAGCCAACTGTGTTGTCTTCCCTATAACATCAAGGCCTTCATGGATGAGGTATTATGTGATGTTGCTCCTCTTGAATTTTGTGATGTATTATTAGGCCAACCATACTTGTTGAAACAACATTCTATGTATGAGTCTACGCCTCACAATGTTATTGTTACTTTGGTAATAAGTTGTGCAGGATACTGAAGGTAGCACTGCCTACTACCATCTCTTTGATCACTGCAAAGCAATGCAGTAAGCTCATTTCCCAAACCGAGAATTTTTTTTCCTTATGATCCGCTCTGAGGGTAAGAAGAAGACTATGGCCACAACCTCCAAACAAGGCTCCTCTGCATGACAAAAACATATGGACAAGGTCATGGAGGAGTACGGGGAAATATTGACCTCAGTCACAATGGTGCCTCTGCACTGTTAGGTCAAGCACTCCATCGATCTGAACCCATACGAACCACTACCCAATGGACCAATCTATTGGTTCTATTGTATGGAGA
The DNA here is from genome assembly GCA_034641835.2 of Pinus albicaulis. Classification (NCBI taxonomy): domain Eukaryota; kingdom Viridiplantae; phylum Streptophyta; class Pinopsida; order Pinales; family Pinaceae; genus Pinus; species Pinus albicaulis. Next base: position 15,810 of record JAXQQM020063223.1, on the reverse strand, counting down.
ATGATGAAATCAAGAGACAAATTCAGTAGCTGTTGCAGAAAGGTCACATCTAGCCGAGTTCATCTCCCTTTGGGAGCCCAATCGTGTTGGTGAAGAAGAAGGATGGGACTTGGAGACTCTGTATTGACTATCGGGTGCTTAACAAGATCACTGTCTGAAATAGGTATTCGATCCCATAGATTTATGATCTTGTGAAAAAACTCAAGGGGGCTAAATATTTCAACAATATTGGCTTGAAGTCTGGGTTTCACTAGGTACCAATCAGACCCTCCAATGTGTGGAAGAATGGCCTTAAAGCCAAGGATGCCCTCTTTGAATGGTTGGTCATGCCTTTTGGGTTGACGAATGGTCCCACAACCTTCATGAGGCTGATGCATCACATTTTGCAACCATTCACCCACTCATTCGTGGTGGTGTATTTGGATGAAATCCTGATATTCAACCAAAGTTTGGAAGAGCACCTCCACCACATTCGACACGTCCGTTAAACACTACGACAACACAAGTTGTGTGCCAATTTAGAAAAATGCAATTTTTTCCTGACTCAGGTTCAATATATGGGATACATCTTTGATGAGAGGGCGGTGCATGTGTACCCAACCAATATCCAGGTCATTTGGGATTGGCCAACCCCAACCAGTCTAACAAAGCTCCACAAATTTTTGGGTATTTCTAATTTCTATTGCTGGTTCATGTTGGGGTTCTCTCATATCACCTGGCCTTTGAGTCAAGTCACCAAGGGAGGAGTGAAAGAAAAACTATTTTGGTCTGAATCCCAATAGAAGGAGTTCGCAGAGTTGAAGCATCACCTCTGATCTGCGCTAGTGCTCAAATTACCAGACTTTCAACAACCATTTGAGATCGAGACAAACTCCTCTGACTATGCTATTGAGGTAGTTCTTACTTAGTAGGGGAATTCCGTGGCATATCGCAGTGAGACACTTTCAAACACAGTCCATAAGTATCCCACCTATGACAAAGAGATGTATTCCATTGTGCAACCCTACCGATAATGGAAGCATTACATTTTGAGGAAGGAAACATTCATCCACACAGATCACCGACCCCTGTAGTTGATACAGACACAAGGGGAGTTGCAAAAAAATATCCATTAGAAATGGTCCACATACATGCAACAGTTCCAATTGAACATCAAATACAAGAAGGGTGACACCGATAATGTTGCAGACTGCCTTAGTAGACCACCGATTGTGGCGCTAACCACTGTACTCGAATCTTGTGGGCATGAGACTTTGGGTTAGATGCATGTCTACAAAGGCAATACATAGTTTTAAAACACATACCAAACACTACTGGAAGGGAAGAAAGTTCCAGATTTTCACCTCCAAGATGCACTGTTATGCCACTCGGGACACCTATGTGTTCCTTCAAGCAAGCATGCCAAGACAATTTGGTAAGCGCACAACAGTCGAGTCACTTGAAATTTTAGAACCGACTATCAAGAAGTAAGGAATATATACTCCACTGCCTAGGGCCTAGTCAACCTTGGGAATCCATCTTGATGGATTACATGTCAGGGATTCCTTTTACCAAGCATGGTAATGACTGTATTTTTATGGTCGTCGACAGATTCTCTAAGATGGCCATTATGGAGGCCTGCAAGAAGAATATCACAATAGAAGCCACTACTAAAATCTTCTTTGAATGAGTGTGGGTACACTTTGGGATCCCAAAATTCATTATCTTAGATCGGGACAACAAGTTCCTCAGTACATTTTGGTCAAGTATATGGTCGATGTTGGACACCAAGCTCACTAAGTCTACATCTTTCCACCCCCAAACTAATGGCTAGACAGAGGTCATCAACAGGATGATTGTACACATTCTGCACATGTACAACTCAAATAATCCATGCATATGGGATGAAAGCCTTCCCTATGTCCATCACAACTATAACGAGGCTCTCCATAACCCCTTTCAGGTGGGCTTGGGATTCCAGCCACTATGTTCCATTGATGTGGTCATACCATTTGTAGCTTCTCAGGCATATTAGGCTCATGTCTAGTCCGAAGTTGACAGGGCGAACAAATTCATTGATCATATTCAACACATCCACCAAAAAGTACATGAAATATTGGACAAATCCAATGCTAAGTAAAAGAAATGACATGATCAACATCAGGTGCCACACAAGTTCTAAGCGGAAGATAAAGTTTGGCAACATTTGTAGAAGAAGCGCCTTGTTGGACCCCATCGCAAGATTCGCCCACTTTGATATGGGACATACACCATAACCAAGGTTGTAGGAGATAATGCCTTTGAGCTCAGTATTCCATCATTCCTTGGTTTTCACCCAGTGTTCAATGTCGACAGCCTTCAGCCCTACTTTCCACCATTACTGGACGCATCAGACTTTGCAGAACAACTCACACCAACAAAGCTAAACCCTAACTGCATGGAACATTCCACAACTTATCAGATCACAGACACATAGATCAATAACACTCACACACAGAAGATCCAACATTATCGGGTTGTCAAAGCTGGCAAACTCTTGCACCAAGGCAAGTGGCTCACCATGGACCAAGTTCAACAGAACTTTCCTCATCTCACGGAGGAACTCAATGAAATGGGGAACATTGCTTCCTAAGGGGAGAGGATTGATCCAAGGGGATATTGGTGGCCACCCGCCTATTCAACTTAGACCCCCACCATTATTTCTTTCAGTTTTTCAGTTTTCTTAATTGTAGCACAATTTACTATTTTTTGCAGTTTTTCGGGTCCTAAACTTCCGGAGCTGTTTTGAGGCCCTAAACGATATTTTTTCTGAAAACTAGGGCTAACATAAATTATTGACGAATATTGGCCATAAAAAAGTTGTAGTCTTCAGATATATATTTCTAACAAGGCATTGTGCACGTCAAACAAAGATCATATGCCAAAGTTACGACCCTGGGAAATTGATGTACCGATTTACCCAAACGGGGCCCATAGTTTTGGCGGTTCATCTCTTAAGGTTATGTTTTTTTATTTTTTTGTTTTCCATTATTTCTAAATAATAAATAGGCCTTCTAGCCTCATTGTAACATAGTTTAGAGGCATTTAGCCGCCACATATCTTCTTAGAGATAAGCTACCATTACCCGAGATAGTTTATTTCCATTTTGTCTGTAAGCATATTTCAGTTATTTGATATTAATGAAATGAGATTTTATTCTTGTTGCATCTTTGTGTTTATGTTTATTTCTATATTTTATTGCGTTCCTACATAATTCTGAATCAATTTCGAATTTCTCAGCTGTGGTGGAGATTCGAAGTCACATAACATCAATTGTAGACTTGTTTTGAGTGTATAGGTGTTGCATGCAATCGGTGATCAATCCTTAGGAATTGTGCATTCAATTTGGAGGAAATTCCTAAATTATATGGGCCAATTTCTCGAGGATTTGCAGAAGGAAATAAGAGTTCAGGTGGGGGCATAAATTGACTAAGTCTGGTCTAGAGCTTCTCATTGAGCAGGTTGAGCTCAAAGTTGGAGATAGAAATTGTAATAGATTATCTATTCATTTGATTAACATAAACAAGCTTAAGGGGTTTTTACTAGTTAATTTACCTTAGTTACATCTATGTACTTGTGTATGTGATTGATGCATGTTTGTGAATGTTGTTATAAATTGTGAATTGATTTCCACAAAGTAGTAGAGTAGAATTGTGTCTCTTCATTTAGATCAAATTTATTGAGAAATTGCAATTATCTCACCATATTTATACATGGTATCAAAGTGAGATTCACATTAGAACAATAATTTCAAAGTTGTTCCTTAGTAGGTTCGAATTTGCAACTTCAATGTACTAGGATTTTTTAGAGTTGGGGGAATGACCTTCAATGGACTAAGATTAGAGTATGCCTTGGAAGGAAGCTCAAATTCCATTGCCTAGAAGGATCACATGGAGGCAGTTCTTGAAGAAAATGGATTGCTAGAATATGTCAAGATAAAATTTCCAAAACCAAGGTCAGCTCATGCCCATAACCTAGCCCAATGGAAGAAAGATGTAGCCAATGTGAGGAGAATAATCTTAGAGGGAGTGAGAGACCAAATTGTCTCAAATATCCATGGCAAGGAAACTCCTTTCGCAATGTGGAAGGAATTGACTGAGCTATTCGTGAATAATAGTGACCATAGAAAACTGGCCCTCAAAGACAAACTTCAAAGCATTAAGATGCAGAAGAATGATATTATTCTGCAGCATCTCACCATATTTACACAAGTTCAGGATGAGCTTGGAGGGGTTGGTGTGAATGTTGCAGAATATGACCTAGTGAGCTTAGATCTTCTAGGTCTTCTAAAATATTGGCATAGCTACCAGGACTAGGTGAACGAGAGGGAGAAATTACCAAATTGGGAACATTTATTGCCTAATTTCATACAAGAAGAAATCATGCGAAATACTAGAGATGGAGGTTCATCCAAGGGAGAGGATGAAGAAAATTTTTCATTGGATGGAAAGGGAAAGAAGGGAAAAGGGAATAAATCACAAACAAAACCAAAATCTAGCCAAGGGAAAAAAATAAAGAATTGTACAAAATAAAATGCTTCAATTGTCATGAATTTGGGAACTATGCTACGAAGTGTCTACACAAAAATTATAGCAAGAATAACTCAGAAGGAGCGGCAGGTGAAGCTTTGGCTTCAAAATTAGAGTTAGGCTTCACCTCGATCGCATGAATGGCCAACACTATGATGGGGAGTGTGTGGTACTTGGACTCAGGTGCCTCGTTCCACATGAAATGGTGTAGATAGTTTTTTAGTGACCTGGAGGAGAAATATATCCATATGCATATTGATCTTGGGGATGATGGAAGGTACAATGCTACCAAGATTGGTACAAAAATTTTTAAGAGGGAGTCAATATCCCCTCTTCGCCTCAAAGATATCATGTTTGTACCAGGACTAGAGAAGAACCTCATGTATCTAGAAATTTTGGAACACTGTGGTTATGATGTAATATTCAGTAAAGGGAAATTCTTTTTAAGACACAAAGCCACTAGACATGTGAAGTAGATTGAGGTTCGCGTGAAGAAATTGCATAAACTTGACGTGGAAGATTGCGTTGCATTAAGAAGTAAGGTAGAGAAAGTGTAGAGTCGATATGTTGGTGAACTATGACACAAAATACTTGGTCATTTGCACCATGGCACCCTTAAAATTATGCAACAACAAATAACCATTGACCTCCCTAAAGGATCACTTGAGAAACATGATGTCTGCAAGGGTGGGACCTTGGGGAAGTATGTAAAATCCACATTTCATGATCGAGACAACAAAGCAAATGCAGTCTTGGAGAGAGTACACTCTGTTGTTTTTGGAACCTTCTCGACATCCTCCACTACCAGACATAAATAATATGTTATTTTTATTGATGATTTCTCAAGAAAGTGTTGGATCTTCTTCATGCGGAAGAAGGATGAGACATTCTCAAAATTTGCAGAATTCAAGGCACTAGTTGAGAAAGATACCAACAAGAAGGTGAAGGCTCTCATGAGAAATAATGGAGGTGAGTATGTTTTGAATGACTTCAAGGAATTTTGTGCCAAATAATTAATTCCAATAGAATCGAAAGATCCCACAACCCACAACCGTAATGGGATAGTTGAGAGAAAGAACAAGAGCATTGTGGGAGCTGCAAGAGCTATGCTACATGACCAAGGTTTGCCACTACATTTGTGGGAAGAAGCATGTAACACAACAATCTACTTGTAGAACGAGAGTCCTCATCAGATTTTTGGCATGATTTTACTGGAGGAATATTTCTTAGGGAGAAATCTGAATGTGTCTCATTTCATAATTTTTGGAGCCTCTATTTACTGCCATGTCTCCAAATATTCGAGGAAGAAACTTGAGGCGACAATAGTGTTGGGATTTTTTGTGGGTTACACTGAAATTCCACACAATTACTGGGTGTAATTACCTTCCCTCATAATGACAGTTATGTGAATGGATGTAAATTTTGATGAGGAGAAGGCAATGATATTCTCTCTTGAGAGGGAGCTTCAAATCTCACTAGAAGAGGAGATTTTAACTCCAAAGGAGGAGCCTCAAAAATTTGTGGAGCGACCACAATTGGAGGAGTAGAAAGGAGGCAGATTGGAGTCATCCAATCATGTAGAGAAATCCAGAGAAGGAATAAAGAGAACCAAATAAGTTTATAGATTGGTGTAGGATGAAAGGGAGAATGTGGGAGCTCCTTCAAATTTGTGCAGGAAAAGTAGGTCACCTGAGAGGTACACTGGCTACATGGGTCTAATGATTGAGCTTGTAGAGACTGAGCCATATTCTTTTGAGGAAGCAGTTGAGAAACCAGTTTGGGTTGATGCAACAGTGGAAGAATATGAATCCATCACGTAGAACAATGTTAGGGTAGTGGTCCCAAGACTATAGGATAAATTAGTTGTGGGTTAAAGATGGATATTCAAGGTTAAGCATGCAATAAATGAAAGTATAGATAATTATAAAGAAAAATTTGCTGCCAAATTATTCTCTCGAGTTTAGGGAAATGAATATGAGTAAACCCATGCTCCCGTAGCAAGGTATTCATCCTTTAGATCAATTCTTGCACTGGATGTGAGGATGGGGTGGAAGATCCACCAAATGGATGTAAATTTTTTTTTTTCTCAATGGTGTTATAGAGGAGTTAATGTACATATAAAAACCAGAAAGTTTCAGGACATTTTATCAAGAGTCTCATGTGTGTAGACTTAGGAAATCATTATACAGTTTCAACATGCACCCCAATCTTGGTACACTCGGATCGATAGTTATCTCACTGGATTGGGCTTCACCAAAAGTGAAGCGGATGCAAAACTCTATCATATTTTGGTAGAAGGTAAATTACTTATCACTGTTTTATATGTTGATGATTTAATATTGACAGGTGATGAGAACCTGATAAAATATTTCAAGGAGGACCTTTCAAAGGAATTTGAGATGAAATACATGGGTCTCATGTACTTGTTCCTCGGGCTGGAAGTATGGAAAGATGATGGGGAATTGTTTTTGTCTCAAGGAAATTATTCCACCAAGATACTACAGATATTTTTCATGGAGGGTTGTAAGCCCATGAAGCAACTCTAGCAACCACTTGGAGGAAGGAGAATGCCACTTTCAATGAAAAGGTTGATGTTACCATTTACCAACAGCTAGTGGGTTCACCGGTGTATATTGCGAACACACGACCATATATGTGCTATGAAGTCTACCATCCGAGCCAAGCTATGTTTAGGCCGACTAAATTTTATTGGAAGGCAACTAAAAATGATTTACGGTACCTCAGAGGAATTACCTAGTATGTGTTATGGTACAAACAGACAGAGGGAGTGAAGCTATGTGTCTTCACATATGTAGATTTGGCAGGGAGTCCATCTGACTGAAAAAGCACATCAGGTGGAATTTTTAGTGTTGGTTCCACCACAATTTCCTGGTACAACAGGAAGTAGAGATCTATGGCGCTCATCTCAGTAGAAGTTGAATACATGGCTGCAAATCAAGCAAAATTTGAGGTGATCTATATGAGAAGATACTTGTGGGATTGTTTTTTCAGGAGATGGATCTAATTGTGATATTATATTGTGATAATCAAAGTTGCATCAAGCTCTCTAAGAATCCGGTATTTCATGATCGATCCAAGCATATACGTATCCAATATCATCATTTACGAGACTATGTGCAGAGGAGGATAATGTTTTTACAATACATTTCAACAGAGGAATAAGATTTTGACATCTTGGCAAAGGCTTTGTCAAGAGGGAAGTTGGAATTCCATAGGTGCAGGATAGGGGTGATTGATAATCCCTTTCTTTCTAAGAGGAAGTGTTAACAAAATGTAGCAAGAAAGGCTCAATTTGACTTAGCCTTGGCCAAATTGAGAAAATTCAAAATTTCCACATCAGCAGACAACTTGGAGGCAGTTAACTCAGGTGACATGGATCTTGTCACTCATTTAGCTCAGTAAATTTGAGTTAGAGGGCTTGGAGTTTAGTTATGCATGTGTGATTGCTAATTTTTAGCAATCCATTTCAATTATTTCGAGTTGTACTTAGTTAAACTAGTTATAACAATTGATATAACTAGTTGGAGGTCAATTGTGTAGTGGGACACCAATCTAAATCAGATCTCATTTAGTTAATTGATCAATCAACAAAAAAGGGCTCATGCATGCAAGGAATTTTAATTAATCAACTATGGTGTAGATTCCAAGGCAACATAACATAAATTGTAGAATAGTTTTGAGTGTACAGTTGTAGCATGAAACCAGTGATAAATCCTTGGGAATTGCACAATAAATTTGGAGGAAATTCCTAAATAATAGGGGACAATTTCTTGAGGATTTTCACAAGGAAATAGGAGCTCAGGTGGGGGAAGAAATTGACTAAGTCTGGGATAGAGATTCTTACCGAGCAGAGAGAACAATTATTCTTTTGGAGGTTGAGGTCAAAGTTGGAGCTAGCAATTGTAATAGATTTTCTATTCATTTGAATAATGAAAGAAAGCTTAAGGGGTCATCAATTGTAGACTAGTTTTGAGTGTATAGGTGTTGCATGTAATCAATGATCAATCCTTGGGAATTGCAAAATAAATTTGGAGGAAATTCCTAAATAATAGGGACCAATTTCCTAAGGATTTGCATAAGGAAATAAGAGCTCAAGTGGGGGCAACAATTAACTAAGTCCGGGTTAGAGCTTCTCATTGAGAAAAGAGAAAAAATATTATTTTGCAGGTTGAGCTCAGAGTTAGAGCTAAAAATTGTAATAGATTCTCTATTCATTTGATTAATGCAAGAAACCTTAAGGGGTTTTTACCGGTTGGTTTCCCCTATATACATGAGTGTACTTGTGTATATGATTGATGAATGCTTGCAAATGTTCTTCTAAGTTGTAAATTAATTTACGCAGAGAACTAGAGTAGAATTGTGTCTCTTGATTTAGATTAAATTTCTTGAGAAGTTGAAATTCTCTCACCATATTTCTACATCTTGAATAAAGATAATTAACTTTTACACAATTCCAAGATTTTCTAGAAATATAAAAAATCTAGATTTTTCCAAAAAAATTCTAAGAAAAGTACATACTTGATTATGATTCTATTGCATTAGATTATGAGGTAGAAAATTTTATGACCTCCTCATCATAAGTATTCAACTTGTTTCTTCCTCCTTCGTCCCACAATTTGTGATGTTGCTAGTCATGCATTTGTCTCAATTGTTCTGTTGTTGTTTGTAATATTCCCGGGTCCCATACTTTTCTTTTCTATCTAATTAGACTATTGGAAAGATCATTTTCAACTAGATTTCCTTTGTTTATGACTCTATACTTCATTCCAATACATATCTCCTTAGGAATATTCTTCATAAGTTTCCATAACTTGTCAATCTCAATATCTAGCTTTAATACCCAAATTATGTATAGAACTTACAAACTCAAACCTCAATTTAGACGACGATACACAAAAAAATCCAAACTTCTTAAAATAAACCTTATTCCTTATTATAAATTCGAAACCTTGTTGTTTGCCTCAACGACATAGTTACATTCTTTTTTAAATTTGGAGAAGGAAGGCTTTAGAATTCAAGAGATAATTTTAGAGGAAGTTTAGAGGAAGTCCCACAATTATAGAAACTAGATAATTCCAAGAATTTTCTAGAGAGTTGACTATTTTTATCGTTTACATAATTCAAGGATTTTCTAGAATTTTTGAGAAACTTCTTGACCAAATATGACCAAATTTTACACAATTCTAGGATTTCGTAGAAATCTAGAAAATCTAGATTTTTCAAATAAAATTCTTAGAAAATTACATATTTTACTATGATGCTCCCACATCAACCATTTTTCCAGGTCATCATGTCCATGTCATCATTGTGCTACCACATCATCATGTCCATGTCATCACCATGAGCTAGTCTTGTGCAAAACATGTGCCATTGTGTTGCCACCTATGAATCCACATAAGAATGCCATGTCAATGCTAAGTATAACACTCCCTCCCACCCCCGTGGGTTATTCTCAGGTAGTGGATGGTGTTACCTAAAAATTTAACTGATCTTGAAGGTCTACTATGAATATGGTGTCACAAAAATATCCTTTTTAAAACATCCTAAAAATAAAAACAAACCTCACCAATTGTTTCGACACACCGAGAGCTTTCTCGTGATTTAAATTTTGTCTCAATTTGACTCCCTGGTTGAAATTTATGCCCATTTGAATATTTACTCATTAATACCTCTCACATCATCATGTACTGACACATGGAACTATCTAGTGACATACACGGCCCTAACACAATACAAAAATCCCACGTGGTCCCTGCCACGTCTTAGCACCATTGCGGCCTACACCATTCTTTTGGAACAATCCCTTTTAAAACCTTCATGGTGCAACAACAATTTCCACATCAATTACAGGGAAGATTTCCCATTTTTCACTCTCTATTAGCTCTATCATTCCTCCAAGGGTATCTTGCTTTAACCATCCTTGGTGTGCTGGGATGTGAATATTTACATTATGTAATGGGGGTTCCCATTCCACATCCTTCATTAACTCTGTGACCTACCACAATTAACACTTCAAAACATCGTTTTGTTTTTTCTTCCGAGGTGATATAGCCCCGAGACATGTCAACTCCACACTGGCACCACATATCACACCCCAGACCATGTGGCATCACATGCCACCAGCCAAAAGCCATGCCACATCATCGACCCATCCACATCACTAATATCCTTGCTCATTGACATATTTTTGACATAAGGGTGGTATCACCCTCCCATGTGGTATCCTTTGACAATGGCATGTGCTAGCCAAAAATGTACCCTTTGGCCATCCAAAAGGGTCAATTCAACCTGCCATGTGTCCTCCCATCTAGGTGCTACATCGACATAATTCCACATCACCATGCACATAGTGTCCATGTAGCTTGAACATCCTACGTGGTAGGTGCCACCTTAGCCTTCAACTAGGCATCTCCCAAGGCCAAACAGTTTGTGTAAAACTACTATTTTATGTTATAAGAGATTTGGGGGTTTAACACATAATTCTCTATTTTGCCTCCACGTCATAGCGCCACAACACTAAAGCGCTACAACCAGGCCTTCTACCAATTGGGCATGGTGCGACGTCAATTTTCATGTCAATCAATGGGAATAAATCCATCTTGCGCCCCTTCTCAAAAGGATTAACACGTGCCACTAGCAAGGGCTTGTGGCACGATGTGAACTTTCATGTTAGACGACGGGAATAAGTCTATCCCACTCCTTTGTTTACAATTCCTATTTTTAAAAGCTTTGATATATATATATATATATATATATATATATATATATATATATATATATATATATATATATATATATATATATATATATTCAACGGATTATTCGGCCCAAATACAAGCTTTTGTAAGCCATGCATATAATTAGAGACTCCAAGCCAAGACACAAAAGTGCTACAACCAGGCCTTCTACCAATTGGGAATGGTGCAATGTCAATTTTCAAGTCAATCAATGGTAATAAATCCATCTTGCACCCCTTATTAAAAGGATTAACACATGCCACTATCAAGGGCTTGTGGCACGATGTGAACTTTCATGTTCAAGACGGTGGGGAGCACGATACATTCATGCCTTTGTTTGCAATTCTATATTATATATATATATATATATATATATATATATATATATATATATATATTCATTCAAAGGCTTATTAAACCCAAATACAAGCTTTTGCAAGCCATGCATAGAATTAGAGACTCCAAGGATTCCTCGAGGCTCTGCTAATCTTTCCTTGGTTCTGAATGTGCCTTGGTGCACTCCCATGATGAGAATGAAACATTACACAATCACATATTTATAAATGAAATCTCATACAAAACACACACAATACTTAACTCATCCTATGCATAACTGAATACATTACTCCATTAAACAAGAGAGTGATCCTTTCAATTTATAAACTTACCAACCATTAAATCATTGGTATTTTAACAATTAACTACGCGTCTTCATGCAACCAATCATATTTTCATATACAATCAATAACATTCATATCATCCACATAAAGCTAGTATTTAAAATTAAATAAAATGTCATTCACAACAATTTTCCCATCATGAACATACAATACTTTTCAATAACCATTCAGGGGTTAACACAAAGCCATACTCTAACCAATAACAACCTAGTCATGTAATTATTTAGATTCAAATATACATAGGTCATGGAATTTATCTGAATGAGTAGAAATGGATGGAAATTGAGGGTGAGACTTCAAATCTCCACCCAACCATAGGCCATCTACCTCATAGTATTTCTTATCGTTTACCACCCTCGAGCTAGATCCATGATCCAAGGGATTTCTTTCTCAAGGATTCAACCAAACTCAATTGGGGTATTGCTCAACTTTCTAGGAGTATGGGAATTATTTATAGGTGGTTTATTAAATGTATTATCAAGGAAAGCATTGTAGGAATTGTTGCACACTATCTAGGTGGTTTATTAGCTTACTTGGAAAAAAATGAGTGGTTTATCAACTTCCTCAACAATAACTCATTGGTTTATCAACCCTTTTCAGCAAGAACCCTAGTGGATTTCCACCTTTCCTAGTGTTTTTTCAACCTTACAATAGACGTGGCTTTTTAGCTACTTGGAAAGCACTGAGTGGTTTATCAAATTTCTCAGCAAGTACTTAGTGGTTTATCAACACCTTCAATAATCACTCTTCACCCAATTCCTCCTCTGAGATTCTAAATGATATTTCACTATTGGACACCAAAGCCCATTGATTTCCATGCATACAATATGGAAATTTCATCTCATTGGTCTTATTTTAATTTCTCCAACATGTATCATTCTCTATCTCTCTCCTGCTCCACACTATTTTTCTTTCCAACCATCTCTCACATTGTTCCCCATCCAAATTTTTGACACTTGAATTCTCGTTTTGCTTACCATTCTTATTTTTCTCAAAAATATTCATTTCCTCCGAGGTTGTATCTCTTCCATTTTCCTATGTGTGGGCTCATAAAAAATGTGGGTTTTTTCTCTTCCCAATCATTCCCTTGCCAAGTGTTTGGTGGTGGTGTGTTCTATTACACAAACCCACCCACTTTTAGCTCTCCCTTAGATCATGGATCCATCTATCCCAATATTAAAGTTAGCCAAAACAAATATTATTTTTAATTACAGACATCAATTATGTGACAAAATCAGGGGTTAACATAGGTATGTTACAAACCCCACCCCATTAAAGGAGCACCATCATTGGTGTTTATTGTAAATATAAATCTAAAGACAATAATTTATCTTTATAAAAAAACTCCTATATCCACTTATTCATCCAACAAAAATGGGTATAGGACCCTCATCTGTTTTCCATCTCCTAGGTGGCTTCATCACGTTCAAAGTGCTTCCATTTCACCTTGAACTTCTCTATTAATCGATTTAAAAGTGTGATCTACCTTTGGTCTAGGATGAATAATGGTTCTGGTTAGAACTTTCCCTTAGGTTCCGCTGTATCTGAGACCAGTCAATAGTATGAGGAGCATCATGTACATATTTCTGATGTAAATAAATGTGCAAAACACATGAAAAACTCTATGTTCATTCATTTTGGGTGGAAAGGCCAATCTATAGGCCACTAGACCCACTCTTTCCATGATTTGAAAAGGTTCGAAAAATATAGGTGCCAACTTGGCACAACACCCCATGTTTAGTGAGCTCTTCTTGGTTTGATGCAAAGACACATATGCTCTCCCACTTGGAATTCCTTGTGCATCCTTTGCTAGTCTGCATAACTCTTTTTCATATCCTGTTGAAGTTCATAACAAGAAACAATTAAATTGGCATCCATAAAAAACATGACAACACCTACACTAGTGTGGTACCACAGGTCGTGTAGTGATGGGTCCTAGCGATATATTAGTGCGAAATTCAATTTATTTAATAAATTGGATATGTGTCAAATTTAATTATCCCTTAATTAAATTGGACAATAAAATGTAATCTTATCTCATGATCACTTGTAATAGTTAACTGAGTGTGATAAACACAATTAGCTCATGTATTTCGAGTTGAGGGTGGTTGGTGAGGCATGCAGAGTAATTCTATTATTTATGGAGTTCGAATTGCAGTTGGTGCATTAGTGTAATGCATGAGTAATCAATTCACCTAGTTAGGTGAGTTAAAGTTAGTTGAAATAGTTGTAATTGTTGGTTGCACTAGTGAGAGATCAAGTGAATTAAATATTATTTAATTCAAAATCAGTGATCTGTCATGCAACTGATAATTTAATATTAATAGCTGCATGTATGTCAGTTCCAGTGGAGACCCAGTTGAGACAAAGGTTAAAGGGATGTTAACTAGCAATTGTGTGATTAGTAGGCTGCCATCATGTAACCATACATCCATTAGATTGCGCATGATCCTTGCATAGTTTTGGAAGGCCACTATTCCTAAAGAATAGGGATTGCATTCATCAAGATTTGCGCAAGCAAGGCATGCTATTTAAAGGTTGATAATTGGCTAAGTGTTGGTTAGTTTTGTCCAAGACAGTGTGAGATAGTTGTGAGAGTGCAGGAGACTCCTGTGAGAAGAGTGCATTGTAATTGTTTCATGATTCCATGGTGAATATAAAATAGAATATAGAGGGGTTTTGAGTAGCAATCTTTCCCCACGAAATTATCTATGTTGTGGTTTGACTTGTTTCTTTCTGCACTTATTGTGATTGGCGATCATGTTTATTTTTCGTAATTGATTTGTAGAAGGGTTCAATATCTAGCTTTAGTACATTACTTGATTGGATTGAATCAATTGGTATACTGTTTGTATAATTTCTACATGGTTTCAGAGCACAGGAAATCACTATAGTGGAGGAGAAGCTGAGTTTGTGATTGAATAGAATTTGAATTTGCAAAAGGTATTCTTGGTGCGACAGGCGATTCAGGATCGAAATGTCTTTCAATGGCTTGTGATTGGAGTATGCACGTGAGGGTAGATCTAACTATATTACATGGAAAGATAATATGGAGGTAGTTGTTGAGTCTCAAAAGTGTTTTCCACATATTTCCATTATGTCATAACCATTTAGCTCTTATTTCATAGCCATCTGACCTAAAACCCTACATCAAGTAACCATTTTCATAAATATATGGGTTAGGATCCTTGTTTTCCAAAGTTATTTATTTTATGTATTTAAAGTGAATTTATGATTATAAACTAGAAAATTAACATAGTTTCATATATCTATATATGTGTGATGAGTTTTCTGACATGTGTAGGTTAAAAAGGATACTTCTAGAAGACCCTTATGTGGCACTCTAAGGACAAATTCGAATTTGGTTGGAGAAGATCATGGGATCATGAGAACATGTGTCTCACTTCCTTGTTGTATTGAAACTCTAAGAGGATATGTGTCTCATTTCTTAGTTGTGTTGAAACTCTAGAAAGACATGTGTCTTATCATTTCCTATTTTGATTGTAACTCTAGAGATGGAGGGAGAGATTCATGGACTCCCATTAATGAGATAACTTCTCATATTTTGTATAAATAGGAGAAGCTTTCTCTTATCATGAGTAATGAAAAAGTAATGAAAAATTAGGAGAAGGAGAGAAAGGAATAGAGAGTCTTTTGTAACAAAGTTCAAGATGGAATGGGATGTAGATTTGTGAGTTTTTCAATAGAGAAATTCAGTTCTTTGATGCTGTTTTGATTACAACTTTAAGGAGCTGAAGGACTTCACCAAATTGGTAGCAGAGGGCCCCTGCTATCCAAGGAGGCTTCTACATGTTTTCTAAATAA